>JACEFZ010027556.1:1062500-1488075 GCA_014155875.1 Cepaea nemoralis | reverse complement strand
TACTGACCATTTTGGTTCCACTACTTAACCACTACTTGACCACTAATTTACCACCCTTTAATCATCACCATATCATTATAACCACTTTTCCCTAAAATTTCCGTCACTTAACCACCGCTTGACCACTACTTGACCACTAATTTACCACCCTTTAATCATCACCATATCATTAAAACTACTTTTCCCTAAAATTTCCTCACTTGACCACTGCCTGACCACTGCTTGACCACTAATTTACCACCCTTTAATCATCACCATATCATTACAACCACTTTTCCTTAAAATTTCCTCACTTGACCACTACTTGACCACTAATTTACAATCCTTTAACCATCACCATGTTGCTATGACCAATTTTCCTAAAAATTTTCCTCACTTGACCACTGCTTGACCACTAATTTACCATCCTTTAACCATCACCATGTCGCTACGACCAATTTTCCCTAAAATTTTTCTCACTTGACCACCACTTGACCATTGCTTGACCACTAATTTATCACCCTTTAATCATCACCATATCATTACAACTACTTTTCCCTAAAATTTCCTCACTTGACTACCACTTGACCACTACTTGACCCGTTGTTCAAACTAAGACTGTTCAGAGGTGTCTCAAAATGTGGGTTATTTCATGAAACCTGATTAATATGTTTTTTTTTTTCTTATCACTTATCGCTAACATTGAAATGTGTGAATATTTTTCAATGGGCTTTAATGCGAAATTGCACACTTCAAAGAATCGCTATGAAGTTGTACACATATTATTGTCAAGAAGCTGATCGCAAGAAACTGTTTAATACTATTACAAATTCCGAAAAAAGAACAATGCATGCATTGGGCTTGAGTAAACGAGCATTTTGTCAAAGGGTGCAAGAATCTTGAATTAAACCACCACGCAATAACCAAACGGTAGGTAGAAAGATTATTGTAGACAGTTTTGACAAAGATGTCATAAGGCGAGCTATTATAAAAATGCTTTAAAAAGTCACTTGATATACGACAGGGTCGACTTCATTGCACCGGGTTCTATCCCATATGGTTCGGTCTCTTTCCGCAGCGCGGAAAGCATCGCACAAAGCACGAACTCCGCAGCTCTAGCGACGACTGTCATAAAGCGTTAAGGCGAGTGCATGACACGCTCCATGAACTAGCTCGTTATAAGGGTTCCCAGTGAGCTGGACGCTGTGCGTCTACCCGTGGGCACAGATATACAGGTATGCATACGACAACACAACGGTCGAACATTCTTAAGAACTCAATGACGCTCTCGTGCAGAGATCAATGATATGTATTTATCATTGGCAGGCAATGAATAATGGAGTTGTATGTCTGGATTGATGCTGCCTTCAGGCGCTGTCGCACCACTGACATTCCACCAACATTCCCACAACATCTACTGCAAACATGGCTAGAGTCTGAAATGTCTAAAGTTACCTGTCGTTATCTGTATGTGCCACATTCAGAATAGCCCACTGCCGTGTCTCAAACTAATAACAGTTCATTCAGGCCCTCTTAGCTGATATAAGTTATCCGGACCCATTATCGTACTCACAATTACTCCAGTTGAGTTTGATCATCTCGTCCGTCAAGCCAGTCCAATTGTTGGACGCATGATTATGTAAAAGCTGGTTAACTGATGTGAGTGTGTGCGTTGATCATGCGAGGTATGAAGTTGAACTCTGTGTGTGCTCTGGTTGTGACCTGCTGTCTGTTTGTCAGCCGATGATCTAATGAATCCTAATGACCGTTTGGGTGTTATCTCCGAAAAATTTAACTCGTGAACTGGAATCGAACCCACGACGTTTGGAGCCCGAGTCAAAAGGCTTGACTACTTCGCCACAGAGACTCCTAAAATTATAAAAATTTTGGATTTTATATCCAGGATTATCCAGCATTATAAAAATGCTGGATGCCAAAGAAACAGTGACTGTAAGAAAACTTAGGGTTTGGTTCAGAAAGAACAATAACATCCAAAACAACTTTGTGGAAAATTATAAGGACATTATCTTCACTATTTGAAAGTACAAGGGCGGTAGAAATAATCTTTGCGAGCAACCGCATTTAGGAGCCATGAAAAGCAGATACCTACGTGAAATAAGGGAAATGCGCAAAGCAAATTATGGCATAGTGTGTTTGGATGAAATTTGGATCAATGCGCACCACACAAGTGATAAGGAATGGCAACCAGTGAATGGACAGATAAAGCGATATGTGCCCAGTAATATAGGACAGCTTTTGGTAAGGCCCATGCTGGTAATACGCATAATGGCTTGCAACAGAATGCTGGGCTCGTGTTCGTATCAAAGCATACAGACAATAGGGATTATCATAATAAGATTAAGTAATGGTAATGTATTTAGAGATTGGCTCGAAAATACTATATAATAATATATGTCTGTCTGTCTGTCTGTCACGAAGACTCACAGCGGGTCTGTCACCCATGTGTACGTGTGAACAAACTACACAGACAGCTGAACAGATCCTTAAAAATGGAAACATGATGACTAAATTGCGGTATCATTTCTGGTCACTCCATACGCACATTAACGCAAAGCTATTTGGAAGCTTTCACGAGCTCAATATAAAAAGCTAAATGCATCCTAGTAACATGAATACTTGTGTACAATTATTAACCAGCAGCTGAAGAAACAAGAAGGAAATGAAAAATAAGGTAAGAAATATATTCCTTCTACTTTCCTGTCAATTTACACATTATTTACCTCATACCTCTGTACATTCTCTGTCTTTACTAATATTACACATTGCACCCCTCTCGGGAATCTCCGTGGTGAAGTGGTGAAGCCGTCTGACTCGGGCTCCGAGGGTTGTATGTTCGATTCCTTCATTTCACGAGTGCATTTTTTCGGAGACTCCAGAGGGTCGTCGCTGGAGATACGGAGTTCGTGCTTTGTGCCACGATTTCCGCCCTGCGGAAAGAGACTGAGCCATATGGGATAAAAACCCGGTGCAATGCTACTTTAAGCTACTTTTTTATTGCACCCACTCCCATACGAACCCGCCTTGTACTTGTGTCTTTACCAGAAATAACGTGGTTTACTGTAAGACTAGTTTGTTAGCGTGAATTCACTACATTTCCCCCCAAATATCAAAGAAATGTTGCCGTCTTTCAATGATTTAAGTTGCTTTTGGACCTATCAAAGACATATTCCTTGGGTGGGGGTAAATATAAGACGGCTGGAAAAATTTCATAACGATGCAACAGACAGTTTTCAAAATAATTGATCGTGAATGAAGACAAACAAATGTGGACATACTATAGAATATAAAGGATAGGAGGACATAGTTTCCTATTCTTAGGTGCTCAAAGACAAAGAAGCGCAACACTGACTTTTAGTGGGCCAGAGAAGAAAAGGACAATAAGAAGAAATAGAGAAAGAGCACTGTATATATTCTCCTCAGTTAACAAGAAAAGGGATAGAGTTAGAGTTAGAAGATTCCAGGTGTTCTTTGGTCGGGGGATATACTGTCGTATACACCAGACAAAAGATTACACTGTTAGACTTAACAGGATCAACGAGTTTACACAACAAACTACAGACTAAACAAAACAAATTAAGAACAATAAAATTAGACTTTTATTGACAGAACTGCATGATACAGGGACAAACAAACATCCTGACATGACCTACGTTCCCACAGTGGATATCACTCACTGTTGCCTAACATCGCTATGAACATGACCAGATACCCATCTCCACAAACCAGCAAGGACATGGCAACAAAGAAGCCTCAGTATAAACAACAACGATAGCCACAGGTATGGATTATCTACTGCTCCCATCTCAGGACTCATGGACAGTCGGTACTTACAGAAATGGGAATCTTAAATCCCACAGCTAGAGATAGCTACTGTCTAACACTAACCACGGGTCGGTGTCTAAATGATAATGGAACCCCAACCATGTTCAGTTGAATCAAAGGGTACCCTCAGTACCCACACAGGACACCCGCATCACATGGGCCGACTGGGACCGGATACAGCAAAGAACCATTATGTAACTAATAACAGAACTATAACCCTAACAGCAGAGATATAGTGGCATAAACAGGTATACGATTGGGGGTGTGAGTGGCCTAAAACGACATTAACCAGAGCTAGGGCTCAAGTTTGCTCTACAAACAACTATGGCCAGAGGTCACTACCAAGAGTGGGCTTACAAATTGCCAGTCAAATTTAGAGGCATTGGTGACTCCCTGCTCTGGTCCAGTGACTGGTTCAAGCCCCCCCCCCCCCCCCCCCCCCCCCCCCCCCCTTATTTGATGGTATCTACAGAGATCTACCTAATCGCTCCTTCGGCCACGGTTACAGTTGGAGAGAGCGGGAAACTGGCGCGCACTCCTTCTTATCCATGTTTCCAGAGCGGCTTCCCATCATACCCTAGTGCACTGCAAGGGACGCCGGTATTGATAACATCATCATCATCATGTGTCGCGTCAGGCGATCACAGGAATGTAGATTCCGTTGGCCGTCTTCCACTCCGTGGTGACATGCTTCTGCTTCCACGCGGATCTCAGTATCCGGTATAGTTTCATAAGGACTTTCGGGCACCTTTTATAGACTGAGAAAGGCACACCGTTGGGGCCCAGTGCCGACTTACCTCTCGCTTTTTTCACTACCGCAACCACCTCGCTCCACGTTGGAGACCTGGCATTGAACTCCACCGTTGGTTCTGCTGGGCATTTCAGCCCTTCGATCTCTCCGAGTGGGGCGTTCCGTTGGGCATCGAAGCACGTCGTCACAAGGCGGTTCTCCGACTCCTCTTTGCTGACATCGAGGATGCTCGAAAAAGTCCCGTACAAACTTGTATGGTTCCCGGAAGAACCTCTAACGTTCCTTCCGGGATTTCCGCCTGTTCCTGCAGTACCGTTCCACTCGGGATTGGGTATTGTGCCTGGTTTTTAGATGTTGCCACACCTGGCGCAAGCCCTCTTTCTCATGGTCTGCTGCTGATCTTCACCTTTTCAGAGCGTCATTTTTCTGTTTCATTTTTTGGCTGCTTCCTTTCTCTCGCTGCAACCCAACAGAATCAGCGAGTGGAGGTAGACAATCTCACCGAACTTTACCAACTGATCTTCAAGGTTGCTGGTAGGCTCAAGGTGATGCAGGTGAAGGCATACCTCAGAGTAGCTGCAGACACAGATCACCCGTTGCATGAGGCGCTGGACGCAGTTAAGGGTCAGCGACTGTTAAGAGGGAAATCATGGATGGCTCAGGCAGAGGATACGATCAGACAGGTGTACCCCTTGGACAACATTAGGCGTGGAGAGGAGTGGGTCAGAGTGCCAGCGGAGCAGTGAGAATTGTGCAGAGTTATAATCACATTAAGCCGGGAGTGGCCAGCAGGGGCCACGGAAGTGGAAATCCAGCAACTAATTCAGGACAATGCTCATTCGGGTGATGTGATTATCTACACAGATGGTTCGGTGTCAAGAGGTGAGAAAAGTAGCTGGGGGTTCATAGCCAAAGCCAATGGTCGACATTTGGGGCAGGAGAGCCTGGCATATGATACCACAACATACAGCTTAAGAATGGAGGTGGAGGCGGTCACTGCGGCTCTCCGCTGGATGGAGAATACGACACACACACACATCGTGATTGTAACTGACTCAGAAAGCATGCTGACGAGGGTGAGGACGGGCAGGCTTCGTGCGGAGTGGCTTGCTTCGCTTCGGAGGTCACGGGTGACAAGCATCGTCTGGATCTTTTCTCCGGGGCATGCCGGTGTGCTTCGAAATGAACAGGCGGACAGATTGGCTGGCTCTGCAGAACTTGGTGGAGTATTGATGCATGACAAGGCAGACGTGGTTGCGTCCTTGTGGGAACACGTGCACACCTCAGAGGAGCAAATGGATTACCATGGTCTGGCAAGAATGAGACAGCGAGGAGTGACGAGGGGATCTGGCCGACGCTCAACGCTCAGAGGAAAGGCGAGACGGACATATAATCAGATTGCTACTGGTACTATTAGTGTTGGAACTCTTCGCTGGCTGCTGAGGATGGGGACGGGGCGCTTATGGGAATGCCCCGAATGCTGTGATGTCGATTCCTAAATCAATCAATCAATCATCAAGGGATATGTGTTCTAGCCCTTCTTCTAAAACACGGGACAACGTATCGTCTAATACTGACCACTCTTCCTTCGTGGTGGCATTAGGGAACCTTATCTTCACCCTGAGACTTTCGGAATGTGACCTCGACTTGAGTATTTATTATCAGCTGCAGAACGCTGGGGTTCGCCCTGACTGATATCCAATGATGATTATTCAGTACTTTAAAATAAATATTAAAAAGTGCAAATACTGCAAACCCGTTGAGTGCACGAGAATTGGAAGCGGTTCGAGTCGCACCGGTGACTTATGAGAGTATGCAGCCGGTCGCTCAGACAGTCGTGGCGTGCTGATGAGCGTAATCTAGCCTAGGAATCAACATACAGCTGAAAGATGCTGGTGTTGACCGCAATATCCTGAAACAGGATTGAAACTCGGAAAAAAAAAATACTGCAAACCGCTTAATGCAATCTCAGATGTGGCAAATTTCTGCTGTGAAGAACAATATTGTAATACTATATGCTTGAACTCTTATAAGAGGAATTTCTGATAAAAATAACTATTTCTTGCATCCCAGGTGAGTTCGCCTTATCAGGTCTGCACCATATTTCTTTCAATTAACTTGTCGTCTTTGGACAATAGCCTTCAAATTAATATCAGAACTGTGGCTGATGCGGTCACAAAATTACTAATTAGTAATCTGATCCAGGCCGGTCTCTCTGGCCGAGGGGTTACAACACTTTCTCCGTAATCCCGTTTATCACGCAGTCTCGTAGCGGGGCGACAGCTGAGGCGGTTCGACCCCGCTGGTGACTTGCGGGATAACTGAGCCGGCCGCTCAGAAAGCAATGGCAAACTACTGAGCGTAATCTTGCCAAGAAATCAACAGACAGCTGAAAGATGCTGCTGTTGACAGCGATGTCCTGTAAAGGATATGCGAATAAAAAAAAAACCTGATCCAGGCGATGGACCCTCATATACCTCTCTTCTTATGTTGAACAGGTTAGAGCGAATGAGGGATGAATATATCTTTCCAAAATTTACGCTCTGAATACGTCATTTTATTTATTTATTTGATACAAAGTGGCCATATGTACATTTTGTTAAAGACAGAGTCTAATAGTTTGAAGAACAAAGCCTTTTTAACGACACCATATTATTTAATTACAACACCAACATTTGTGCTTTGGTCTGGTGGAATGGCACAGACATAAATATTCTACAGCCGAAAGAATAATGAAGTTAGTTAGTTAGTTAGTCGACAGATCATCCTCATTGCACATCGAACCATTCAGTCCATAAGTGCTCGGATCCCCTCCTCAGCAAATGCCGCAGCGTGTAGTGGCTACCGACGCCAGTTCTGTGTTGGTTTATCAATCTTCTTTGGCTTCCTGCATGGTGTTCTTGTTTGGCCACCCCTCTTCTAATTTGCTGTTCTCGCAGTCTGGCCATGGTTGTAGATTCACAGTCATCATTTGGTTCACGCAAGAGTCTTACTTTTCGTAGAGCATTCAGAATGTCAGTCTGGTCCATGGCACGTCCGCCCTCCACAGTAGCCTCACCTGCGAGCTTGTCAGCCCGCTCATTTCCTTGGACTCCCGCATGCCCTGGCACGAAGATGAAACTAATCTTTGTCAGCCGAGACCGCTCCAGAGGCAGCAACCATTCTCTTCGGATCGACCCCTCCTCTATCCTCTTGATCATGTTCATTGAGTCGCTAAGGAAACATGCCCTAGTGAATGTCTGTGTCTCGAGTCATGTTATTGCTTTACTTACTGCCATGACTTCCATAGTCAGGCTACTTGTGGTTTCAGTGAAAGCACCAGAGTCCTCCTTCACAATTCTCCCTCCGGCCCGAGCTGTAAAGGTCCATGAGCTTCTCACATGTCGGACGACCGACCCATCTGTGTAGATGACCGCATCACCGTCTAGCAAATTCTCGAAAATCAACGCTTGTACTTCAGCCGGATTTTCTTGTCTGCATTTTCTATCTAGTTGGATGCAAACTGAAAAGGATGTGCAGAAATCTGTTGGCACTTGCACCCACTCCTCGCCAGGTTCTAAGTCCTCAAGTGAACACACCTGTTGAAGAATGTCTTCGGCTTGACCCATCCACGACCGTCCTCTTTTTAACCTGCTGCCCTTCACCTTCATAATTTCACTATGCAGTGGATGTTGTGTGTTTGCGTTAACTCTGAGGTAGGCGCGTGCCCTGTAAACTTGTATTCTCTCTTCAATGGTTGGAAAATCAAGAAGGTAGTGCATCGCCCTGCATGCTGTATCTCTTGTACATCCAAGAATAATGCGCATAGCTTCATTCTGTATCCTTTCCATCTGCTTATGGCTGAGAGTCAGGATTGCCATTGCATACTCTAAAACAGACATGACCAGCCTCTCGTACAGAAGACATAGATGGCGCTGCTCACAGTTTGCTGCCGCTATCACCCGCATCGCAGCCAAACCCCGCTTGGCCTTTGTTATCACCTGGCCTGATAATGAAGTTGGTGGTGGGGAGACAGGGGAAGGCTGGGAAGAAAATAGAACTTTGTGAAGATCAGTCATTGTTGTTGCACATTCACTCAGCTAGCATCAGATCAGATCAGTCTTACCTCCAATGTCACACAACTTTCGTTTTGATGAGATGTAAAACCAGGAATACCTTTAAAAGAATTGCATGCCTTAATTAAATTTAACAATTAACTGTTAATGAGATCGTGTACTGTATTTCAGTTCACTTTGGGGCGTACCATTGATTTTGAAAATCATTCCACATGCCGGTGCCTGTTCTTCTGCTGCATTCATCCGAGAGCTTTTTTCAGACGTGATTGCGTTGTGCCTGTTTACAGCAGAGCTGCATTCTTACGCTGTTAGGCCGACACATTCGACTTCTGCAGGCATTTGTTGACCGGGTTACCCTCCCCGGCGATACCTGTCCTATATCGGGGTGCGTGATTCTGTATCTCTTCATCCTCGATCCTTATGTGTATTCTTTGCCATAGCCAACTTTTATATTCCTTTCTTGAGTCTTTTTCCCGTGCTGTCAGCGATAATCCTGTCCATCCATCCATCATATGTCATGCCGATAGGCGTGGGTGGTGATGATTCGCCATTTCACTCGATCACCGGAGTCGTGGATCATACCATGTGGCCAAGCCATCCAGATATTTACTTCTCTTTCTTCCCAAAAAATTTTGACCGTCTACGTTTAATTTTTCTAAATCAGTTTACGATTTTCATTTGTTTCTTGTATGACCTGGTAGTTGGCTTTTCTCTGTCCATGGTATTCTTTGCATTTTCCTCAGAAACCACATTTCCAACAGATGTTTTTCAGATTGTCTACTCATCGTCCACGCTTCACATCCATACAAAAGTACAGGCTCGTCAGTATGTTTTCCATCCTGCAAAAGGCTACCTTCACCATGGCAATTCTTGTTCTAATCTCTTCAAGGCATCTCTCATCAGATGTTATGACTGTTCCAAGATAATTGTACCGATTCACTTGTTGAAGAATATTCCCATTTACTTGTACATCACATTGTGGTATTTACTTCTTCCTAGTGACGACCATAATCTGTGTCTTCTTACAATTCAATTCTAACCCTAGTTGTTCACTGTGTGCAACAACCGCATGTACTAAATGTTGCAGATCCTGTTCATTGTCTGCAATAAAGACTGTATCATCTGCATATCTAATGTTATTGATGTTTCGTCCCCAAATGACAATTCCTTTCATACCTTCTGTTTCTGAAACTATTTTCACTGTACAGGGAAACATTACACATCCCCGCCTCACTTCTCTTAATAGACTAATATTGACCTACTTCATTATGAACGCTGATGGCGACTTGTTTTTTTTCTAAAATATGTTTTTTTAACAAGTCTAAGGTCTTTCCCATCAATTTGCAGATCTTCAAGTATATTTATTATGTTGACATATCTTACTCTATCAAAAGCCTTTGTGTAGTCAATAAAGCAAAGATGTAGATCTTTGTTTACTTCTACAGAATGTTCAATTACTGGTCTCAGTATATACACAGCATTTACTTACCCTTGCCTTCTACAAAGCCACATTGTTCTTCTCCTATTTCAGGTTGTATTTTCTTCTTAACTCTTTGCATGACAATTCTTAGCAAAATCTTTGTGATGTGACTCATTATACTAATTGTTCAATGTTGATCACATCCCAAGGCTCCTGATTTCTTTGAGATTGCAATAAATACACAATTACATAATTCATGAGGTATATCTGCAGTATCATATATTGTGTTCAGCAGTCTGGTGACTTGATCTATTCCATATTCATCTAAAGCATTAATGATTTATGTTGTGATGTTGTGCAGAACCAGGTGGGGAGGGGGTGTGGGTCTTGCCAGTTTTCATATGGTTAAGAACCCCCATCTTCAAAATTGATGGTCCATTATTATTTCAAATATCATACTGTTCTCTGTTATCATCATAAACGTTTATCACATAATATGACCATACATGTAAAATCTGATCTTTTTCTATTATGATTTTTCCATCCTTTGTTGTTAGGCAGCCTGATGATGTATTGTGTTCTTTTATTAGTAAGCTCCTGAATTCTTTAGTACATTAATTTGGTATATTTACTATTGTGTTGTTTTTCAATTTCTATGCAATTTTTCTCAAGCCATGCTTCTTCAGTCATCCATTTACAACCCATTTTCTTTAATTTGACCTATATAGGGGGTGTCTGGTATTACTCATTATTAAATAGCTCTTAACCTGGGTCAACGTATGTCTAGACGTGATCAAGAGGAGACCAGGCTTGTACCTCATCTTGATGGGAGCATATCTAGTGCAGCCAGCACCATCAGCATCTCTTCATTTCACATATGTGCCGTGATATGATATGAAGCATTAAGCACGCACATATTATATGCTGTGACATGATGTGGGGTGACCAGTTCTCCTACTCACTGCCCTGTCTCCTGAAAATTCTAACCATTGCTTGGCATGCATTTTTATGAGGCTGGGTTAACCTGAGAACCATTGTCAGGGAGAGGTAAATCCTGCCACTGATGAAGACTGGACCTGGACAGCTGTGTTGGTAGGCAAGCACCAAGCAGTTCTGGACATGCCCATATTTTACCATTTTTTGTGTGATCAGTCAATAATATATGCACCCAGCGTCAACATGGGAATCTACCGGTTTAGGACAGTATTAGACCAAATTCAAGTCAACAAAAATCTTAGCTGTCATTACTGTTAAACATAACCACTGAAGACCGCTCGCATGCCCACAACTACCCTCTGACTGTGTATGTTTATATACAAGTGGCAGGTTCCCATTGCATTGAATGATGAAATAAATAAATTACCCTTTGACTTGCAAATATGACAGGGAAAAAACCTATGTGTTATATAGTTCATACTATTATCATGTGTGTTAGTCTCCTTAACCACCAATCATTTCCATGACAAATATGTCTACAAGGAAACATTTTATAAACTATATATTTTTTATAATTGCCTAGAATACCTTTTTAATAACAACAAAAATAGGAAAACAATAGCCATAACATTGTTTTGTTGTCTGTGAGTGGCATCCCTGAATTTTTTTTTTTGGCTCACATGATCTTGCTGGTATTAAAATTGGTAGGTCTGCATGGCCAAATGGATAAGAGTGTGTGTTCTTAAACATCCGGTGTGTTGATGCTGAGGTAAGGAATTCAACCCCTACACTGGACAGTTGGACTAAAATGTTGATCTATCATCCTTGACTTGGTGATGTAAATTACAAGTTGGAGTGGGTTCGCCTGATGGTGAGAGACATTGTTAACAATCCACATGCAAAATTCAGTCCAGCACTACTAGAAATAGTGTGTATGAACTACGCTAGAGTTCAAAACGAGTGAGCGCCAAAAAATAGCAATCGTTTCTTACAACTGTTTAAATTAATTTCCAAATGGCTACTGTGATTTCTGGTGGTGCGCAAGTATCTTCTTCTTCGTTCATCCGGAGTTTTTTTTTCCGGATGTGATTGCGTTGTGCCTGTTTACAGCAGAGCTGCGTTCTTGCGCCGTTAGGCCGACACATCCGACTTCTGCGGGCATTTGTTGACCGGGTTAACCTTCCCGGGGTGCGCAAGTATTATCTCCAAGGAAACAATCTGGTTTATATACTCCAACACTTAAAAGGTTCATATACAAAATGAATGTTTGTCATGGTTCAGCCTGACACACTATTTGCATAATTTACAAACAAAAAGACAAGAGCACCTTATAGTGTCTTAGACAATTGTTTCATTCTTTATTCATTATCAACATTGATGGTCTGTTTTCCTGGGGAAAAGAGATAAAAAATATATTAGCTCTCTACTTAATTTCTAGACTTGAACACATGCAACTAACTTACTGGACTTAAACATCAGTGAACAAGGAGAAAATGTTTGACTGACAAAACTTTGCAATGAAGAAATAATGACTAACTGCCTGGCTACTAGCGTGTTTTTAATGACTATGTACGACCTCAAATCAGTTATAGGAAAAATGCATTTGCTAAATTTTGGCCTAAAGTCTACAGAGTGGAAAAAAATGACTTGGAACAAAGCACATTGGACTGCTGATTATGAAACAAATTTATTTGTTTACTAAATGAACAATTTCTAAATGAGACATGGTACTTATATACTGACCTTTGAAGGCTGCACATGGTACATGTGTAACCAGCGTGTACAATCTGTGTGTGGAGTCTTCATCTTCATTACGTTTACGAGCCAGACGAACTCTAAGCCTGTGTGGCACGTGTCTGAAATATATCCAATATTAATGTTTAGTATCAACAAAATTGGACAGAATGAGCTATGAATAATCAAGTCAGTTGAGATTTAATACATAGGAAATATTCTATTACCCATTTGTTTGTCAAAAGAGGACAATGCTTCTGAAAGCACAGAGAAGAGATAATTTATTTACTATATACAATGACAGAATAATTCTGTCTTTAGTCTTTATAATTGTTGAAATTAATCAGTTAGAATGGTTTATGTTCCCGGGAAGGTTAACCCAGTCAACAAATGCCAGCAGAAGTCAGATATGTCGGTCTAACGGCGCAAGAACTCAGCTCTACTGTAAACAGGCACAATGCAATCACGCCCGAAAAAAAAAACTGGATGAACGCTGAAGAAGAAGAATGGTTTAGAGGTATGGCATCTAGTTCTAAAAGGACGCGGTTTGAACCCAGTTTAGGACAAGATTCTTAGAACACTTTTTTCGGACAACTCATGTCATGATACCTGCTGACCTTAGGGTTTCGGGGGGGGGGGGGGGGGGGGGGGGGGGGGGGTTATAATTAATTTTATATGTTTTTCCCTCATTCTGTACGGTTCTGTACATTTCACCCTTCTAAAATTCATTTTATAAAGTAAGTAGACCCACAAATCACGTTTTATGTGGACGTTTAGACTTGTTTTAGTCTGTGCTATTAAATTTAGCTTCCATTATTACGTATACTGTGGTGGTGGTGGTGGGGGGGGGGGGGGGGGGGGGGGGGGGGGGGAATTTAGGTAGGAAATATGAAAGGGGGGGGGGGGAAGAGAATGACATTCTGAAGATATGGTGAAAGGGGGGAACAGGCCAAAAAAGGCTGAGAACCACTGCTCTAGATGTTAATAATGATTTCATGCCGTTGAAAGCATTTTTGGCCATTCCTATTCTCTTTTTGATTTCTATTTCACTTCTGCCATCATCAGTTATTATATGTCCAAGATAAGAGAAACATGGTACTTGTTCTAGTATCAGCCCGTTTACTGTGATGTTCATTAATGACCTTTCCTTTTCACTGCTAATTATCACAGTTTTTGTTTTTTGGATGTTAATATCTAAGCCACATTCTGCACTGTGCCTGTTTACTTGTTCCACTAGGTCTTGCAACTCTTGCTCACTTTCTGCTAGTAAGATGGTATCATCAGCATACTTAAGATTGTTTATGATTGTTCCATTGAAGTTCAGGCATTTCAACTTGTTTAAAAATTCTTTCTGTGTACAGGTTGAAAAGGCTTGGGGACAGTTCACGTCCCTGCCATAAGTAATGTACCACATCATTTTTCTCAGGAGCTGTTTATTAAAATAAGCATGAAATTTATACACAATATATATGGATATGTCATGTAAACATCGGCACTCCCTACGTTCACAGCCCAAAGTGATTACAACCCCACACAAGTCTGAATTTCTATTTGTCACTCTGACTCACTCCATGGCTCTGCCAATGTTCTCAAGTGGGCAGCACTTTCCTGATGGTATTTTTTACCTGAGGATGATCTGCTATGATCTTCCTCTTAACAGCCTGTGGCTCTTGACTGCATCCGGTGAATCCAGCAGGTGTTCCTTGTCCGCAGCTACCTTGTGGTATGACCTTGCCTGTAAAACCTTAAGTCTGCCTGCAACATTTGGCAACTCCAGGATGTATTGGGATGCCCGTTCTGTATGCGCTCTAGTTTCACTAGCCATGCAGTTTCTCGACACGCATGATCACTTTAAGTTGAGACGCAACCCTGAATGGGGGAGCTAAACAGATACTCCACCTTGTTCAAGTGCCCCATTGGCTATTATGTTTTTAAACTGGAAAAGATGAAAGGGAGATGGGAATTTATCACCTGGGGTATCTCCTTAAACCATGGAAAAACTTTGACAGCTGACACTGGGGAGAAAAGATTAGACACTGCCAAATTCTGACCAATTCTAAGCACCCTGGGTGCCATTTTTACACCTTCAACAACTATGACTAGCCCCACCAGCTATAGCCACAGTTCGAAACTCATCTAACACTTCTAGAAGCGAACCCAATATGAAGAATATTGAAGAATATGAATTGGTATTTTCTGAAACCTACACATGAACGGTTTGTTTATAATAATAGGTTACCCTGTGAATGTAGTGTTGTTTCATTCAAATGTTATTACTGAATAACCTTGTGATATTTGTTGTGGGTTATATGAGGACTCTGTTAGGGCAATGTACACTCCATCCATCATGTGCCACGCCGATAATGTTTGCCATCTCACTCAATCACCAGAGTCGTGGATCAGCTCCGTGTTTCTGTCTCGACCATGCCACGGGCCAAGCCATCCAGGTACTTTGCTTCTAGGTCTTCCCCTTGGTCTGTTCCCTTCGATCTTACCAGTTGTCACCAAATTCTCCAATTCATTTCTTCTCATAACATGCCCAAAAAGTTTTGACTGTCTACGTCTAATATGTCTAATCGGTTTACGATCTTCATTTGTTTCTTGAAGGACTTGTTCATTGGTCTTTCTGTCTGTCCATGGTATTCTTTGCATTTTCCTCAGAAACCACATTTCTACAGCCATCAGATGTTTTTCAGCCTGACTGCTCATTGTCCAAGCTTCACATCCATATAAAAGTACAGGTTCTATGTAGCATCTCAACACTCTTTTTCTCGTTTCAATTGACATCTTTTTATTGGTCAGTATGTTTTTCATCTTGCTAAAGGCTACTTTTGCCATGGCGATTCTTGTTCTAATCTCTTCAAGGCATCTCCCATCAGATGTTATTACTGTTCCGAGATAATTGTACCTATTCACTTGTTGAAGAATATTCCCATTTACTTGTATATTACATTGTGGTATTTCGTTCTTCCTAGTGACGACCATAATCTGTGTCTTTTTACAATTTAATTCTAACCCTAGTTGTTCACTGTGTGTAACAACCGCATCTACTAAATTTTGCAGGTCCTGTTCATTGTCTGCAATCAAGACTGTATCATCTGCATATCTAATGTTATTGATGCATCGTCCCCCAATGTTGATTCCTTCCATATCTTCAATATTTCTTAAAATACTTTCACTGTACAAGGAAAACAGATCTGGAGACATTACACATCCCTGTCTCACACCTCTCTTAATAGGCTGATATTGGCCTACTTCATTATCAACTCTTATGGCAACTTGTTTCCAATATATATATATAGTGAAGAAAGTATAGAGGAATTTAATAATGACATGGAGTCTGCTTTGAAGAACTGTAAAAAATCAGAAATAAATATAATGGGCGATTTCAACGCAAAAATAGGAAAGCAAGGCGATGGATACAGTGTAGGCAACCATGGTTTGGGAGAGAGAAATGTACACTCAGGGGACCCAAATAAGATGTTAGTGGGAAGGGTTATCACAGGACTGACCATCATGAATAGGGATAAAGCGAGTCTCAAGTACTCAGGAGAAAGTTCACTTCATGCACCCTTGCATGGGCCGACAGATCTAATAAAGCCAGTTGCCAAAACACCTCATCACATTAACCCACAGTATTGTTTGTTTTTTGTTTATTTCTTGTGCACTAGCGAATCCTTACTCCAAAGTAACAGAACATAGAAGTTAGCTACTGAGTTGAGTTAAGAACCGACATAATTGCACCTGGGCCACCCCCATAAGTGCTCAGTCATCATTTTCAACAGCCAGCGAAGAGTTCCAATACTAATGGTGCCCGCTGCAATCTGATTATATGTCCGTCTTGTTTTACGACTGTCTACCAGATCTTCTGACCATCCCCTGCTGCATTCTCTCTTGATCATGATAGTCTATCTGTTCTGCATTATTCACACGCTCCCAGAGGGTCTTCGCCACATTTGCCTTATCATGCATCACATCATCCCTCAATGGCGTAGCACCAGCCAATCTGTCTGCTTCTTCATTTCCAACCACACCAGAGTGCCCTGGAGAAAAGATCCAGCGAATGCTTACAACCCGCAACCTCTGAATTGACGCATGCCATTCAGCATAAAGCATACCAGTCTTCACCTTTGTCAGCATGCTTTGTGAATCAGTCACAACCACAACCAGTGGAAAGCTGCAGTATCTGCTTCCACCTCCTTTCTCAGACTTGAATTTGCGGTGTCATTTGCAAAGCTTTCTTTTACTAAACATTGGCCATTGACTTTTGCTTTGAATGCCTAGGCACTTTTGTTTTGCCTCTTAACACAGAGCCATCAGTATAGATAATCACAACACCAGGACGAGAATAGTTCTGAATTAACTGCAGAATTTCTACTTATGTAGCGTCTGCTGGCCACTCCCTACACTCGCGCCCCAATGCGATTATAATCCCACACAATTCTGAATTTCTATTCGGCACTCTGACCCACTCATTGACTCTGCCAATCTTCACAAGTGGGCACACTTCTATGATGGTATCTTCTGCCTGAACCATCCAAGATCTTTCTTTTAACAGCCTGTGGCCCTTGATTGCATCCAGGGAATCATGTAGGAGGTGATCCTTGCCTGCAGCTACCTTGAGGTACGACCATCCCTGCAACACCTTGAGTCTGTCTGCTACTGCTGTTAGCTACTAACACATGAAGTTATCCAGTTGTAAACCACACTTACAATTTATCCAGTTGTAAACCACACTTACAATGAAACACCAATAGCTTATAACTAAGAATCATTATACTATAGCCTTGATAAATTATGTGTTTTTAAAAAATATATATATAAATGAGAGAGGTGAGTTGTGTGTGCATGCATGAACATATATAACCTATCGTATTGCTTGTTTCTAGATAAGTGAACAAGCTGCACACTCCATATACAAATATTCTCTATTACTCACCTAATACCCTGAGACCAAATATGTTTGTTCAGGCGAATGTCAATACGCACATCAGGAGTGCCCATCATTTTTTCTGCAAATTTGCGTATTTCCTTGATGGCGCGTGGAGCCCTCTTTTTGAAGCCACTGTAATGGTTTAAGCATAAATAATAATTGCATAACAAAACAATTTTCATGTAAAAAACAAAGAAAACATACAAATTCCTGTATGCCCAAATAGAATGACTATTTAGGATATTAATATAGCAATTGTGTTCTCTCTCACAATTGCATGTTTTGTCAGCTCCAATTTTCAGCAGTTTTAACATTACCAGCTGTTTCTCTCTTCATATGCTGCTTTTGTTGTTTAAAGCTTATTACAGATCTTTCATAATAATGTTCTCATCAGAGTTTGCAGTTATTATTTTTGTGTTTCTTATTTTCACATTCTCTCAGATCTTGTCACTGTTTAAACCCCCCCCCCCCCCCCCCCTCTCCCCAACTCCCCAAAGTGAATTCAGCAAGTAGTATGAATGTATAGACACCCCTCTTCCATGCATAGCTGTTTTGGGTTTAGACCTGGTAAGTGCTTGAAATTGTGTAATCCCTGTGAATGCCTAAAGGCATATACAGAAATCCAGACTATAGCAGCAATTAGCTGTTCAAGCAGTAGTCATAATTTTACTGCACTCAAAAGTACTCCATCTAAATTTACTAATTATTAATGAACTGGATACAGAATTCAAAGAAACCAAGAACAGAACAGTTAAAGACAAGGTGTGTGATCATGCCCCAGAAATCATAGAATGGGGATGCTAACTGTCCCTGTTACACATTGGTTTCATTAATGTTGGAGGTTAGCTTGCTAGCTACAGGCTTGCAACAATTTCAACCAAGTTCCGTACACAATGCCCCACTGAGGCAGACATAATTAAGAGTCATCAAGAGATGTCACTACGTGCCCAACTGTCATTTACTGTCCGCAGTATGTCCTTTCTGTTCTTTTATTTTCCAAATTATAGGTGTCTTTGAAGCCAAATTTTCATGGAACTCTGAATAACCTGGACAACAGATATTTAAAAGATTCTGGAAGTTTTAACCCGTCACATGTGACAGCCACTAATGCCATGGCCACCCATTCTGAACTGTCTGAAATATGGACGAAGTCAGGGAGGGAAATTTGTTTACTAAAATATTTCAAAACCCTCTCAGTGCCACAGTGGCATCCTCAACCTCTGTAGTGCAGTGATTAAAGACCGGAATAATTGTTGACAAAAAAGTGAACTTATTCCAACAGACTATACAATTATAATGAGGTTGTGTCAGATCACACATATAGTGGAGAGTCTATTAGCTATGACACAGAAAGACATTTCATACAAGATGGTCCGCATGGGTAAGAACGCGTGTTCTTAAACATTCGTTGAGCTGATGCCGAGGTAAGCGGTTCAACCCCTACACCGGACAGTTGGACTAAAATGTTGACCTGTCCTCCTTGACTTAGGGACATAAATTACAAGTGCCTCTGAAGTCGGAGTGGGTTCGTCTGATGGCAAGGGACACTGTTAATAGGGAAAGCTAATCCACACACAAAATTCAGTCCATCACTACTATAAATAGTGTGTATAGACTACGCATGAGTTCAAAGTGAGCGAGCACAAGAAAAAAAAAATACAAGATGTTCTTTTCAATAGTGAGACTGCATATTTCCTTTAGTTCTGAAACACAGCAAATGTAACTTCATGGGTTGCCTCAGCGTGCCATTTTGAAAGTAACCAGGACACACAGACTGCTGCTTGTTGCTAGGATAAACAAAACTCGGTGTCTTGATTGTGAGTTATTACAGAGTAAGTCAGAACTCTAGAAGGAGTGAAATGATTTGACAGAATTACTAATGCAGAGCTTATGGACAGAACTAAACAAATCTCAACAAATCAAGAGGTGAGACAAAGATGCTAGCACTTAATAAGACACATATAAAGAAAACCTGATAATATAACTAGTGTCCTTTCTGTGGAACCCACAAAGCTAAAGAAAGAGAAGACATAAAAACACATGGAGAAGTGAATTAGAGACAGAGGTGCTAGCACTGAATAGGACACACACAAAGAAAACCTGATAATATAATAGTGCCTTTTGTGGAACCACAAAGCTAAAGAAAGAGAAGACATAAAAACACAGGAGAAGTGATTAAGACAGAGATGAATAATAGGAAAAGAAAGACCAATGATAATATAATGGTCCTTTGTAACACAAAGCAGAAGAGAAGACATAGAAAACACATGGAGAAGTGAATTAGAGACAGAATGCTAGCACTGAATAACAACCCCAAAGAAAACCTGATAATATAACTAGTGTCCTTTCTGTGGAACCCACAAAGCTAAAAAAAGAGAAGACATAGAAAACACATGGAGAAGTGAATTAGGACAGAGATGCTAGCACTGAAAAGGACACACACAAAGAAAACCCGATAAATAACTAGTGTCTTTCTGTGGAACCCACAAAGCTAAAGAAAGAGAAGACATAAAAACACAGGAGAAGTGAATTAGAGACAGAGGGTGCTGAGCACTGAATGGGCACACACAAAGAAAACTGAAATATAACTAGTGTCCTTTGTGGACCCACAAAGCTAAGAAAAAGAAGACATAAAAAAAACATGGAGAAATGAATTAGAGACAGAGATGCTAGCATGAATAGGACACACACAAAGAAAAAACCCATAAAATAAATAGTGTCCTTTCTGTGGAACCCCCAAGCTAAAGAAAAAGAAGACATAAAAAAAAATGGAGAAGTGAACTTGAGACAAAGATGCTAGCACTGAATAAGACACACACAAAGAAAACCTGATAATATAACTAGTGTCCTTTCTGTGGAACCCACAAAGCTAAAGAAAGAGAAGACATAAAAAACACATGGAGAAGTGAATTAGAGACAGAGATGCTAGCACTGAATAGGACACACACAAAGAAAACCTGATAATATAACTAGTGTCCTTTCTGTGGAACCCACAAAGCTAAAGAAAGAGAAGACATAAAAACACACGGAGAAGTGAATTAGAGACAGAGATGAATAATATGGAGAGAAGGAACAGGAGGCCAGCAAAAGATAGGAGGGCTTTGGTAGAGCTGGCTGAGGACCTATGTCCTATGCTCCTTTGTAAGATCAAAGGCAGAAGAAGAAAATAAAAGTTGTGCTGGACAACACATCTATGAACAGTGCTGTACCAGAAAGCTAAGGAAATAAATGAGTTCTCAGTACTTACATGCCAAAGACCCTCTTGTGCATGTGAATTGTACATTCTTTGGTAATGACCTCATTGGTAACAGCCTTCTTCTTTTCGCGTTGTCTTCGAGGTGGAGCCATGTTGTTCTGTTAGAGAATAGTTTACAAGTATCAGTATAGAGAACTATTTATGAAAGATACAACTAACTTCTACCATTTATTCGCCCTGATTCAAAAATGCAGTTGACGGAATAAAAAAATTCTCGGGAATTTGGAATATCAACTATTGAGAACAGTGTAATCCCTTAGTGAATCTAAATACAGTTGCCACAAACAATCGGTTGCATGATTTATTGCCAGGAATATTTTGCTGCATCACATCAGCGCATACTGCAGAACTACGTATCATATTAATATGAAGTGAATGCATGAATCATATTTTGGAAATACATAAATACAGTTCCTGATATATTGTTCAAATGTGGAAATGTTAACCAGTTACCCCAACGGTCATCCCAGACACTGAAATGTTTCTGTCTGCACTAACCGGTCTTTAGGTGCCTAAGTAATTCAATTGCTATAACCTCGATGTATTGATATATTGTATATTTTTAATTGAATACAAAGACTATTATACAAACATACGCCCCGTGTAACGATACCTACAGCAATGAAGACAAAGACACATTTTTGGACAACCTTGCAGACACATTAAACAATGTCAGTGAGACAGATGAACTTATTGTGATGGGGGATTTCAACGGACGTATAGGCACAAGAAGAACACTGGGATGAATACATGAGGTCATTCAGCGACGCAAAGACAGAATGTAATAGCAATGGTGAACACCTACTCAACATATGCTACGAACAAGAACTCCCCCCCCCCCCACATATCCTTTACAGGACATTGCTGTCAACAGCAGCATCTTTCAGCTGTCTGTTGATTTCTTGGCAAGATTACGCTCAGTAGTTTGCCATTGCTTTCTGAGCGGCCGGCTCAGTTATCCCGCAAGTCACCAGCGGGGGTCGAACCGCTTCCAGCTCTCGTCCGCTACGAGACTCTGCGTAATAAACGGGATTACGGAGAAAGTGTTGTAACCCCTCGGCCAGAGAGACCGACATGAACAAGGACTAATAATGGCAAATAGTTTTTTTCCAACATAGTCGTATCCATATCAAAACGTGGTATATATGGAACAACATAGATCAAGCTTCTCAAATTGATTTTATTCTACTTAGGAAATACGACAGAAGACTTTTGGATTCAAGAGCACTCCCAAGTACAGACATTGATACTGATCACAAACCAGTCACAATAAAAAAGAATTCAACATGCAGGAAAATAAGACACAGAAAGGTAACAATAGATGTCATCAATTATAGGAGGCTTCAGGAAAATATGGTTAAAGACGAATTCAAACAAGAAATCACAAGCTATATAAGTACATCCGTGATGATTACTCAAGTGTATATCAGGAATGGTCAATTTTCAAGGCTGCCATGCTCGACACACAGGAAAATAAATGTGGAACCAAGAAAATAGAGCAGAACAGCTTGGTGGAACAATGAAGTTAAAGATAGCGTTCTAACATGGACTACAACTAAATCTGAACAAGATTATGTTACAGAATAGCACGATGAAATGGCAAATGAACAATTGGAGCATCTAAACATGAATCCTGGAGAATATACAGTGAACAGATAGCGACTCTTAGCAAAGACTACCCAAGAGAATTTTTTAAAACATGTCAATAATATGAGAAACAGATGCATGCTAGAACCCGACCACCATCATAAACAGCAAAAGAGGTATACTTATACCATTATACAACAACCACTAGCAAGGTGTGCAGAATGAATGACGTCAAAAGAATGTATGGTCTATATATAGCGGTGTTTGGAGACACTGGATCATTGCGGAAAGTCTCTGCACATAACTTCCATTTTAATTTCGGGTCACAGCACGATCGTACCGCCTACTTACGCAAAATCAACACCTGTGAATGAGATGCCTGAGGAGAGCTACCAACTTAACAATCCGAGATGGAGTTAGAATGTTATTGTTATTAATGTTATTATCAGACAGACAGTGGGATCAACACCTTGTGCAACATTTATCGAAAAACAGAAGATCAAATGGCTTGGCCATCTCGTTAGAATGCAACACCATCAACTACCAGCACTGGCCCTACATAAAAGAGCATCTGCAACGAGAGCAAGAGGACGCCCAAGAAGAAAATGGATTGATTGCCATCAAAGACATTTTGTACAATCACACGGAATGACACTATTAGCCACTACGATTCAGATTGCAGAATTTTAACAAAAATATATTTGCGGATTTCTTCGGCAACTAATTTTGTGTCTCAGATTTAAGGAGATTTAGAGTACTAGTGATGTTAAATTCCGTGATTATTTCAAGATCGCATTAAAACAGAAACTGATTACCGAGTATTGTAGTTCCCTCCATTGTCTACGAATCTATACATCCTGCCTTCTCAAATTTTTCTTATTACAGAGATTAAGAGATTGTCTTTTTAAGACGCAAGTTGACTCATAAATTTTGTTTAATATAGATGTTGCGAATTGATCTAGTATCGATAATTCAATTGAGCTTCCATTTTTACGCGTATTGTGTAATTTTTGTCTATTTAAGTCGGAGGGGACATCCCAAGCTGAAATCATAAAGATTGCATGCTATGATGCCGTAATGCAATATTTCAATAGCGGTTTTAATTTAATATTCTTATGGATTATTCAGAGCAACTTAATGAAAATGAATGCATGTTTGCATTCAATACCCATTGTAATATTTATGTGTCATTTTTCATCATCCTATACGGTTGGGGTGGTTTATTTTTCGCAACTTGTTATCACGACTTAACATACACTCAGATCTAACTTTGTGTTCTGCATTTCTGGTGCTTCGGGAATCCTTGTTATACCGGAGAACCAGTGTACCTATTCTAAGTGGTAAGTAAACCCGTAAATACCGTTTTATGAGACGTATTACATTGTTCTACTATGTGTTATTAAATTTAACATCCATTTTTAAGTGCTACTTTGTAATTTTCTACCGTTTAAGTTGGCAGTCAACCTCACACTGAAATTATGAAGATCGCATGCTGTTTTCCATGTCATACTCCAGCTACGACCATTTAATAATGTTATGGAGTATTCAGAGCGACTAACATAATAATGAATGCATTATGTGCATATTTGTGTCAGGTCTTAGTCAGATATGACTGAGCTACCGTATAACAGTAGACGGTACTACCTGCTTTCTGTTAGCGCTGAACATTGGGCAGCACTTACCAAACCCGACACCCCACATTGTGCCAACGGCTTCGGGCGGAAGAGCGCAATTGGGAGGGTACAAGCCTTACCCTGGTGCGAGGAAATGCAACCTACAGACAAAGTGTCATGGCAGGGCAGACCTTGGTTGGCGGCTGGTCTAGGATCGAAGCTCCGACAGGTGGACAGTTAGAGTATTGCTTTACTGATCCAGCAGCTTCTGCAGCTTGTCTTGTTCCAGATGTAGAGGTGTTACCTTTCCTCTGGAGTGAACGAGGCAGGCCGAGAGAGGGATCATGCTGCATGGGCAACACATGATCTCTATATTTTAGCCTAGGCTTTGTGCTATGGAGAGGCAATAACTCCATCCCTTACAAACTATCGTCTGTCAAGACAGCATGGTGCCAATTTTGTGCATTCAACACCCATTATTGTATTCATGTGTAATTTTCCTTCACTCCACAAGGACAAGATCATTGATAATTTTGCAACTTTTTAACACGGTAAAAATGAATCTATATTCACGACCTAGTGCTAACAGTCTAATGTCATCACAGCATGGAGTGCCCGTGTATACAATACATCGCTGTTTTTTGTATATATCTATAAAATCTGAAGCAGTTATCTCATCTTTAGTTAGAAAACATCGGCAATTGTAATCTCCCTTCATGTCCGTGTTACTTGAGTATGTAGGTCACACTTTGTGAAAGGGTGGAAATCCTATTTTGCTCTTTGTTTATATTAAATGATAAACTGGCACACAAACATTAATATCTCGGCTTAAAATTGACCTATAGACTTGAATAAGGTACTGTTGGATGATTTTTCAAGAGGTATCCAACCGAGTAGGTTATATAATTAAAAAGCAATTTAGAAAATGTAACTAATAGTGGCTAGACACTATCAATTATAATTAATTATAAGGTTTTCGATCGTACCATGACCCGAAATAAAACAGGAAGTTATGTACCGCTCCACCCGGCCTGATCCATTGCGTCTCCAAAAATGGCTGCTGTAAAGACCATTCATGCTTCCTACATCATTCATTCATATATCACGTGACAATAACAGACGTCATCTGGGGTTTTCCAGGAAAGGTTAAATATTCCGTGCACAGTGATTGGTTGAAATTATCATGGCTTTTACATACAGTTAATTATTTACCGTAAAGTAAGTCATTTTATTTTCTAGAGGTTGTGTATTTATATTTAATGATATTTTTAGATGTATATTCTAATTCTGCACCTATTTTTACATATTTCTGGAAAGTTTCATAGATTATGGTCAATTATGGGGGTATAAAAAAAGTTATTTCTCCTCACGTGTTTCGCCTTTGTGAATGGAGAGCGAAGATGGCAGCCAATGCAAATTATCGATCAGACAGGCTCAAAACGTGCAATTTGAACTACTAAAGTTAAAGTGAATACAATTTTGAAGATTAACCCTTTTAGGCCAGGCTGGGCCATTTTTTCGGCCATGACATCACGCCACTAGCAAAAAAGACGATCGGCCGATTTGATCGGCCGCATTGTAGTAACTGCTTTGATTGGTTTGCTTTTAATAGTACAGGCCAATCAAATGCTGCCTTGTAACCCCCTGCCACTCTTGTTTGCAAATGGCTGCTTACAGAACGCATTTCTAACAAACGGATATAATTTTGTGAGTATTTAACACAGTAACCCAGTTTTTGGTTAATTTTGGATGTTTAATAATGGCCAGCTTTGAACCCAAAGACGTGCTAGCATTGACTGGCTATGATAGTAGCGATTTTGACAGTTCAGGACTGTAGTTATACAGAAAGTGCCCATGAAGTTTTCGACCTTGTGTCCCCATGGTTTTAAGTGTATTGGGAATTAGAGGGTCGTGTTGATTTATATCCATTCATGGATGTCCGGATCAAAACACATGTCACCAGATGATAGCCCACCTATTACAAATGTCAAAAGGGACTTCATGGTGGTTGTTTTTTTTAACCATAAGTTTAAAATTAGGGAGGCTCTATTCCCAATAGAACTACGAATAGAGAAAAATTATATTCGCAATATAATTGCGAATACAGAAAAATTATATTCGCAATAGAATTGTGGGAAGTAACAAACATGTCACAGTGTCTGCTCACTAGTCAATTTTAGTTTGAGCCATTGAGAAGTCTAAGAAGGTGGTTAATTTAAATAGGAATGTTCACTGTTGCGAGTTTAATTCTGCCAAATTCTCCATCATTTTTAATGAATCACCCTTCTTCTTACTACTGTCCGTTCTTCTGGCATCCCGTTTTATTTTTACATTACGTTAGTCCTGTTTAAATATCAAGAATAATTTTCCAGAACTACAAATAATTCCTACAAATAATTCCGTCCCCAGGTGAGTTCAAGAATTGTTAACTTTTGTTTCTGTACACTTACTGTTACCAGGCATCCATGTTTGTTTACGTTACCGTCCTACTTTGTATGTCCTGATAATTCTGGTCCAAGCTGACTGTAATATGCCTCGATCATCACACTTTATTCACATGCTTTGAGTTTCTCAGTTCTATATTTTAGTTCCTAATGTTTAATATTACGTATTTGCTGAAAATGAAAAAAAAAAATTTTTACTACACTGATGGAGAATCGAACCTCAAGCTCCCGCGTGACAGGCAGATACACTTATCACTATGCTACTCATTCATTGGCACCTTGCCGTCTTGATAGACGATAGTTTGTGCTTTAAAAAGGCATAATAACTTTTACCTATGGCGGTAGCGAATGTGACTGATAAGGCCAAATCACGCTGTAAATGTTCGTCCACAGTGGGTGCATGTGAATGCGTGAAACACTACGCTACGCTGAGGACACGTTAATACATCAACAAAAATTTATAATATAGCTACACGCATAGGAATAATCATGTGACCTACTTCTACTGCGAATAATATAATTCATTCATAGAATTCGGCAGAATTAAACTCGCAACAGTGAACATTCCTATTTAAATTAACCACCTTCTTAGACCTCTTAATGGCCCAAACTAAAATTGACTAGTGAGCAGACACTGTGACATGTTTGTTACTTCCCGCAATTCGATTGCGAATATAATTTTTCTCTATTCGCAATTCGATTGCGAATATAATTTTTTTCTATTCGCAATGGAATTGCGAATAGAGCCTCCCTTAATTTTATTGGGGATACCAATCTGGAAAATTATTCTTGATATTTAAACAGCTTCGTTTATTCAGACTCCAGCTCCGTATAAACTACTCTGTTTATTCTGACCCAGCTCCGTATAAACTACTCTACTCACTCTATTCAGACCCAGCTCCGTATAAATGGCCTTATTAATTAACTATCGATCAAGTGCCACCCATCGGGCGCTCGAACGGAAATTTATTATTCCTAGCCACAACACTTGACGGCAGAAGAGGAAGATGATGAGTACGGAATGTGAAAAGCCTTTTCTTTTCTTTGGCATATGAATTGATATGAAATTTATGCAGTTCCAATGCACTTTTGTGAACGAGAATTTTAAAAAACCCTTTCATTTTCTTTTGCTTAAAACTGTTTATCTATCGTTTATGCTTTTACTTATATAGTCGTTGGCATAAACGAAGTGTAAAGATTTCAAATATGTAATAAATTTTATATCTAAATTATTATCAACAGATTACTGCATAATGGTAAAGAAGACAGATGTTGAAAGATTTAAAAACCCATATACAAACCTTTCTACTGTATCGTTTTCTCTCTGATTATCATAAGAAAGATATTGCTTCCGGTTCAGAATGTTTGTTTGGTCTCAGCACACGGGAAACAACTCTTACCAGGGTTGCCATTCATGATGTTTTACATCTAGATCTGGATATTTTTGCCTGCGTCTAGATTTCGTTTAGTGACGTAGTAATGTTAGATGTAATTATAGATGTTTTTCATTTGGAGTTAGATATTTTTATAGATTTTTCTTTTCTATCATCATCATCATCATCATCTTCCACTTCTGCCGTCAAGCGTCGTGGGGAGGAATAATTTGCGTTCCAGCGCCCGGTGGGCGCACTGGATAGCGTCATTCCGTGTGATTGTACAATGTCTTTGATGTCAACAATCCATTTTCTTCTCGGGCGTTCTCTTGGTCTTGTCGCAGATGATCTTAGATGTAAGGCCAGTGTTGGTAGTTGTTGGTGGTTCATTCTAACGACATGGCCAAACCACTTGATCTTCTGTCTTTCAATAAATGTGGCACAGGGTGTTGTTCACACAGTCGGTCTGATAACAGCATTTCTTACTCGGTCTCGGATTGTTAGGTTGGAAGCTCTCCTCAGGCATCTCATCTCGCAGGTGTTGATTTTACGAAGGTGTGATTTGGATAAAGTCCAGGTTTGAGATTGGTAGCATATGGTTGGTGTGAATATGCTGTTTATTATCGGCGTTTTGCGGACATGGGTATATTTGGATGTTTAAGTAACGGTGATAGTTGATATGTAAGTGCACTAGCTTTTTGACATCTGATTTCAATTTCTCTGTCTAATCTGCCATCTTCTGTGATCGTACTTCCAAGATATTTGAATTCTTTAACTTGTTTTAGAGTTGTGCTATTTAGCTGTACCTACTTAGTGGGCCCGGCGATCTGCTATTTCTTTCGGTATTATTTAATTATTCCTGTATAAAATATTTATTGCCCATTTTTTGTTACGGCTGGGCGCGCGTAAATTATGGTAACTGTCATTATTTAAACTTTTAACTGACTTGGGTCAACGCTCAACAATCTGGCATGCCCCTTGTATAGAATAAAAGCGCGCGTAAATCATAGTAACATTATTTGAACTGTAAACTCACTGCATTTTCACATGCCTCATTAGAATGTTTACCAAGGAATTTGCTGAAACATATAAATAACTGGTTCTTCAAATCATCTGTCAGACAACAGCAATACAATGATTTATATAAAGTATTAAATGATAGTCTCTGTGGCCGAGGGGTTACACCACTTTCTCCGTAATCCCGTTTATCACGCAGAGTCTCGTAGCGGGCGAGAACTGGGAGCGGTTCGTCCCCCGCTGGTGACTTGCGGGATAACTGAGCCGGCCGCACAGAAAGCAATGGCAAACTACTGAGCGTAAACTGCCAAGAAATCAACATACAGCTGAAAGATGCTGGTGTTGACAGCATGTAAAGGATAAGCAAAACATTTTTTTATTAAATGATAGTTCCTCACCACTGAAAATTCTGTCATATTACAAAACTAGATAGTTATCAATTCAACCAGATGTTGAACCAGCTGTTGACATAATTGTGAACCAATGGTTGGAGTTGAAGACACACTTCGAAATAACAAGACAAAGTGAAAAGTGCTACACAGCTGAAATACTATATGAAATGTACAATGATGAAAAAGAATTTGGCATTCCTTCTCTTTTTACAACCCATTCTAAGTGAAGTGCAAAATGTTAATAAACTGTTTGAATCTAAAAATGTTGATAAACTTAAATTATTTGACGATCTCACTTTGCTATTTCACTCAGTTGGTAAAAGGCTTATATTGCCAACTTCTAAAGCTGATTTGTTCACTTGCACTATAGAGAGTTATTTGGTTCCTAAGGATACTAAGGGATCCCAAGGAGACCTAGGATACTTCTTCTTCTGCGCTCATCCGAAGTTTTTTTTTTTTCTTTTTCGGACGTGATTACGCTGTGCTTGTTTACAGCACAGCTGCGTTCCTGCGCCGTTAGGCCGACACATCCGACTTCTGCGGGCATTTGTTGACCGGGTTAACCTTCCCTTGGGTTTCTTAGGACGTTTGACACTCACTGTTGTGGTGTTATCCCCCATCTTAGCTGGCCCATTTTGACCAGCCAAAGGCATCCTGGTCAGCCCTCAAGGAAAGGCAGGGGCAGACCATGGGCATTCCCCGCCATCCAAGGAGGCTTCCATAATTGCAGAGCCGACACATAGCGCTCTGGTACTGGGCTCACCCAAGGAATCGTCACGTCCTGCACATGGCTGCTTAGCCATTTTGTCGTTGTCGAGCAGTCGTCATTCGCAACTGCGAGCGCTATCAAACAAGTCACCTGAACAAGTCAAGAAGCCTGATACTGGGAAGGGAAATGGCACGTCGCAAGAACACCAAAAGACACGCGGTATCCAAGATGTGCAACGTGGGAGCCGACAAGAAGAAGAACGTGGAGAGCCTGCCTGTGAGCTGTAACAAAGAACCTGAAACTACAGCTATTACTGAAGCCACCACGAGGGAGACTGTCGACAGTCCACCACAGACAAGAGCCAAACCTACTGAGAAGCAGAGAGAGGAGAAAGACATCAGAGTCGGGAACACCGACTTACCGACAAGCAAGTGGGTTGTCAAGCGTATCCAAGCGGAGCTATCAGACGAAGAAATTATGAAGCAGCTATGAGAAGAGAATCTTCACATCCGATTCTTGAAGGCGGAGTGGCTCCTCACCTACTCCAAGATACTTACAACCTTGGCAGTGGTGACGACGGAGGCCAGCGAAATGCCGACCACAGTATCAATCAACAAGAAAGTGCAACAGCCAGAGAAATTCATCCCAAGAATAAATCAATGTTCCAAATGCCAGAGGGCCGGCCACAGCAGAGCAGCATGTCGCAGTAAGACGGAAACCTGCTGGTACTGCGCCGATCACCACGCTTTCAATGAGTGTCCGCTGGCCAAGCTGGACACGGACTTTTAACAACAAAAGAAAGTGAGTAACTCACAGATCGCAACTGTGGGGTAAGTAAGAACATTTTTTTCAATTCCCATTTTCTCTTCATTGCTTTCATTTTTTCATCCTTTTGTTCTTCTTGTCTTGTCGTCACCTTTTGATGTAGTCACAGGAGATCTCCTTGACTATATGTTGTGTTTGTGAATGTGTGTGTTTGCTGATGAAGGCTAATCGCCGCAACGTCCTGTCTTAAATCTGTTATGTAAAGCTGCACTACTTTGTGTCATTTTATATTGTTCAAAAAATAATCACCACTGAAGAAGCAGTTTAGACGAGACCGAATTTGGAATTTTTTTCGAAAATTGGAATTGGCATTGGCTGTTCCTCCGGAAACCAGAAGAATGCAGTCTGCAGATAACATCCACACAGTGAGCTTTCAATTCGGACTTTCCTGTAATGGATTTGCTAGCCAAGCAATATTCCATTTCATGCCCCTGGAACGCTTTTGTAACCGACATACCTCTGGTATGAAGTGTGGCAGTCTAAATGCTTCTTCATGCACCTTTAGAGGTCAACCTGAATGTAGTTAAAGTAAGCTGCAGTCAACTTGAGCTTGTTGATATCTCCATAGAGCCTGTCCTCAAATGGAGCAGGTGTGGGCCAAAATATATTTCTGTGCTCTGCATATACTGGGCACTCCTGCAGCAAATGTTTAGCTGTCATTTTACCAATTCCACAATTACATTCATCGGTACCTCCTATCTTTAGTTTATTGAACAAGTGGTATTTCAGCCTGTTATGTCCTGTGCGGAGTCTGAAGATTGTTACTTGTTTTCTTCGGTCGAGTTTGTAATATGCATCATCTGGATACTCTGATTCTCATTTGGCTCTATAAATGCTTTTTGCCTCATTATAGGTTATATCTATCTCAGGCTGTGGTAGTCGCCAGCGCTCTTTTGCTAGTCTGTCAGCCTCTTCATTTCCAGATATACTGCAATTACAACTTGTTTTGATTTCTGTCATAGACCATGGAGTGCTGTTCTTAGGTCAGTTAGTGTCACTTGTCGTCCCTGGGGGGAAAGTGGAGTCAACAAGCACACCGTTAAATCCTTTTTTTTTCCTTCTCAATTTGGGACTACTGTAATACCTTTTTCTACATACCCCCCCCCCCAATTATGTCTTATGATCACTCTCTCTCTCTCTCTCTCTCTCTCTCTCTCTCTCTCTCTCTCTCTCTCTCTCTCTCTCTCTCTCTCTTATTCCTTCAGAACATACCCGACAACACTTTCCTCACACAATTATTAGAATATTTAATACATAAAACTATGTGAGGTGGGTGTATTGAATGTGTATATGTAATCTGTGGTGTAGTCTATTGTGTATGCGAGATAGGACTCTTTATGTCTATGTTCAGCCTCCCATCTCTCATCATTATACGGCCATTCGACGACACACCACACAGCTTTGGATTGAGCTCACCCGGGGATGCTTCTCTCCGTCTGATTCTGGCCGTATTCCAATATCTTGAAATTTTGCACAGTCTGATCACCACTGAATAATGAGATTAATGTGAGTCCTTGAATTCTACACACTCACAATTCAGGTAGTTAATAAAATCCATTGCTGAAAGCACATCAACACTGTCTAAACCACTGTATCTAGATATGTTCGACACACTGTCGCCGGTTAGTCAATTAATTATTCCTGTATGCATGGAAACTGTTCGTGAGTTATCCCTTTTTCTTTTTTATATTTTTACAGAGTTCAGAATCTTTTGGTTATTTCGCTCTGCCCCAGAGAAGTAAATTCCTATCCACCGAGTTCTTAGACTTGAGGTTATTTATCTCTGCACCAGCGTAGTAAATTTCTATACACAGAGTTCATAGTCTTGAGGTTAGTTATCTCTGTACAAGAGTAGTAAATTTCTATACCCAGAGTTCATATTCTTGAGGTAATTTATCTCTGCACCCGAGAAGTGCCATTTCTTCTTCTCAAGGGTATGTCAGGTGACTTTCCGTGGAACCTGTTGAAGATATATATATAACCAGGTGATATCAACCTGACTCAGACTAATACTTATGTGAGAGTAGGCCTCAGGCCGTACTCAGACTGTACAGAACGATACTCTGACATAAGACATATGAGTTCATCAAACTCCAGACAACTAGATAAAAGAAGGAAAAGCTAACGGCAAGGCACAGACACCCAGTAGACAACCCTACCAGAATATCCTAGCATAGACCTATCATACCGAGTGCACTTACACCTCACTCGCCTCAGCCTAAGTCCTGCCTCATCCTTCTTCTTCCGACACTCTATTCCTACGATCACACACGCAAGTTCACTATGCTAGATTACTAAGCTAAAGCACTATTACCTTATACACTATTGTAGTCCTGAATCGGAACACATATGCACATTAGTACAAATGTCCTTTGCCTCTAAGCAACTCGGGACATCGTCATTCCTATTCTAATTATGACCACGAATAGATCAAAACACTTCTGCTAGATGGAATAGTTGTTAGCACACTAAACCAAACATGCTTTTCAACCAATATATACTGCTTCGGTAAGACGTCACTTGCTTTTCTCCTCCCTACCAAATCACCCCCACTCATCTTTTGATCTTTTGATCTTTGTCCAAAACCTGGTTAACAATATTCTTTGATAAAGACGATCTCCCGGTATATCGTTTTTTTCCCCGTCGCTGATGGGACTCCGCTCACCGTACATCAAAGATTTCCGACTCTTTGATCGGGACCCCGAGCTTACACCAAACCAACTCGTAGCGAACTTGCTCGACACTTTATGTCCTTTGAACCATTCGGTCAATGACCCTCACAACAACTGTTTCTGTCTTTTTGCTCATTCGGTCAATGACCCTCACAACGACTGTCTCCGTCCTCACTCATCAGGGCGATGGCCTGCAGTATTTTGTGACAGTTAGTTCTGTGCTGTTTTTGCTCTTCAGTATTGAGACAGCTAACTTTGCATCTGTGAAGATAGCTATTTTGCTTCTCTTTATTTTCCTCCATCAAGAGCATTTCTGCTGCAGTTTTCAAAGTCTCTACCTCCGCTTTGACGTTACTTGAAAATTTTCCAGTTGCCACTGACTTTCCCCCCCCCCCCACTCCATTTTTTAAATTTAGGAGAATTCCCCTCCTCCATTTTCTATTGAATTTTTGGCTGATCCATCTATATATGCATGGGTTCAATTGCTACTTGGGTAATGTTCTTTTATGTAGTTTAGGGTTATTTTTCTTCTTTCGGTTTCATTCTGAGTGTTCTTTTTCTAAATACCAGGAATGTTTTCAGTTATCTCAGGCAGTTGATGCTGTCTCAAAGCTGGGAAATTGTGTGCATTGTAAATGAGTTTGACTGTTGATATGTTAAGTATAGGATCTGCCCTAATCTTTCGTTTTGCGGTTTCTGCAAAGTTGCTACGCTTCTGTCTACCGTTTCCAAAACCATTAAACCTTGTATACTTAGGGTGGTCTGTGAATCTTCTAAATTTTTCAGCTTGTTGCTGGGCTCTACTATCTCTTCTATCCTGCATTGGTTGTAAACAAGTGATCTTTTCTAGTTCATTAAGAGGCGTTGTCTTCAGGTTTCCAGATATAATTCGCATTCCTTGATTTTGGACTCTACTTATTTTGTTAAAGTTTGACTTAGCTGCTGTTAAAGCTGCGATGCCATATTCCAGTACTGGCCTCACCCATCCAGTGTTTAACTTCTTGAGAACTTTATCATCTGCTCCCCACGTTGTACCAGCAAGCTTTTTCATGATTGCCATTCTTTGCCTTGCTCTTGTTCGATTTTTCTCAACCTCCGTCTTCCATGTCAGGCGACGATCGAAGGTAACTCCTAGATAGTTTGGATTTTCTTCAAGACGCAATATTTTTCCATTCAATACCAGCTTAGAGTGCAGAGTTTTATTTGAGAGAAATAACAATGTGCATGTTGTTTTCTCCTCATTTATCTTCACTAGCCATGATTTTCACCAGTCCTCTAGCGCTAATAAGGCTTGCTGTATTCTGCTGTTAGCTGTATTCTTCAGATGTTCATATGGCTATGTGTACTCTAGCTGGAAAATTTTCCGTGATGGCATTTATATATGCTAGGAATAATGTTATGGAAGATAAAGGTAATGGAAAATAAAGGAGGAATGTGATATTGGAGGCTGCCAACATCCAACTTCTAAGCTGCTTGGTTATGCAGATGATATATATATTATAGGAGAAAATGAACAAAAGACATTGCAAATATTGACTCACTTAAAGGAAAAAGCCCAACAGATGGGGCTGGTTATCAACCAAGATAAGACAGAATATATGGTAATTTCAAGAGAAGGAATGGTTAAAAACTCTGGACACATACAAATAGATAATATGACCATTAAAAGAACGGAAACATACAAATACCTGGGTACAATCTTCAACTGCTCCAACATCATAAGGGAAGAAATACAAACTAGAATCAATTCTGGAAATAAGATATACTATGCACTACAACATCTACTAAAATTAAATGCGCTATCTCGTAACACCAAAACCACAATATACAAAACGCTGATCAATCAGTTGTGCTGTATGGCTCTGAAACCTGGAGTACAACGAAAAGAGACGAAGCCTTGTTACAAACCTCTGAGAACAAAGTTTTAAGACGCATCTTTGGACCCATTAGGGATACACAAAGTGGAGAGTGGAAAAGAAGAAGTAACAAAGACATTTATGATCTGTTTAAGTCCCCGCTAATCACTGGTATCATGAAGGCTAATAGACTACAATGGCTGGGACATATAGAAAGAATGGAAGACAATAGGGAAACAAAACTCGCTTACACTCAGGAAATAAATGACTGTAGACCTCGAGGTAGACCAAGAAGACGGTGAAAGGATAATATATATATATACAGACCTACAAGCACTTGGAATCAACTACTGGCAAGAGAAGGCCAACCAGAGAGACGAATGGAGACGGATTGTATCTGCAGTAAAAAACCTCAATGGCTCGGAACGCTGAAGAAGAAGAAGAAGAAGAAGAAGAAGAAGAAGAAGAAGAAGAAGAAGAAGAAGAAGAAGAAGAAGAAGAAGAAGAAGAGGCATAATGTTGGTGAAAGAACTCCTCCTTGCTCCAACAGCATCATTTTGCTGGTTTGTCCTTGTACTTTTGTGCTCGCAGTTCTGTTCTCAAGGTAGTGGCTGATCCATTTGTACAATTTCCCACAAACATGCATTTTTGTTGTTGTTGCAGTTTTACTTTCGGCCCTTCCTTCCATACTTTATCAATTGCTTTTTCTAAATCTACCCAGACCGATAATGTGTGCTTTTTCTCTTGGAAGGCATCCTCTATTTCCTGAGCTATATAGGTTATTTGATCTTAAGTGGATCTGTACTTTCTTAATCCTGCTTGGTATGGTGCTAACAGTCGGTTTTCTTCCAGATGCCATGTTAGCCTGCCATTGATAATGCATTTCATTAATTTTTCTACACAGCTAAGTAGACTTCTTCTTCTTCTTCTTTTCGTTCATCCGGAGTGTTTTGTTTTTTTTCAGATGTCATTGCGGTGTGTCTGTTATGCGCCCTTGGGCCTAAACCCGTAGGCCAACACATCGACTTTAGCGTGCTTTTTTGACCAGGTAGCATTCCTGGGAGACTCTCACTTTTGTGGTGCCATCTACAACCATGCTGGCCAAGTTGGAACGGTCGAAGACAACGGTCATCCCTCAAAGGAAGGCAGGGACAGTCCATAGCATTTTCCGCCATCCTAGATTGCTTCCATAGTTGCAGGGCCGACACATAACGCCCTGGATCTGGGCTCACTGAGGGAAATCGTCACGTCCTGCTCATGGCTGCTTTAAATCCTCACTTCAATATATTGGTCATTTCATTTTCCCCGGGCCATTCCCGCACAAACCAGACAGGTTTGCAGACGGCATCCACTCAGCGAGTTTTCGGACATGTGCTTGTCGTTGCGCCCGTCAGAGCTGTTCCAGGCACGATAGACATTCGGAAACTACCTAGTCAGAGCTGTTCCGAACAAGAGCGGCATTCGGAAACTAGGTAGTCAGAGCTGTTCCTAGCACGAGAGACATTCGGGCGAGACATTTCACTCGGACGTAATTGCGTAGTGTCAATTTTTAGTTTGCCACCCGTAGGACGACACTTCCGACTTCTGGCGGGCATTTTTTTTAGTGAGGTTAGCCTTCCTCTGGTTTCGAGACACGTTAGACTGTTGTAATGTCACCCACATCTCAGCTGGTCAAGATAGAACGATCAACGATATCGCGGTCGGCCCTCAAGGGAAGGCAGGAGCAGACCATGGGCATTATCTCACTATCCGAGGAGGCTTCCATAATTGCAGAGCCTGCACATATTGCTCTGAGACTGGGCTCACCCAAGGATTTCCACGTCCTGCTCATGGCTGCTTTAGTTCCTCACTTCCATGTGTTGGGCATCCCACTTGCCACTGATCGCTCAAGCACACACCAGGAGCGGTCAGATTGCGAGCGACATCCACTCGGTAAGCTTTTGCTTGTGACTTCAACCCACGCAATAGGTTCGCTCGCCGTGCGTTCCATTTTGCGTTGTTGAGACGTTCTTTCACTTTTGTCTACACTCTCTATGAGTTAGACACAGAGTTTCCGTAACCATGCCCTTCGACTGGGGCACTTTTCTGACTTTTTTGTACTCGCTCACGAGGTAGGCTACATGTGCTGCCGGCTCAGCACCTTACCTTCGTGCAGCAGTGAACGAGAAACGGTCAGGCCCTCTCATCCGGGAATCCCTCATATCCCCCAGCTGAGAGCCTTCTCAGACGTGAGCATGTAGCTTGCTCAGTATCATGTTTCTATTTTCCGGTAGACGGGTATCGACCTGGCTCTCAGATCCGAGGGTTTGTGGCTTAGAGGCGTTCAGCCACAGCCCTCGACAGGGAGCCTTAAGAGTTTTGTCCGGACCATGAAATTCTGCCTTTGTGCACCTGATTTAAATTTTGACTGCTATCCTCAGTCTATGCCTGCAGAGCAGCAGGTTGTGTCTCTCTTAGTCTGGTCCCTATCCCATAAGCTGTCCGATATGTAATTTTTCACCCATCGGCAAGCAAATGGGGTCGATGGGACACGCAAGCTCCCCCACCACGTCAAGGTGGAGACACATCGGGGGAGGCTAAGTAGACTGATAGGTCGATAGCCATTTGGTTCTTCCAGGTCTTTTCCTATTTTGGGAGTGGTATAGTATAGCTTCCTTCCATGTCTGTGGGACCATTCCTCTCTTCCAGCTGTAATTTAGGACTGCTATAGTCTGTTTACTCTTGGCTGTCCCAATATAAAATTCCCTATCCCAGTAACCAACTGAGGTAAAATGATGAGATTTAGCATACAACCTTATCATTATGTCAACCCAATAAAATTTGTTTTGTTCTAGAGATTGTACAGCAGATTTCAATGTTTGTTTATATGCGGTATATAATTTACGGGTCAGAGTTTAAGTTCATATTTTTAGATGTATTAAACCTTCACCCAGACACATCCGCGCTTTTTAAAAAAAAATTTCTCGTGGTACACGTTATGGCACGTACTGCGCGCAGTTACATGGGAGTGTTCAGAGGTGTCGTCAATGTGGGTTCTTTCATCAAACGTGATTATATAAATAAATCTTACCATTAATATAATATTAATAGCTGACACATGCCTGTGGTCATTGGCATTAAGGTGAGTGGCCGTACAATATAAACAGTTCACGAGAGAAAATAGGGCGGATAGTAAGTTCCCCAGAGGGCGAAAATGAGAAGACAGTAATTGAAACGGGGAGCTGAGAAGAAGTCAGCTAGTGAGGCAGACAGGTGGAGCAGTGAGGTTGTGTGTTGTGTGTGAAGCAATGTGGGGGGATAGAATTGTTGAAAAGAGAAGGACAAAGATTGACGGAGATCAGTTGATGTTTGGACTCCGAGCTGAGGGGAGTTGAGTCTAGACCGGACCAGGAGAAGGTCGTGGTCTGAGAAAGGGAAGAATGGTGACGGAGTTCGGAAGATAACTCCGCACTGTGGGTTCCAGGGATAGTGAGTGGAATTCGAGACCCAGAGTGGGTTACTTTGAGTCGGGCCTAGAGAGAGGCTCGTATACCTGTCGTGTGGGACGATATTTTGTAGGCCGTGAGAGGCAGTGTTATTCGAAGTGTTCCATTGGGATGGAGATATATTCTTAGAGAATTATTGTTCCTGGATTTATATGTTACATGTGTCTGTGTTAATTCAGAATTAAAGGAATATTATGTGCGCAAATTAACGCTTGTTCACTGACTGGTGTTTGGTTGGGATGCATCTTGGTTAATCTGTTGTTCAACATCACATTTACAAGGCTAACCTCACTAAAAAATGCCCGCCAGAAGTCGGAAGTGTCGTCCTACGGGTGGCAAACTAAAAATTGACACTACGCAATTACGTCCGAGTGAAATGTCTCGCCCGAATGTCTCTCGTGCTAGGAACAGCTCTGACTACCTAGTTTCCGAATGCCGCTCTTGTTCGGAACAGCTCTGACTAGGTAGTTTCCGAATGTCTATCGTGCCTGGAACAGCTCTGACGGGCGCAACGACAAGCACATGTCCGAAAACTCGCTGAGTGGATGCCGTCTGCAAACCTGTCTGGTTTGTGCGGGAATGGCCCGGGGAAAATGAAATGACCAATATATTGAAGTGAGGATTTAAAGCAGCCATGAGCAGGACGTGACGATTTCCCTCAGTGAGCCCAGATCCAGGGCGTTATGTGTCGGCCCTGCAACTATGGAAGCAATCTAGGATGGCGGAAAATGCTATGGACTGTCCCTGCCTTCCTTTGAGGGATGACCGTTGTCTTCGACCGTTCCAACTTGGCCAGCATGGTTGTAGATGGCACCACAAAAGTGAGAGTCTCCCAGGAATGCTACCTGGTCAAAAAAGCACGCTAAAGTCGATGTGTTGGCCTACGGGTTTAGGCCCAAGGGCGCATAACAGACACACCGCAATGACATCTGAAAAAAAAAAAAACACTCCGGATGAACGAAAAGAAGAAGTCTACTTAGCTGTGTAGAAAAATTAATGAAATGCATTATCAATGGCAGGCTAACATGGCATCTGGAAGAAAACCGACTGTTAGCACCACACCAAGCAGGATTAAGAAAGTACAGATCCACTTAAGATCAAATAACCTATATAGCTCAGGAAATAGAGGATGCCTTCCAAGAGAAAAAGCACACATTATCGGTCTGGGTAGATTTAGAAAAAGCAATTGATAAAGTATGGAAGGAAGGGCCGAAAGTAAAACTGCAACAACAACAAAAATGCATGTTTGTGGGAAATTGTACAAATGGATCAGCCACTACCTTGAGAACAGAACTGCGAGGACAAAAGTACAAGGACAAACCAGCAAAATGATGCTGTTGGAGCAAGGAGGAGTTCTTTCACCAACATTATGCCTCTTCTTCTTCTTCTTCTTCTTCTTCTTCTTCTTCTTCTTCTTCTTCTTCTTCTTCTTCTTCTTCTTCTTCTTCTTCTTCTTCTTCTTCTTCTTCTTCTTCTTCTTCAGCGTTCCGAGCCATTGAGGTTTTTTACTGCAGATACAATCCGTCTCCATTCGTCTCTCTGGTTGGCCTTCTCTTGCCAGTAGTTGATTCCAAGTGCTTGTAGGTCTATATATATATATTATCCTTTCACCGTCTTCTTGGTCTACCTCGAGGTCTACAGTCATTTATTTCCTGAGTGTAAGCGAGTTTTGTTTCCCTATTGTCTTCCATTCTTTCTATATGTCCCAGCCATTGTAGTCTATTAGCCTTCATGATACCAGTGATTAGCGGGGACTTAAACAGATCATAAATGTCTTTGTTACTTCTTCTTTTCCACTCTCCACTTTGTGTATCCCTAATGGGTCCAAAGATGCGTCTTAAAACTTTGTTCTCAGAGGTTTGTAACAAGGCTTCGTCTCTTTTCGTTGTACTCCAGGTTTCAGAGCCATACAGCACAACTGATCTGATCAGCCACTCTATCTGTCACTTAGTCAACATTCACTTTGTGTCAGAGAAGATTTCTGGGAGGTTTCGTCCGATCAAGAACAATATAGACATTGGTGTCATTCCGTTTATCTGTGAACTCGTCGATTAGAGAGAATACTAACATCAGAGACATTAGTCGGATGCCCAATTACAACAACAATGATGAGGGCTCTCCTGTCAAGAATAAACACCATTTTCAGTAGACAAAGCATTTCAAAAGTGTCGGAGAATTAATACAGAGTCCACGAGAAACCAGGTAAAAATATTTCTCACTCAGAGTGGGGAGAGTAGACGGGGAAAGGGTGTCCACGATATAAACTGGGGTTTCTCCTGTGCGGGAACTGGCTAGCAGAGAGTTCACGAAAGGCCACCACAGTACATAAAAAAACAGCCAGCGCGAGGCAAATACACGACAGACAGTTCAAGTGGACAGGATTACAAACCACAGCTAATTCAAAACAAAGCCACCACAGGTAAAACCATTGCCCACCCTGAGAGGGAGAGGGGACAGCGGGGTTTACTCACAGTACACAGACAAGGTTTTGCGCTGCTGAGAGAGCTGTCTGGAGGACAGCGGACAATAAGTCAGTGCTGTTTACGAGGACAGCGAAGTATTTGTGGATAACGGAAAATTTCCGGACATTACTTTGTTCACGAAAAATAGACAGGCGCCAAAGGTGAAGGTCAGTTGAACTTGTGGACAGCGAGTATGTGTGTGTACGGCGTCTTCGGAGTTCGGTGCAGATAATAAGACGGAAAGGGGCGCCAGGGGAGTTACGAGGGTAATTCATGGTTAAAAACTCGCCAGGAGGAGGGGAGTTATAGGAGTAAAGTGTGGGGAACACACAAAGGTGACAATCGTTGCTCCACAGAAAAGTAAAAGTTTCTGCACGGATTATTGTGATAAAGAGAAACAGAGATGACCGGCGGGTTCAAGGCCGTGGACAATGGAAAGTTACTGAAAAATTGTCCAGAGTAGAACGAGATAAACACGTTGTTTTTCTACTGAAACGAGGATTTACGTTTAACGTCTTTGTGTGTGTGTCATCATCGGGTCATCAGGAAACAAACCACAACAGTCATTCAGGTGCCGTCTTCGCAAGTATGAGCGCATTTCTTCACCAAAAAAGACTTGCAAAACGGATTTAAAGCGCGTGATCATTTTCTGCCATTCGTTGATTTAACCTGGTCAGCAACAGTGAAACCATACCATCACTTCAAAGCGACAGTGACTACGCAGATAAACATTCATTGATTTTAAAGGTATTTTCGGCTCCCCAAAACGCAACGAAAACCCTATATTTCTGGCAAAACAAGAGCGTTCACATACATTATACAATCACAGGCCAACTCTACAGGGAGGGTTACCAAAACGTTACGGACTGTGAAGACACAAGGCGTTGGGATAATTACCATCATCTTAAACTTTTACGACAGTCGAAAATCGTGTCACCACGTCAACAAAAAGTGACAACGCATCAGAACATTAATTCATTGTGGGAATCTAACGCCGTAATCTTTTCAAAACAGTAAGGGACAGACATTTCCAGGCGATTTTCGGACACTATTAAAAACAAATTAAGGACTTTTGTAAGATTCTACCATCGCATTGGTGTCGGCAATCCTTGTTTGCTTCTGTTGTTTTCATCGTCCTAAGTATTGTTGTTGTGCGTTACGTAATTATTTGTATGTGGTCCAGTGTTCGTAATAAGTAGGATATTTTTGCATTGTTTCTCGAAATGCGGGAGACAAAGCAAAGGTGAAATTGTCTAGGTACATATTGTATGTTGTTGAGAGGCAGCTGACGAGTCAGTTTGTTTTGTGCGGTTGAGCATTGGGTCGTCTCGACTTTATACACGGTGTCCAAGTGTCTATCGTCAGATCTATGTACATTAGTCATTTTATATTTGTTCTTTTTACGGTTTTCTCTTTACTGTTACACATGATATTTGATTTCTTTGGATATATGGTATTGTTGTAATTCTTATGTTAATACAGCTTCTATCTAGATGGTATCTGTCAGTTTATATTATGCGCACGGTATGGTCTTTCATGGGCATGTTTATGTCAGTGGTTTTTATTTCTATGTAATCATCCGTCTGCGTTTCACCGGCCTATGCGTCTAGCGTCTAATAGTTGGCACTTAGTGTGGATCATGCATTTGTGTATTTATATGTATGTTTAAAACTATTTCCAGGAATTGTTCTATAGTTATTTGATATATATATACGAGGGAGTATAGTTAATATTCCCCCCTCACTACCTAGTGCTTATAGAGTGACTGGGTGAGTACAGAGTGATATTTTAGCACTACGAATTTACGTACACAGGGAGTTGTGGTGTACTTAGGGAAGTGACACAAAGACTAACAGCAGAGTCTTCACATTTATAGTTGGCTGACAGACAGCAACGTGTCCACAAGTACAAGATGCCTACTTTAATGGAATATATTGAAGCAGGTGAACGAATAGGCCTGAAAGGTAAAGAGTTACAGGAGTATGCAGAAGCAAAAGAACAAAAACAGATTGAAAGAGAGGAGAGGCATAATGAACGCGAGGCAAAACGTCTGCAGGAAGAAAAGGTAGCTGAAAACAAGCGTCTACAGGAAGAGAAAGAGACACAAATGAAAATGGAAATTGAGAAAGAGAAGATCAAGTGTCAGATGCAAACTGAAATTGAGTTAAGAAAACTAGAACTATCTTCCAAGGGTCAAAGTGAGGAAAGCAGAAGGCCTTCGCAGTCGTCACAGAGATTAAAACTGCCATACTTTACGGACCGAGACAACTTGGAATCTTATTTGTCGAGATTCGAAGCATCAGTGAAAGTGTTAGGCATCCCAGAAGGCGAGTATGCTATTAGACTGGGCGAGTATCTTACGGGTAAGGCCCTAGACACCATGTTTAATTTACCGGTAGAAGAAAGAAACAACTACACTATTTTACGTCAACGTTTGCTTACAAAGTTCCAACTAACTGAGCATGGATATAGAACAAAGTTTAGACAGTTAGGGCCAGAGACAAATCAAGATTTCACAGATTTTGTTAACACAGTAAAGAATACATTTAATAAGTGGATGGAGCTGGCAGAGGTAGGAAAAGATTTTAATAAATTAGTAGATTTAGTGTTAAGAGACAAAGTATTAGCTTCATGTAATACCAATTTAGTGGCTTTCTTTGAGGAACGTAAGCCAAAGGACATAGACACAATGTCACAGTTAGGGCAAAATTACATGACTGCACATCCTAATAGTTCTATTGGGAAACTAATGAGTGAGGAAATAGTCTGTGCAGCGTACACTAAACAGGACCAGAATCCAGTCATCAGACCAAGGGCGAAAAGTGTGGATTCAGCACATAAAGGTGAGCAGCAAGAACTTCAAGATAATGGTTTCCGAGGAAACAATGTTGGTAGAGTAGGACGGTACCCATATAGAAGAGGGAATTTCCAGAGACGTCCAAATTATGCCGGATGTTGGAATTGTGGGAGCTGGAGACACAAGGCAGCACAGTGTGATGCACAATCATCCAGTGAGCCAACAAGTTACGCAAGGAAGGAGATCATCTGTTTCAAATGTGGAAAGAAGGGGCATCTCAGTCATCAATGTAGGATGAGAGAAACAGAGCACTCAAATGCAGCGCAAGTAATTGAGACGCTGAACAATGAAGATTGTAGTGGGTGCAAACCTCTTTTTGAAAAAGACGGTCAGCCAGTCTTAATATGTGGTCATACAGTGAAAGCAGGATCAGCAGTCCATGAAGGAGGAAGTCTGAAGATGCATCATGGGTTTGTTAATGATAGGCCAGCGTTAACAATTAGGGATTCCGGATGTACGTCCATCGGGGTGAGAAAGAGTTTAGTACAGCCCTCGGATTATACAGGAAAAAAGATTAGATCCATAACATTTAATGGGACAGTAGAATACTACCCAATAGCCGTGATAACAGTAAAAACACCATATATCACTGGAAGAGTGACAGCGTGTGTTTTAGACTCACCAGTGGCAGATCTCATCATAGGAAATGTTATAGGAGTTAAAGAGTGTACAGAAGAGGAAGTAGTTTATTGGGACCAAAAATATAGTGTAAGCAGTAATGAGGTAGTTACCACAAGAGAACCTAAATTAGAGAGTATAGCTGAGGTAGAAGAGGCACTTGAAGTAGACACAGGAACTCAGGACAAGGATAGTACAGCTGAGCAGATGAGAATGGATCCCAAATATAGTGCTAGTGGCTCCCAGAGACAAGATACTACTCTGAACAAATGTTCCCAAGGGTGTAGGAGAGTAGAACATAGGCAGTCAAAGAAAGGTAGATGGTGCTTCGAGAGGAAGAACAATGTTCTCACTCGCAGCTTTTCAGATAGTGGAACTGCACGTGGGCAAGTAGCAGTACCTTTAGCACACAGAGACCGATATACTAGAACAGCTCAGGATAGTGCATGTGCAGGGCACATAGGCATAAGGCGTATGCAGCAGAAAGCAAGGTGCCAGGTATATGGGCCAAGATTGAATAAAGAGTTCAGACTAAACAGAGACTCAAGTGTAACGGTGCAATATGCAGATAGGAAAGTTGAGTCAGGTCAAAAGAGTGTTCGCGACATTACTGACCCAGGGCTAGGGATAGCAAACAGATGTTGTAATTGTAGAGGTACCATGGGTCATGGGTACATGAAAGGTAGACACAGCATCGACAGGAATCAGAGGTGGGTTGATGCAAGAAAAGAACCACCTGATATATGGTCAGTACACAAATAGCTTGTGTCTTCTTAAAGATATTAATAGACCTGTGGGTACATAAGTATAATGCTTTTCTATGATGTATTATTATTATGTGATGTATTAGTTCATGCATTGGTACACAAGATAGAAAGATGGTTGTATTTATGTGTGGGGAATATGGGAGTATACTATGAGCATTTGATGTATTATTTAGGGTGGTAGCTAGAGTAAGTTGGATTTATACTTACGACTACCCAGGCAATGTGTCTGGGTCACATATTTAATAAGTTTTAGTCTCCCAACATTTGAAAACGATGTTTTCTTTTGAGGGTGGGGTAGTGACACATGCCTGTGGTCATTGGCATTAAGGTGAGTGGCCGTACAATATAAACAGTTCACGAGATAAAATAGGGCGGATAGTAAGTCCCCCAGAGGGCGAAAATGAGAAGACAGTAATTGAAAGGGGGAGCTGAGAAGAAGTCAGCTGGCTAGAATAATTGGGAGGCAGACAGTTGGAGCAGTGAGGTTGTGTGTTATGTGTGAAGCAATGTGGGGGATAGAATTGTTGAAAAGAGAGGGACAAAGATTGACGGAGATCAGTTGATGTTTGGACTCCGAGCTGAGGGGAGTTGAGTCTAGACCGGACCAGGAGAAGGTCGTGGTCTGAGAAAGGGAAGAATGGTGACGGAGTTCGGAAGATAACTCCGCACTGTGGGTTCCAGGGATAGTGAGTGGAATTCGAGACCCAGAGTGGGTTACTTTGAGTCGGGCCTAGAGAGAGGCTCGTATACCTGTCGTGTGGGACGATATTTTGTAGGCCGTGAGAGGCAGTGTTATTCGAAGTGTTCCATTGGGATGGAGATATATTCTTAGAGAATTATTGTTCCTGGATTTATATGTTACATGTGTCTGTGTTAATTCAGAATTAAAGGAATATTATGTGCGCAAATTAACGCTTGTTCACTGACTGGTGTTTGGTTGGGATGCATCTTGGTTAATCTGTTGTTCAACATCACATTTACAAGGACATACCCTAGACACAACCATAGCCACTCTATCTGTCACTTAGTCAACATTCACTTTGTGTCAATAGCTAATATTTGAATGTGTGAATATTGTTCAATGGGATTAAATGTGGAATTCTGTACACTTCAAAACATCGCTATGAAGCTGTACACATATTTTTGTCAAGAAGCTGATCGCGGGAAATTGTTTCATACTGTTACAAATCCCGAAAAAAGAACGGTGCATGCATTGGGTTTGAGGAAACGGTCATTTCGTCGATGAGTGCAAGAATCTGGAATGAAACCAATTACGCGTTAAGCAAACGGTAGGTAGAAAGGCAATTGTAGACAGTTTTGACAAGGGTATCATAAGGCGAGCATTTATAAAAATGCTGGATGTCAAAGAAACTGTGACTGTAAGAAAACTTAGGGTTTGGTTGAGAAAGTACAATGACATAGAGCTATCCAAAACAACTTCGTGGAAAATTATAAGGAGATTTGGCTTCACTTTTAGAAAGTAGCAAGGGAGGTAGAAATATCCTTTACGAGCAACCGCATTTAAGAGCCATGAGAAGCAGATACCTACGTGAAATAAGGGAAATGCGCAAAGAAAATTATGTCATAGTGTATTTGGATGAGACGTGGATCAATGCCCACCACACAAGTGAAAAGGAATGGCAATCAGTGGCTGGAAAGATAAAGCGATATGTGCCCAGGAGTAAAGGACAGCGTTTGTCATAGCATATGCTGGTAGTATTCATAATGGCTTACTACAGAATGCTGGACTCGTGTTCGTATCAAAGCATACAAACAATAGGGATTATTATAATGAGATGAATGGTAATGTATTTAGAGATTGGCTCGAGAATACAGTACTTCCATCCCTTGATAGACCGTCTTGTCTAATCATAGACAATGCATACTATCACAATGTTGTTGCCTAAGAAGACAAAATACCCACTGCATCGAGCACAAAGGAAGCAATAAAGATATGGCTCCGAAGAGAAAATATACAATTTCCAGAAATATTTCTAGCTACAGTTGTTGTCCCTTGTAAAACAGACGCAAAAAAAGCAAGAAATATCAAATCGACAAGTTGATAGAAGAGCATGGTCATAGGTGCTTGAGACTTTCGCCGTACCATTGTCATTTACACCCTATAGAACTTGTGTGGGCTAAAATTAAAGGACAGGTGGCAGCTGCCAATACTACATTCAAACTGTCTGACGTCAAGATACTAGTCCAGTCCGCGCTATTAAATATTGATAAAAGTTACTGAAAAAAATGTGAGGACCATGTGTTGAAAGAGGAAGAGGATTATTGGAGAAAGGATGGATTGAATTTTATGCAACCGAGAGCAGTCATCAACCTACTGGAATCGTCCGACACAGATTAAGGTCTGGGCAGATCGCAAACCTTAATCCACGTGCACACTTACTGGGATATTTTGCTCCAACTATTCAGACGAATTGCAGGCTCTAAACATTACAGCATGAGCGCAATGTCAATGGCAACAGTTTGTATTCTACAATGATGAATTTTCAATTCCGCAAGCTCTCAGCTGTGACAAACAACTGGTATTGAAAAAACAACAACACTAAACGCATTGAATACCAACATAAGAGTAATATTGCGGTGGAAACTGACATAGTGTGGCATTCCAAGAAACGTGAGAACAAACACGTTGTCAAATGAGGGGACAACACACGAACATACGAATCAATCTATAAACTTAAATGAAAAGATGGCCAACAGCTTGGCCGTTAAGAAGGAAGCCCACTACAGTGACATTCACAGCTATATTCGTCGTGCAAAACAGGTAATAATCATGTTCCGTCTCTGAACAGTAAACAGCAGAGTAGACAATCTTTCACGAAGACTCAAAGCGGTTCTGTCTCCAATGTGCATGTGTGAACAAACTACACAGACAGCTGAACAGATCCTTAAAAACTGACACATGATGACTAAACTGCTGTATCATCTATGGTCACTCCATACGCACATTAACGCACAGCTGTTTGGAAGCCATCACGAACTCCATATAAAAAGCTAGATGCATCCTAGTAACATGGCTCCTTGTGTATACATTATTAACTAGAAGCTGAAGAAACAAGAAGGAAATGAAATATAAGGTAAGAAATATATTCCTTCTACTTTCCTGTCAAATTCCATTTCGGTTCTACATTATTTACCCCATGCCTCTGTAAATTATGTCTACTTATGTTACATACACATTGCACATATTCCCATAAGAATCTGGATACGCCTTGTGTTTCAAGTTGTCATCCGAATTGAGGTTGCGGTACTGTAAAACAAGTTTGTTAGCGTGAATTCACTAGTTTTTCGCCAAAACATCAAAGACATGTCGCCGCTTTCCATGATTTAAGTTGCTTTTGGACCCATCAAAGGCATATTCCTTGAGTGGGGGTAAATATAAGACGGCAGGAAAAATTTCATAAAGATGCAACAGACAGTTTTCAAAATAATTGATCGTGAATGAAGGCATTCATTTCTGAACAGACTATAGTAGTTACTTTTTAGCTTGAGAGCCTAGTCCTTTTAGCATTTCATTTGTGATTCCATCATTTCCTGGTGATTTCTTTTTTTTTTTAAGGGTAATCATTGCCTGTTCAATTTTTTTTCATTTTCAGATTTGCCATCATATATTCTGCTGCCAACGCTGTATCACTATGATGTGTCTGTTTATCTTTGATTGCTTTCTTCTGTTCGATTGTAATATCAATGTAATTTGCACTAGCATAGTGTTACATTAGTGCATTTGCAGCCTTTTTTCCTGTAAGCAAGGCATTTCCTTGTTTAACTGTTATTTGTTGTTTCTAGGTCCTTCATTGTTCATGGCTTTCTCTAGTTTCCATAGTTTGTTTCCATCCCTGTCAAAGTTCAGGTTTTCTGTTTTTTTTCCCTCCAGCAATCTCTTGTTGTTTGATTTATTGCTTTTTTTTATATATTGCTGAGATGGCTTTGAGAGAGATGTTCGCTTCAGTTGTTTGTTCTCTCTCTGCGGTCTTCCTGGCATCTTCATATTTGTCCTCCAAAATTTGTAGTTCTTCAGTCCAGTATGGTTTCTAAGTTTTCCTCGCTCCTCCTGGAATGGACTCAGTGGCCGCCTGTATTATTGCTTTGTTCAGACTTTCCACCATTTGTTTCATGTTGCCATGTCGTGCATTCATGTTTTCACAATATTTTTCTGTTAGTATGGCAAATCTGTCCCAATCAGCTCGTTTGTAATTCCAACGAGGCAGATGCATTACAAGCTTGATTGGTCTGTGGTCACTACCAGCGAATTGGTCAACATATGGCGATCAATTTTGTGGAGGATGTCTCCTGTGCAGAAAGCTAAGTCTGGAGTAGAAGTGGTAAACCATCTTCTAGAGTAGAAGCTCGATGTGTCGTCCGCTTTGTTGAGTAGATCAGTGCTTCCCAAACTTTTCACTTTCGCGGATTGACATAAAATTTTCTTTTCGCACCAGGGACCGGCGCCGTTTAAAAAAAACAATTCCCCTTGTAATCTGAAATTGTATATGACCTCAATATACATTTTAATATAAATATAAGATTTAACGTAATTGTGGGTGTTGTCCCGGTGCGCTAAATACTGCTCCATAACAATCCAATTGGATGACGGTGATTTATTTAATGGTGGTCTCACTTTCATGAGTAAAAATTTATTGTAGAGATTTACAAATAATTTTTTTTTCAAATGTCAAAACTACATTTAGGTCTTCTTGTAAAGGTGTATATGCTCGTATACACCGACAGTAATGAACACCAATATAAAATAAAAATAAAATATATCTTGGAAAGCGATACCAAATCAGATTTGAAACAAGCTGACTGAATTACAGTATGTTGTAATTAAAATTATTTAATGATCAGTGCTAACAGTAACTATTTAATACGAGGGGTGGGCCTGTTTATTATTTACAAGCTTATCAAATCGTGGCTCGATTGTAGACAGCGCTACCCGCAAAGGAGAACAAATTTCCATACGGTTTCTGTATTTTGTCTTAATAATGCTCAGTGAACAACTAGGGTTAGAAATGAATATTAAGAAGACACAGATTATGGTCGTCACTGGGAAGAAGGAAATACCACAATGTGATGTACGAGTAAATGGGCATATTCTTAAGCAAGTGAATCGACAGTTATCTCGGTACAGTCATAACATCTGATGGGAGATGCCTTGAAGATATTAGAACAAGAATTGCCATTGCGAAGGTAGCCTTTTGCAAGATGAAAAAAACATACTGACCAATAAAAAGATATCAAATGAAACGAGAAAAAGAGTGTTGAAGTGCTACATAGAACCTATACTTTTGTATGGATGTGAAGCGTAGACAATAAGCAGTCAAGCTGAAAAACAGCTGATGGCTGTGGAACTGAGGTTTCTGAGGAGAATGCAAAGAATACCATGGACAGACAGAAAAACCAATGAACAAGTCCTTCAAGAGACAAATGAAGATCGCCAACCGATTAGAGTCATTAGACGTAGACAGCCAAAATATTTTGGGCATGTTATGAGAAGAAATTACTTGGATAACTTGGTGACGACTGGCAAGATCCAAGGGAAGAGACCAAGGGGAAGACCGAGAAGTAAATACCTGGATGGCTTGGCCACGTGGCATGGTCGAGACAGGAACACGGAGCAGATCTACGAGGTGTGTTCGTTAGGCACCCTTGCCTTGGGCCGAAACCCTTAGGCCAACACATCCGACTTTAGCGTGCATTTTTGACCAGGTTAGCATTCCTGGGAAACTCTCACTTTTGTGGTGCCGTCCACATCCCAGTTGGTCAAGTTAGAACGGTCGAATACTTCACGATCAACCCCCAAGGGAAGGCAGGGACAGTCCATGGCATTTCCTGCCATCCAGGGCGGCTTCAATAGTTGCAGAGCCGACACATAGCTGTCTGGTGCTGGGCTCACCGAGGGAATCGTCACGTCGTGTGAATGGCTGCTTTAATTCCTCACTTCAATTCATTAGGCATTCGTTCGCTACGGGCCGCTCCCCGCACAAATCAGGCCGGTCTGCAGATAGTATCCACTCAGCGAGCTTTCGATTCGGACATGTGTCGTTCGTTCTGCTCGGAAAACATATATAGTCAGAGCTGTCCCGGGCACGACGGACATTCGGAAAACTAGCTAGTCAGAGCTGTTCCGGTCACAAGGACATTCGGAAAACTAGATAGTCAGAGCTGTTCCGGTCACAAGGACATTCAGAAAACTAGATAGTCAGAGCTGTTACGGGCACGAAAGACATTTCACTCGGACGTTTTTGCGTTGTGCCAGTTTTAATTTGCCATCCACAGGCCTGCACATTCGACTTCGGCGGACGTTTTTGATCAGGTTAACCATCCTGGAGGTTTCGGGAGACATTTTTGTGTGGTGTCACTCACATCTCAGCTGGTCAAGGTAGAACGGTCAAAAACATCACGGTCAACCCCCAAGGGAAGGCAGGGGCAGACCATGGGTATTTCCCGCTATCCAAGGAGGCTTCCATAATTGCAGAGCCAGCATATGGTGCTCTGAGACTAGGCTCACCCTAGGAATCGCCACTTCCTGCTCATGGCTGCTTTAATTCCTAACTTCCATGTACTGGACATTTCGTTTTACCACTGGTCGCTCACCACACAAACCACGGACGGACAGTCTGCGGACGACATCCACTCATCAAGCTTTCGCTTCGGACTTCCACGTGATGGATTCGCCAGCCAAGCTTTCCATTTCGTGCTTTTGAGACGTTTTTCCACCTTTGACCACGCTCACTCTATGAGTGTAGATATAGACTTTCATCGTAACCACCTCGTGCGACTGAACCGCTTTGCCACCTTAAGTATCGCTCACGAAGTAGGCTACATGTGCTACCGGCTCAGCACACTACCTCTATGCATCAGAGAGCGAGTGACAGCCAGGCCCTCTCACCCGCGGGATCCCTCATATCCCCCAACTGAGAGCATTCGAACATGTATCTGAACTAAGCATGTAGCGTGTTAAGTATCTGACCTCCATTTTGCAATAGGTGACTATCGGCCCGGCTCTCACATCCGAGGGTTTATAGCTTAGAGGCGTTCAGCCATATCCCTCAGCTGAGAGCCTTAGAGTATGTATATTTGGATGTTTAAGCAAGGGTGATAGTAGTGATAGTCACATAGATATCTATGTAATTTCTTAGTTTCCCCATTTGGATGTTTTTCTAGATGTTTCTCCGATACAATCTAGATGTCCGTTTCTAGATGTTTTCTATCAAAGGAAAATGGCAACCCTGCTCATGCAACCCATTTAACAGATACCTTATTGAACTAAAACGTGGATATAAATTGTTTAGTTCCCCCGACTTTTTAATTATATCAGCAATTATCCTCTTTGAACAACAATCACCTTCAAAATTCTTTTTTCAATCTAGCATGAAAACGACATACTGGCTGGCCGAGTGGCTAGGACGCAGGATTCTCCTTCGGGAGACCCGGGTTCGAATCCTCGGTAAGGTGTGGGATTTTTTTTCTGTTGGCGGCAAAAAGAAAATCCTAATCTGCATAGTTCGCGGCGACTGCACTAGCCAGGCGGCGTTAATTCCTCAGGCTCAAAGACCACCCTCCTGCCATACACCGCAAGGTACTATATTGTTAGTAAATGACAGTGACAGTTTTTATGCAAACGACAGAAATACCTCAAGATTGGTTGCACAGCTACTTTGCCCCCCCCCCCCCCCCCAGGAAATGCTCACTCAAAACTAAATACATATAGAATTATCACCTTGCAAAGCACATTTGACAAAGTACTCGAGAAGACAGTACCACGCAAGCACCACTTGGACAAATGTAAAGTGCTCCCCAAAGGGCATTGGAGTTATCGGCCTGGGAAGAACACCTAGGTCAATGGGGCAATATTTGCATTCGATATCTATGAGGGTTTCCAGGATAAACAAGAGACGGTGGCGGTGCCACTTGGCCTTTAAGATATTTACAACAGGTACGATCGTGTGATATACATTCTTTTGGACATGGAAGTCTGTCCTTGGATTGTCAAATGGATTGCGGCAGTGTTTTATTAGTGTAAAATCGCTCATCGCATATTTTCATGGAGTTCTGTCCCCTGTACTATTACACCTGGGCTGCTACAGGGATCTGCCAGGTCCCCAGTGCCGTTAATGTATACCAGCAAGGTCGCAGCTATTGAGGCACCAGGAATTGGCAGAATCTTGATATTCGCAGATGACGTGCTGGTGTACAGACAGGGAATATAAAGGGAAAGAATGGCTGAAGACTTACAGTCGGCAGGAAACGGGGTGGCAGAGTGGTCCATAGTTAGTTGCATATCCTTTAGGGACGCAGCAGTCAACGAATATTTTGGCTGTTCGTAATTCCTGGGCAAATTTACGTTCAGTAGTTTGCCATTGGTTTCTGAACGACCGGCACCCATACCATTTCATGAAAAATTAACGCTCATAACAAAATAAATATAACACTCATTAAAAATACCAATGGCTCATTCATTCATTCATTCATTCATTCATTCATTCATTCATTCATTCATTCATTCATTCATTGAATAGCATGTCCTTTGCAGAACCTCACTCCTATAACAACCTTCCGGGAAACTTCTCGATCACAAGCAAGATGTCACGCGTCCGATACACCCATCTAGATATCATCCGCCACATCCTGCCCCCATCTTCTCTTTAGCCTTTCTCTTCCTCTCTTCCCAGGCATATACCCCTCCATTATTGTTCTCTCTAAACTTTCATGACGTTTCAAGTGACCAAAATATATCAATTTGCTTTGTTTTGTCGTCTTTAATAGCCAACCCTCTTCAATATTCAGCTCTTGAAGTCTGGGTGCACTTGTTCTTTTCTTTACACACAGTTTGAAGTGAAACAACTGACCCAGAGTAACACACGTCATTAACACCAGGAGACTTCCTGTTGCCAGCATGGCGGTTAGGCATTGAACCGTTGGGGCCTGTGGCATATTTATGCTTGTGACTACGGTTTGCAATCGCATTTTCCTAATGTTGGACTGGTAGTACATGGTTCCGTCGCCTTGCTACTGAGTGAGTGCGTGGGCGACACCGTGAGCTGTGAAATTCGCATGGAATGCTTTTACATCTGTCCTGTACAGTGACCTTCATGTTCGGAATATTGGCTACCGGCGGTTGCTGAATTGACTGATTTGCTCTTTCGGTTCACGAGTGCATTTATCGGGAGACTCTTGGGAGTCGGCGCTGAAGCTGCGGAGTTCGTGCTTTGTGCGACCCTTTCGGTGGTCGCTCTGCGGTAAAAGACCGAGCCATGTGAGAAAACCCGGTCAATGAGGTCTTTCTGGTGACTGCCGAGTCCATCGACGATGAACTGTGGTATAGACTGAGCACCCATACGTGGGGAGAATTATATGCCTGGGGAACGGCAGTAGTTCTTGACGAATCTAAAAACTGAGAGTGAAGACCAAGAAAACTTTCAATCAGATTGCAATTGGAACCTTTAGCAGCATGACTCTTTGCTCGCTGTTGAACGAGGGAACGGAGCGCGTATGGGCATGTCCTGAGTGCAGTGATGACGTTTCTTAGCTCAACTCACCTCAACTCACCTTCAAATTAATATCCTATTTGTGGTTGATTCGGTCACATGATTATTAATCTGAGCCAGGTATGGACCCTAATATACCTTCTCTTCCGAGGTTGAACTGGGTGACGGTAATGGTATAATCGAATCGACACCTATTTTTTTATCCAGAAACTTTTCCATTTGTTACATGTTCCGGTTTTTCTCTTTACATGATGTGGCCAAAAATGTCGACTGCCTCTTTCTGATGTTGACAATTGTGGTGCGTAACATTGGATTACCTCCGCGTTTACTTTCTTTGTTATGTTTCTTCATATCGCTGTTATTAGTCTCGAATTGTTTCCCACTTTATTATGACTTTATTTGTCTCTTTAGTTAGTATTAGGACCATTCCTTTACCGTGAGGGGCACATGCCTCTGTATGGCCTTAAAACAGTGCACAGTTTTATCTGTGTTTAGAAGCTTTTTGTTTCTACTCTACAGTCTTGTTCACACAATTCTAAAAGGTTAATCGTGTAATATTTAATTTCCCTTACTACTTGTGCTGTGTTACCTAATTCATGCATAGTTCTAATAACTCAGCTGCCACTTCTACAGATCTCCCGAGTATCTTTTTCTGCGTTTATCGATTTTTATCTTGTTGTCCACCTTGTTGTAATGTGAGATAAATTCGATGCTTCCCTAAGCCGCAAGCATTGTAGGTTATTGGTTTCTTGGCAAAACAGCATCATCATACGTCTACCTGCTTAGATATATGTAGTGTGTATCTATTTTAGTTGTAGGTATTGTGATGAGAAAGATTGCTTTGGAAAAAAATATGTTTGTTTACATGTGTGTGCATGTATTAATTGCTTGAGTGTTATATGTGTGGGTGTGACTATTGGACATGCAGAGTAAAGGCGTTTTTCTGTTTCTTATGTGTTGCGTCTGCATAATTGACATTAGGCTATCTATTTGAATCACAGTTTGAAGGTCACTTATATAAGAGGTGAGGGACACAGTTTTACAACGTGAGGAACAATTCTGTGTGAGGTGAGCTACACAGTTGTACGACATAAGTCTCACTTCTGTAAGAAATGGGGAACACAGTTGTACGAAATGAAGGGCACTTCTGTAAGAGGTGAGGAACACAGTTGTACGACATTAGGGTCACTTCTGTAAGAGGTGAGGAACACAGTTGTACGACATTAGGGTCACTTCTGTAAGAGGTGAGGGACACAGTTGTACGACGTGAGGAACAATTCTGTGTGAGGTGAGTAACACAGTGGTACGAAATGAGAGACCTGTGTTTGAGGTGAGGGACACAGTTGTGCGACACGGGGGTTACTTCTGTAAGAGAGGAAGAAGACAATTGTGCGATGCGAGAGACACTATTGTATGAAGTGAGGGACACAGTTGCACATTGTGAGGAACACTTCTGTATGAGGTGAGGGACACAGTTGTATGAAACCATAGGACATTTCTATATCATTCACCGGCCACAACCTTAAGCAGTGAGGTCACCCGCTTCCTAAGTTGTAACTTAGTTGTATCTTAAATAATAGTTGAATCATTTAGCTACTTTTGCTATACTGGTATATTGGAACTAACCGCATACATTCTGGTGGAATACATCAAATTACCACTTCCTCTAGTCTTCTCCACTTGCTCTTACAACTTGTTCTCAACACTTGTCGATTTAACATCACAACTTGTCCAGTTTCTCTCACAACTTGCTCTAACGACTTGTCCACTTGCTCTAACAATTTTTCTACTTCCTCTCACAACATGCTCACACAACTTGTCCACTTGCTGTCACAATTTGTTCACTTGCTCTGATAGTGTGCCTACTTGCTCTAACGACTTATCCATACAACTTGTCCAATTGCTCTGACAACTTGCTCACTTGCTCTCACAACTTGTCCACTTGCTCTCACAACTTGTTAACTTGCTCTCACAACCTATCAACTTGCCTCTCACAGCTTGTTTACTTGCTCTGACAACTTGCCCACTTGCTCTCACAACTTGAATGTTTGTTCTCACACATTGCTCTCCCAACTTGCCAACTTTCTCTCACAACTTGCTGTAAAAACTTTTCCAATGGCTCTTACAATTTGCACTCACAACTTGGCCATTTTCTCTCACAACTTGTCCACTTGCTATCACAACTCGCTATCACAACCTTTCCACTTGAGCTCACAATTTGTCCACTTGCTCTCACAATTTTGCTCTCACAACTTGCCCACTTGCTCTCACAACGTGTCCACTTGCTCTCACAACTTTTCCACTCCTTCTTCTTCAGCGTTCCGAGCCATTGAGGTTCTTTGCTGCAGATACAATCCGTCTCCATTCGTCTCTCTGGTTGACCTTCTCTTGCCAGTCGTTAATTCCAAGTGCTTGTAGGTCTGTATATATATATTATCTCTCCACCGTATTCTTGGTCTACCTCGGGGTCTACGGTCATTTATTTCCTGAGTGTAAGCGAGTTTTGTTTCCCTATTATCTTCCATTCTTTCTATATGCCCCAGCCATTGTAATCTATTAGCCTTCATGCTACCAGTGATTAGTGGGGACTTAAACAGATCATAAATGTCTTTGTTACTTCTTCTATCCCACTCTCCACTTTGTGTATCCCTAATGGGTCCAAAGATGCGTCTTAAAACTTTGTTCTCAAAGGTTTGTAACAAGGCTTCGTCTCCTTTCGATGTACTCCAGGTTTCAGAGCCATACAGCACAACTGGTCTGATCAGTGTTTTGTATATTGTGATTTTGGTGTTACGAGATAGCGCATTTGATTTTAGGAAATGTTGTAGTGCATAGTATATCTTATTTCCAGAATTGATTCTAGTTTGTATTTCTTCCCTTATGATGTTGGAGCAGTTGAAGATTGTACCCAGGTATTTGTATGTTTCCGTTCTATTAATAGTCATATTATCTATTTGTATGTGGCCAGAGATTTTAGCCATTCCTTCTCTTGAAATTACCATATATTCTGTCTTATCTTGGTTGATAACCAGCCCCATCTGTTGGGCTTTTTCCTTTAAGTGAGTCAATATTTCCAATGTCTTTTGTTCATTTCCCCTATAATATCTATATCATCTGCATAACCAAGCAGCTTGGATGTTCCTCCAATATCACATTCCCCCTTTACCTTCCTTACAACTTTCTCTAGAGCCAGATTGAAGAGTAGCGGCGATAGTGCATCACCCTGTTTCAAGCCAGATGTTATTTGGAAAGGGTCTGATTTCCTGCCTTTATATGTTACTATATTATAAGTATCTTCCATGCATAGTCTGGTCATGTTGATTAACTTCCTTGGTATTCCAAATTCCTGCATAGCATTCCATAGACTATTCCTATGGACACTATCATAAGCCTTTTTAAAATCCACAAAAATGTTATGGAGATCTCTTTTATATTCCCAATGTTTCTCGGCTATTTGTCGTAAGATAAATATCTGATCTATTGTTGATCTGTTTTGTCTAAAACCCGCCTGGTAGTCACCTAATATGTCTTCTGAATATGGTTTTAGTCTATTTAGTAATACTGCGGATAGTATCTTATAGCTTGTGGACAGTAGTGATATTCCTCTATAATTTTCACATTGGAACTTGTCTCCTTTCTTAAAGATAGGTATCAATAATGACTCTTTCCAGTCATGGGGTAATTCTTCTGTCCTCCAGATTTTTATTATTAGTTCGTATAGCTTTAGATGTAATGCATGGCCACCTGCCTTTATAAATTCAGCAGCAATTCCATCAGCCCCAGTTGCCTTATTGTTTTTAAGTTGTGTGATTACATATAGGATTTCTTCAAATGCAGGTTCTTCAATTTGTGGTTCACACGTTAGAACCTCTTCCTGTGGGAAAGTGTTACTTGGAGCTTCACAATTTAGTAATTCAACAAAATATTCTTTCTATGTATTGCACATTTCCTCATTGGTATTTATCATATTCCCATTTTTGTCTTTTAAACCATATGTGTTGTGTTGGTGCCCTCGTTTCACTGACTTCAGTTCTTTAAAAAACTTTCTGGATTCGTTTTTCTTGTGTTTAGTTTCCATATCTTTGATTATATTACTCATATATTCTCGCTTCTGCTGTCGAACTATTTTTGTAGCCTCTTTACATTCATTTCTATTGCTCTTCATTCATTGCTCTTCCTTTTGGATGTTGTTGATGTCATTTAACCATAAATGTCTGGCATTCTTTTTTCCTAATGACTGCTTCTTCACATTTTTGATTGAACCACGTGTTCTTTCTATGCGTGGTTAACACACCGAGACATTCTTCTGCGGTAGATTGAATTGTATTCTTGATGTTCAACCAAGTTTGGTCAACGCTTTCCTCCAAAGGGTTCTGCAGAGTTTCAAGTTTACATTTTATTTCATCTGTACATTTCTCTTTGACTGTAATTTCTTGCAGTTTTTCTCTGTTATATGTTGGGTGTAATCTTTGTAATTTAGTATAGAAAGCTCTCCTAAGTCCTTGTCCACTTGCTCTCATAAATTGTTCACTTATTCTCACAACTTTTCTAATTTCTAATCGATTTTATTCGTCACCCCACACCAACCAATCACTTACCGGGCATCTATTATGCAAATAGTTCCATGTCAACTATGCAGATACAATTCTTCTATATAGCGTCTATATGTGTTGTTGTTTCGTCTATATGTCTGTGGTAAGAGTATGATGCTGTTGTTTATACATACCTACAACGCTTAGGTAACTAAATGAACCATCCCAACAGACAGAAAGAAAAAAGAAATCGATAACGGTCACTTTTCAAATACAACACACACACCACTTTCAAAACCGATTGTTCATACAATAGTTGTCTGCCCTCTAATTATTGATTTTTGCAGAATCTGTTTGTGACTTTAGCGGAGTCAGCTTACAAAGCTTATTTTTTTTTCCGCGTTTCCATCCTGTTTCAGGATATTGCGGTCAACACCAGCATCTTTCAGCTGTATGTTGATTCCTAGGCTAGATTACGCTCATCAGCACGCCACGACTTTCTGAGCGACCGGCTTCATACTCTCATAAGTCACTTTTGCGATTCGAACCACTGCTAATTCTCGTCGCGTCACGTGACGAGAGTATTCGGGGTTAGCGGAGAAAGCTGCTAACTCCTCGGCCATGGAGCCGGCTTACAAAGCTTATATCAGGATAAATCTTGTCGGTTTTTGCAGATGAAATCCAGAAAGTCTTTTCTCTACATTGCGTCATAATTCAGTCTAGGAGTAGAGCCTTTTTTCAAGTGCCGGTTCTATAGCTGGTGTGCAGTGCATACATGCACGCAGGCAACCGAATCATTGGGACCGCTTCGGTCTCATTTGTTTGCACTTTAAAAAATGTAAACATAATTATCATTCAATATGTTTTAATCGTGTATAATATTATAATTTCCATTTACACGTACCATTAGTATCGTTGCAATCAAAAAATTATATTTTTGGCTTTATCCAGTTTCAGACATAAAGGGGGAAAGATTACGCAATAAACTTTTAAGTGAACACTTGACAGATTATGTTTACGACATGAATGGGCAGAGGTATGAAAATATGCGCGGTAAACATAAATGCTCTCAGAAGAAAATTGGACTATAGACACTAGCCTTTTTTTTTTTAAACCTTGCGCATCCTATTCATAAAATTTAGTTGTAAATTATGCTGCCAAATTACAATTTTACACAATTAATTTTCTTAACATTATCACAGAAGTGTACACATTTTTGTCTGTACCCCCTACTAAACGTGCTAAAACGTCATTAACTAATTATGCTTGATTGATTGATTGATTGATTTAGGAATCGACATCACAGCATCCGGGGCATTCCCATAAGTGCTCCGTCCCCATCCTCAGTAGCCAGCGAAGAGTTCCAACACTAATAGTACCAGTAGCAATCTCATTATAAGTCCGTCTCGCCTTTCCTCTGAACGTTGAGCGTCGGCCAGATCCCCTCGTCACTCCTCGCTGTCTCATTCTTGCCAGACCATGGTAATCCATTTGCTCCTCCGAGGTGTGCACGTGCTCCCACAAGGCCGCAACCACATCTGCCTTGTCATGTATCAATACTCCACCAAGTTCTGCAGAGCCAGCCAATCTGTCCGCCTGTTCATTTCCCAGCACACCGGCATGCCCCGGAGAAAAGATCCAGGCGATGCTTGTCACCTGTGACCTCCGAAGCGAAGCAAGCCACTCCGCACGAAGCCTGCCCGTCCTCACCCTCGTCAGCATGCTTTCTGAGTCAGTTACAATCACGATGTGTGTGTGTGTGTGTGTGTGTGTGTGTGTGTGTGTGTGTGTGTGTGTGTCGTATTCTCCATCCAGCGGAGAGCCGCAGTGACTGCCTCCACCTCCATTCTTAAGCTGGATGTTGTGGTATCATATGCCAGGCTCTCCTGCCCCAAACATCGACCATTAGCTTTGGCTATGAACCCCCAGCCACTTCTCTCACCTCTTGACACCGAACCATCTGTGTAGATAATCACATCACCCGAGTGAGCATTGTCCTGAATTAGTTGCTGGATTTCCACTTCCGTGGCCCCTGCTGGCCACTCCCTGCACTCCCGGCTTAATGTGATTATAACTCTGCACAAGTCTGACTGCTCCGCTGGCACTCTGACCCACTCCTCTCCACGCCTAATGTTCTCCAAGGGGCACACCTGTCTGATCGTATCCTCCGCCTGAGCCATCCATGATTTCCCTCTTATCAGTCGCTGACTCTTAACTGCGTCCAGTGCCTCATGCAGTGGGTGGTCTGTGTCTGCAGCTACTCTGAGGTATGCCTTCGCCTGCATCACCTTGAGCCTGCCAGCAACAGTTGGCAGACTAAGGATGTAACGCATACACACAACTGGGGTGTCTCTAGTGCATCCCAGAATGACCCGCTATAGCTTCGTTCTGTATGCGCTCTAACTTCACCAGCTGACTCTCTGAGACAATGAGCAGACCTAATCCATAATCAGTTACTGAGAGGATCAAGTGCTGGTATAGTGTGAAAAGCATTCTCTGCTCTGTGTCCATTGCAGCCATAGTTTTAAGTGCACTGAGTCCCTTTTGAGATCTTGTCACAACCGTCTCCACATGGTCCTTGAAGGATAGGCTCCTGTCAAATGTGATCCCCAGATACTTCAGTTTGTTCTCTCTGCTGACATTTCTACCATCTATCGCGAGGCTTGGGACATCGGCTGTTACAATCCTGTTGTCCAGAGAGCACCACAAAACCGCCGCCTTTTCCAGGTGGATGACAGCACTCATTTCTGTGCATCAGTCAATCACTTTATCTACTGTCGCCTGTAACTCCTGGGCTGTTTGCTCCCTATCTCTCCCCTGCCTATATGCAAGAATATCATCTGCAAATGTTAGTATTCTTCTAACCCCTGGTGCTTCTAGGTTTGCAATTTTGCTCGTATACACAATAAAGGGCACCGGTGAGACTGCAGATCCCTGTGGCAGTCCCGGGGTTAACATATGTGGCTCCGAGGTCCATGCACCCAGACGAAGAGCAACCCGACGAGAGTGCAGGACGGCTGCTATCCAGTTCACCATCCAGGGATTGACCCCCTTCTCCATAAGTGCGGTCATCAAAATATCATATCGAACTCTATTGTATGCATACTCGAGATCAAGCGCTACCGCCATCGTTTCCTGTCTACTCTGGAACCCCTCATAAACATCAAAGGCAAAAGTGGCTGCATTTGACCAGGTATCTTTTCCTAGCCTGTAGCTCCCCAGGCCTCTTGGAAGCAGCTTCCCCCTTTCCAAAAAATCCTGCAGCTTAACAGCGACTATCTTCTCTAAAACCTTCCCAAATGTATTTTGAAGGGTGATGATCCTAAAGCCGCTAAGCTTTGACTGATCCTTGAATGGTTTTGGGAGAGGGATGAGATAGCTGTGCACCCAATCCTGCGGTACTGATGCTGTCCTAATGCTCTGGTTAAAGCAGTCGGTCATCTCCTCCAGGTCTGCATCGCTCAAACCCTTCAGGTGGCCATACCTGACCCCATCGAGCCCTGGTGCCGTGTCTTTTGCCTTTTTCAAAATTTGTTTAACATCCTCCACCCATATGATGTCTTCATACTGCATATTCTTCGTGGTGCCAGATAACTCCTCTCTAACTGCATCCCTGGTGTCCGTATCATTATAATTGGTCTGCTCTAAAAATCTCTGGAGAAACGCCTCCCCTTTCTCTTTGTCTGTTGTCACGCGCACACCATCATCTCTATAAATTGTTCCCTACTGTCATAGGCCGATCTTTTCTCTGCATTTGCCTGTGCAGTTTCTAGAATTTTCGCAGTGTTTTATCATCTCCAATCTCCTTCATGAAATATTCCCATTTCGCTTTTTTGGCCTCTGCAGCACAGCGCTTGAAAACCTCCACCTTGTCTTTCTTGACGTTTTCCGCTGCGTCCACTTCCTCTCGTGAGCTTCGAAGTGTCTGTCGCACTTTCTTTAGCTGCTTCACTGCAGCTCTCTTTGCTTTCCAAGCATGGTCTACTTCTGGGGTCCACCATGGGGGCTGCAAAAAGGGAGTTTTAACAGTCCTGTTGCATGCCCCTTGTCTGAGGCGTCCAAGAAGGCAATCGGTCCTCTCATACCGGAAGGTCTTGCGCGCTCTCCCAGCTTTAACTTTCCTGGGTTTAGAGATCAGGACTGAGCATGGTATGTGGTCACTCCCATGGTCATTCAAAACAGTCCACTTTACATCAAGGACTGATGACTGGGAGACAAGTGCCAAGTCAATAGCTGTGTCTGCATCGCCAGGCTTCATTGCCATTCTTGTCGGCCTACCATCATTTATGCAGACCACATCGGAGTCCACCATGGCATTTGCAAGGGCAATTCCCTGTCTGTTTTCTCCACTATTGTCCCAATCTCTGTTCCTTGCATTGAAGTCTCCACATATGAGTAGCCTATCACCTGGTAATTCCTCCAGTTGCTTTAGCCAGTCCCAATGTTCCTTTCTGACAAAACAGTCCACTGTGGCATATACATTTATGATGTTCCAACTTAAGCCACCAATCTCCATTTGTATACCCTGGACATCTCTTGCACTGTGATTCCACTGGTTCAAGTCAAGTACCACATGCTTCACTCTTTCCTTCACCAGCAGACCTTGTCCATGTCTCTTCTGCCCAGTAGGGATTTATATAACTGGCGTACCCAGGGCAATGGTATTTGTATGTATTTAGCTCATGTAGAAAGAGGACGTCAAAATCATATATTAGTCTCTCCAATACAGGACCTCTCTGTCTGGCCCTGCGACAATTCCAGTATCCCACTCTTACATAGTTGAAACCTAGTCTCTCCACTTTTCATCTTGTTCTCCTGGCGCCTGCCCTCCTATTTCTATGCCGTCTTCTCACACCATTTACTCGTCTTCTCCTCCTCACTCTCTCTTCGCTAGCCTCTGAGGGATGTGTCAAGCGCAGAGCACGTGCTCCGTAGCTCCGGCGACGATTCCCGTGTTTAAATAAATCCATAGGCAAAGTTTGGATATTGCAGGAAATAAACGGCCACCCTAGCATTGCCTGCTTGCTAGGGAAGAGGCAGGGGATGTCTCGCAGGAGTCCTACGCCTGGTTCCGCCCCGCACGCCTGCCAGACGTCCAACGTTCACGACCAGTTAACCCATGGCCATTCAGTTCCTCAGCACGCTGGTCCACCTTGAACTTGGGGGTTTATATTTGGAGTTTTCCGTCTCCTAGATGGACTGCTGTCCAGAGTTAACGGGTTCCACCTACCCGGGAGAGGGGTTAGAGCGCCCAGACTCGCTTGGCAGGCTTGCCTCCGAGCATATTAGGCATTTTCTAAGGAACTCAGATCCCACCCTGAGATCCCTCCTCGCCCTCTGTGCCCACCGCCAGTTGGTCCGCGGCTGCTTATTGATATAGATAACCTCTATATCTAGAGGCCGTTCCACAATCCGCCACCCGTGGACGCGCTGGGTCGGGGATGGTCGCCCCAGCTTTACCCAGTAACTAAAAATGGGAATGATTGAAATTCCAGCTGGAGGTAAGGAAAGTTTATTATCCCCGCGCTTGGCAGCCTCTTGCGGTTTTGCCATCATTATCACTGCATATGCACCGACGCTCACTTTCTCTGATTATGTGAAGGATTCGTTCTATGAGGAACAAGGCAATTCCAAAATCCGACTACATTTATATATTCGGTAATTTCAATGCTCGTGTTGGCTAGGACTCGAGTTATAGCCAGTGTGCCTTGGAAAATACAACATGGACGCATGATTGAAAATGGACAAAGGCTGCTAGAGCATTGCACCAGAAATGACCTAAGTATTACAAACTCCTTTTTTCAAACGAAATAGCTGCATAAGGTCACATGAAAACATCCAAGGTCCAGCCATTGGCATCAGCTGGACTTCATCATCACACGGAGACATCTGAATCAAACATCATTAACTCGAAGTTGCCACAGTGCTGACTGTGATACGGATCATTCAAACAAACAAAAGCTATCGAAATTGAAAAACAAAAGTATCAGTTTTAGATGGAGAAGGAAATTGCACTCAAGACATTAGAGCTAGCGTCGAATGGACAGAACGATGAAGGCAGAAGACATTCGCACGCGTCACAGCGACTAAAACTGCAATTCTTTACAGACAGAGATAATATCCAGGCATATCTTGACATATTCGAGGTAGCGTTAGGCATGCCAGAAGGAGAGTATGCCATAAGGCTGAGTGAATATCTTACGGGGAAGGTATTGGATACGATGTTCAGTTTACCAGTGTCAGAAAGAAATAACTATGTTATTCTACGTCAACGCCTACTTACGAAGTTCATCCTAACTGAACATGGATACAGAACTAAGTTCAGACAATTTGTGCCAGAGAAAAATCAGGACTTTACAAATTTTGTCAATACTATGAAGAACCTCTTTAATAAATGGCCAGAACTGACAGAACTAGGAGGAGACTTTAATCGTTTAGTGGACCTGATGGTAAGAGACAAGGTATTACCATAATCTAATACAGACATTTTAGCTTTCTTTCAAGAACGTAAACCAAAGGATATTGAAACAATGTCCCAGTTAGGGCAAAATTACATGACTGTACATCAGAATTGTTCTATTGGCAGACAAACTGATGAGGAAATAGTCTGTGCAGCCTATACGAAACGGGATCAGAATCCAGGTATTAGACCAAGATCACCCGGGAAGGTTAACCCGGTCAACAAATGCCCGCAGAAGTCGGATGTGTCGGCCTAACGGCGCAAGAACGCAGCTCTGCTGTAAACAGGCACAACGCAATCACATCCGGAAAAAAAACTCCGGATGAACGAAGAAGAAGAAGAAGACCAAGATCAAAAAGTGTGGACGCAGCACATAGGTATGAGCAACAGGGAACTCAAGACAATGATTTCCGTAGCAACCATTTTGGCAACTCAGGACGTTACCCATACCACAAGGGGAATTTTAAGAGACGTCAGAATTCTTATTCTAGTTGTTTTCATTGTGGCAGCTGGGGGAACAAAGCAGCACATTGTGATATACAACCATTAAGTGGGCCAACGAATAAGGGGAAAAAGGATATTATTTGTTTCAAATGTGGCAAAAGGGACATACCCGATATCAATGTACGGTGGAGAAAACTGAGCACTCAAATGCAGTCCAAGTGATTGAGACACTCAACAATGAGAGTTATGATGGGTGCAAGCCTTTGTTAGACACAACCAGTAAACCTATCTTGATATGTGGACACTTCCCAGCAATGTCGTCGGTGCACTTAGGAGGGCGTCTGAAGCTGCGCCATGGATTTGTTAATGATAGTCCAGCTTTAACCCTCAGGGATTCCTGATGCACGACCATAGGAGTAAGACAGAGTTTGGTACATTCCTCGGCTTACAAAAGGAAAACGGTTAAATGCATAATATTCAATGGGACAGTGGAATTTTACCCATTAGCTGAGATAACAGTGGCAACACCATACATCACAGGAAGAGTGACATCGTGTGTCCTTGACTCCCCAGCGGCAGATCTGATCATTGGAAATGTACCAACAGGTAAGGAATGTACAGAAGAGGAAATTGTTAACTGGTACCACATATATGGGGTGAAAAGCAAGCTGTAATTACCAGAAGACATGCAAGATTAGATACTATAGTTGAGGAAGAGATGACACGTGAAATAGACAACGAAACCGAGACGAAGGATAGCACAACGGAGCAGGAGAGAACTGATCTCAAACAGAGCTTTAGGGAATATCAGAGACACGATAATACCCTGGACAAATGTTTCCATTGGTGTAATAAATTAGAACATAAGCAATCAAAGAAATGTAGGTGGTGCTTCGAAATGAAGAATAATATTCTCGCTCACTGCTTTTCAGGTGATAAGACTCACGTAGGCAAGTAGTAGTACCTTGGATATATAGAGCTAATTATGACAACAGCGCATGACATCCCATTCGCATGGCATATAAGAATAGCGTGTACACAAAACACAGATTCCTATCCCAGTTTTATTGGCCAGGGTTTAGCAAAGATATTAAGCTATATTGCAGATCCTGTACACTTTGTCAGAAAATGTACCCAAAAAGGAAAGACGGAAAAAGCACCAGTACAAGCGATAGACAGGCCATTTTAAAAAGTAGCCATAGACATCATTGGCCCATTAGCAGTAATGTCCAACAAGAGTCATAGGTATATCTTGACCATGGATGATTTTTGCACTAGATGGCATAAGCCGTACCTTTAAAACTCATTACGACAGAAGCTGTGGCTGAAGCACTGTTAGCTTTATTCTCAAGGCTAAGGTTTCCGTAATGAAGTTCTATTAGACAATGGTCGACAATTTACCTCTCAGATAATGGGAGAGGTGAACAGATTGTTGAACATTACGCATGTTTTTATTTCAGTTTATCACCCAATGAGCAACAGAATCTGCGAAAAATTGAACGGATCCCTTAAGTAAATGTTAGCAAACGTCACGACAGACCAACCGAGTGATTGGGATAAGTACTGGCCCAGCTATCCTGTTCGTATATAGAGAAGTACCACAAGAAATTACAGGCTTCTCACCATTTTAACTGTGTACGGGGCAAACCCAAGAGGCCATATTGAAAGAGTTGCTAACAGGGAAGAGTAATGATAGTAATACAATTTCATCGTATGACTTAGTCGTGAATATTAGAGACCGAGTTATTTCGGCATGTTAGAGAGCTTTGGGAATGTCGGAGCTAGGTATAGGCAGTACGCAAAAAGAAAGTCAAAGCTGATCTCTTTCCACGACAAAGAGGAAGTGTTACTTCTTCTACCAGAAATATCTAATAAGCTATTAGTGACCTGGCAAGGACCGTTCAGAATTGTCAGTAGAGTGTCAGATGTGTACTATATGGTGAATGTTAAGGTGAAACACAAAGTGTATCATGTTAATATGCTAAGACTGTTCGTCCCACAACTAGAAGCCTTACATCGGGTGACAGAGGCAATCATTGAGGGGGAGGCACGTCAGACAGTGTGCTCCGCTGTCATTGGCGAAGAGGCCTCATGAGACAATGACGGTCAGATGCACTTACCAATCGTTGCATTGAGACAGACAGAAACATGGAAATATGTGTCCTTTAATGACAGCCTGAAATCTAGCGACAAAGCAAGACAAAGCAAGACTAGTCAAACTGTTAGAGCAATATTCAGATGTCCTGACTGATGTACCAGGGAAGACAGACTTGATGACACATGACATCAAGCTAACAGAGGATCAACCATTTAGAGTTAAATAATATCCTATCCCACATCACTACAGAGCAGCGGTAGACAGCGAGATAACAGAGTTACTGAAAATGGGGATAATTTCCATACCAGACATCCCCATACTCGTTTCCCATGATAGTCATTAGGAAAAAAGACAATAATCTAAGAATATGTATAGATGTCAGGAGGCTGAACAGCATTACTATATTGGATCTGGAGCCCATGGTTAGTACTGACGATTTACTGACGAAAATATCATCTGCAAAGTATTTTAGCAAGTCATATCTGGCAAAAGGGTACTGGCAAATACCCATGAGGGAAACAGCCAAACCACTAACAGTATTTGCCACCCCGCGGGGTTTATTCCAGTGGAATTACATGCCGTTTGGGTTAGTTAACTCACCAGCAACGTTCGTTAGGATGATGAGGACATTGCTACAGGGACGCAAGAACATTATCAACTATATAGACGACATTTGTCTTTTTAGTAAATCCATGGAAGTTCATGTGGCAGGATTAGAGTCTTTGTTTGAGAGCCTGAGACAATATAACCTGACTGTTAAGCCATCCAAAGTCCAAATTTAACATATTATTGGCAGCGGCGTAATAAAACCGGAAGACACAAATGTGAAGAAGATTCTGGATATTCAAATACCTAAAACGAAGAAGCAATTTAGGAGTTTACTCGGGTTAGCAAACTTCTGTAATAAATTTATTAAAAAAATAACTTGTCATCCATCACGTCAGTGTTGTCTGCGTTAACACAGAAGGGCAGACCGAACAAAGTGGTATGGACACAGCAGTGCGATGACGCACTCAGAAGTATTAAGCATGTATTTTATAGTCATCCCATCTTAATCCTCCGTAATCTTGATTTACAATTTACTATCAGGGTAGACACATCATCGACAGGAATCGGGGGATGTTTTATGCAAGAGAAAAATCAGATTATACACCCAGCGCTATACGTCAGCAGGAAACTCTTGCCACCAGAGGAAAATTACTCAACGCTAGAACGTGAGGCCTTGGCGATTGTGTGGTCGGTACAAAAACTTTCCAGGTACTTACTGGGCAGAAAATTCATCCTACAAATGGCCAACAGACCGCTCACATTCATCCATACGGCAGCGATGAAGAACGCACGGGTTCATCGATAGAGTGTATTGCTACAGTAGTACGCATTTGTACCGATGCCCATATGGGGTGAAGACGTGTTTGAGAGCCTGAGACAACATAACCTGACTGTTAAGCCATCCAAAGTCCAAATTTAACATATTATTGGCAGCGGCATAATAAAATCGGAAGACACAAATGTGAAGAAGATTCTGGATATTCAAATACCTAAAACGAAGAAGCAGTTTAGGAGTTTACTCGGTGTTAGCAAACTTCTGTAATAAATTTATTAAAAAAAAATAACTTGTCATCCATCACGTCAGTGTTGTCTGCGTTAACACAGAAGGGCAGACCGAACACCATGGCAGACGTGTTGTCCAGAAATTAGGGCAGGGCTCCACGTTAACAATGAACTTTATATGGTGTGTGTTAAGGACAGATTGTTAACAATATATTATATTGTGTGGTAGGATACCACGGCGATGTAGCGCCTCAATACCTGTTAGTTATGTTTATTGGATATTCTTTTATTGATGACCAGTCGCATGTTTGCATTTGGTTTATGGATGGGGTATGCTTTAGATTACTCGGAATTACCTGCTGTAGTAATTAATGTGGTAGTGAAATAAGCAAGAGATGGAGTATGGGGGAGACATACTTACTTACCCCCACGCATCGGTACTTGGTCATACATGTAAAGAAGCATTACTCTCTGTAACATTTCACATGTTTCACCTCGGTCTCCATTCCGACTCTATGATACAACGTCGTCATATGGATATATAGAAAGAGAGTTGTTTACAAAGGAAAGCTTAAAGCTTTTAAACTTACAATCACACCGCAAAGTGACTCGCCGAGTTCAGCCAGTGCGAGACCAAGATTTCGGCCACGCAGTAGTGTCAACCGCAATCAGTGTCAAGTGTCAACCGCGGTACTATACGAACTGGGGAAACATCAGGTGGCCAAATGAGTCGTTTGTCACGACGAGGGAATTCCATTAAGAGGATTGGGGGGGGGGGGGGGACAAAGAATGGGGTGTGGGATGAGATAAATTCAGCCTAAGAGAAAATTGGCGCGCTAGTCTACACAATGTGAGCCAGAGAGCAGATGTTTTTCAGTGTGTGTGGATAAAAATTGTCCTGTGGAAGAAGGTTAGCGTTATTTAGTATGGCTCTACTTCTATCCATGGAAAAGGTTACCAGAAAGATGTCTTCAATAGAGATCACTTGTTCTTTGTGATAAGGAAAGTATATATATATATATATATATCAAGCTAGAGACAGGCTCAGAAGATAGAGAAGATTTGATTGACTTAGAGAAACTATTCAGAAGAATAGATAAACATTCTTCGGCACGAAGAATTATTAATGAATCTTTTGATGCGCCAGTTAATGTATTTGACGAGTGATACACTTTCTCATTCACTATTTCTCAGAGTCTCCAGGGACGATCTATACTTTATAACAAAACTGCCATGATCCTTTTACAGAGATAATCATTATATTCTATGTGTATTGCGTGTTCTGACTCTAGATGATTTGGTGTCAAAATAATTCATATGTTTTATTTGTGAAAGATAATTTTCTAAAAATCTATCCTGTAAGATTTTAGATGTGTATTGATGTATATGGGAATTACATAAGATTTCGGGTTAGGCGAGTATTTTCTCGGAAGAAGTGTGACAGGTTGGCCCACCTCTCAGATCGTTTTGTTACTAGATGGAGATAGCCCTTAGTAACCCCTCTATGTATCCTGTATTAATTTTTATTTTTTATCTATATTTTCAAATATTAGATAAAATCGTCTTTGGTTAGTGTATTTATATACATAAAACTATAGAGAGAGTTAAATACTATTTCTTCTTATAGTTAGAAGTAGATGTAGGGTAGAGTTCGTTTACAAGCCAAGAAATCAAGTCAGGCTGAATTTTATATTCAGTTTTGGCTGTGAATAATAAATTTGGCCACAGGAAGGGAACTCTCCTGGATGAGAAGTTAACTTCCGGTAGCACCCTAACTTCTGCCATTTTTTCTAGCAACCTGGAAGGAGCAGGAGCTATCACGTCAATTGGCTAAAATTGAACACCTGTCTGTGTTTAAACATATTTTATTGCTGGCTCTTGTTAAGCCGAAATACCCTCTAAAACATAGAAAAGCCAATGATAGTCTCCTCTCCCGATAGGCCAGTCAAAATCTAGTTGCAGGGTGAGTTAATAATAATTTTGTTATATATTTTTCTGTGTGTCGAAATGCCGGCAAAATCTAAAGGCCATGCCGATCGATAATAGATAACATTACTTAAAACTAGTGTTAGTTAACTAATATTAGAATTAGGACCATGTTTGTGCCATGTGGCTTGCCGACAAGGGTAAAACGCAAAGCTCGTCACAGGTGGCATTAAAAACATGGATAAATTACATTACGTGATTCTCGAAATTAGGTATCCGCCTGCGGAAGGACACCTGATTTAGTCAGTAGACGATTAGAGTTAAGATAATTTAATTATGTGCTTAAACTTCGGAACTAGCGTATTTCTCTAGATAAAATACTTATTAGTTGAAGGAATTAGTTCAGAGAGTGAATAATTACAATTAATTATTCTTTATTAATCTCTTATCTGGCCCATAGTCAGATTACTACCATGTGGTCCAATATGGCCCACTTAACAAAGTTCAACCCTTGGGGGAATTCTCCAACCCTAATATTGTTCTTGTGTATAGTGAAAATAATCTTAAACCTAGCTAAGAAATCTTCTAGATAATTAATTATGTTTTAATTAATATAAGGAAGACTTGCTAGTAGTACAACTCATAACTCTTTAAGTGAACTTGGGGTGTTTTCATTGATTTTAATGGTTCACTCGTGTACATCGTGAAGTTATAGTTGTTGTGTGTGAATTCATCTCATTCTATGGAATTCATCATGTGATGTTAATTCATCGTGTGGAGTGTAGTTTGTGTGTTTCCATACTTGGAAAATGATGTGTGGTGTTTCATCGATTTAATGGTTTGTTAATGTATATGTGACGTCGGAGTTGTGGCGTCTGAGTTTCATTCCATTGAAGTCATCCTATATGTACTGTTAAGTCATTATGTGAATTGTGATTCATTTTTCCATGATTAATCATGACTTAGAATATATATATTTGGAATGTGGTCTTTGAAGTAGAGCATTGTGGTTGTACATGTTTGATCTAAATATCAGCAGAGAGAATAGGATATCATTTGTGTGCTGTTTCCATTAGATCAGTGTGCTGTTGTAGATTTCAGATAAGAAATCAAAATGTGTAAATTGAGATTGTGAACGACATGAACAAATTGAGAAAATACATGCTATTGAAATTTATGAGACAAGCATGCCATACAGGACAATGACCTGGCCCAAAAGAATTTACAATTCTGTCTTGAAGGATTATTCACTCCTTCTCACTGTCATTCACAGAGCCTGCACCCTGATCAACTGTAGCCGTAGTCACGACCGGTGATTGAGCTACGAACCACTCACTTGATGCAGCAGAGAGTGGAGTCCATACCACGATCCAGTCAGCACTGACAGTTTACCATCCAGGAGGCTAAGGATTATCAGATGAGTGGCTACCCACCCGTTTGCCACTGCACAGCAATCCTAATTTGTCCACTATTGGCTAGAAGTCTATGATTAGGGCCTCTAGCTGAACATCTTGTAGAAAGTTCAGGGATCTGCGTATCTCTTATGTGTCAGTGAGTTCCCAGTGGGGCTCACGTAGTGTTCTTTAGTATTAAACGTTACCTTATCTTTGTACTTTTAACAACTGCGTCTGTCATTATAGGATTAGCATTAGCATCATCATATTGTGTGACGAGTGAAAGGATTACATCTATACGTATCATTCTGTCGTATCTCCTGTTGTGTGAGAATACATTAGGCAGTGGGGGCTCATTATTCTTCCAGGCACGTTAGCAGGAATAACTTGACATACTGTCTTCTTGTGTTAGTACAGTTAGTCGTCATAACTTTCCGCCTGGCACTGTTAGATGTGTATTGATGTATATGGGAATTACATAAGATGACGGGTTAGGCGAGTATTTTCTCGGAAGAAGGAAAGAATTGATAAGGCATTGGGCTTATATCGTTCTACTGACAAGAGAAGGACTAGTCTGCAGAACGCCTGAATGAAGAGGACATGTCGTGCCAGTAGGTGACGTAAACACCTCCAACTAATATTTATATAATAACATCAGGCACTTACGATGGCCAGGCTGGACCAACCTGAGCCCAGAAAAGGATCCCTTCTCCCTTCGTTTATATATTCCCCCTAAACCAGCTCTTAGGTGAGATAGCTATATGGTTTTTAGTCCATTTTTCTCAAGGGTGGTGGTTATGTTGATTGCCTGTATGCTGATGGTGGTTATTCTGGAGGAACAGCATCATAGTGATTCAACTGCTTCTCCTATGCCACAACCATTCAGCCCAGGACTAAACAGCTAAGTACCTGTCAGTATAGTCTGTGTTGTCCGGGACTATAGAGAATCGAGATACCCCCTGTAACGTCATCCCACGTAGGATCTACAACGAGAGTGGTTACATCGATAGACTCATACCTTCAAGAACATTGCCTGAGTGCCGTTCGGAGTGCACCAAGAACAGTTAGAATAGTAGTAGCGTGTGACATTCTGGACGATAGATTATTGTTGTGGTGAACTCAGAAACACATTTGGTTTAGTGCCATTTATAAATCAAAGACAGTATACCTTGATATTAGTGTAGAGTTTGGAACTTTACTTCCTTTTTTGCTAATGATTAGTTTATCTCATTTATGGTGTTATGCTGAATCGTGTATCTGATACCATATGCCACTCTAACATACATACACAGGAACCTACCACCACATTATCTCATTACAGTATTACAATGTGTATCAAGGTGTTGGTTGTTTTCCTTGTTGAATTGGAGTACTAATTAGACAATATATATATATATATATATATATATATATATATATATATATATATATATATATATATATATATATATATATATATATATATATATATATTACAATATACGAGTGGAGCCAAGTGTGGCCGGATAAATACAAGTATCTCATTTTCCCAGGGAAAATTCCTTATCGGAGTACTGTGAACTTCCGGGGCTCTACTAGCCCTCTGTTAGAAAACTTCACTATTGAACACTCCACCCCTAGGGAGTCTTAACGAGCCATTTTCAAGTTTCTTCTAACAGTTGGCTATTAGAATTTGGGGATTCCCTCCTCATTTCTTTTTAACACACCACTCTCTCCCATCATTGGAAACAATGTTTTCTTTTGAGGAGGGGGTAGTGTAACGTGCGTAGGTTTATGCAGATTTGGGGTGAATAAACGAGTTAAGAATGTGAGATTGACAACACGGTGTCATAGTTGAAGATGAGAGTAGAGCGGATGTGACGTCATAGAAGTCAGTTAAGAAACTCTAGAACAATGGGTAAGACCCAACATAGGGATTGTTAGAACACGTACAGGCTAAGAGGATGTCACTAATGAGATGCTAAAACGTGATAGCAAACTGAGAAACAAAGGGAAACACAGTAAGCTTATGTTGGGGGAATTTAGATTGGGGTTAAAGAGGTTAAAAGATGTTTCGTGGGAGGTCTGGGAATATGGGGATAAAGACCCAAGGCTGGGCAAATGAGGAGGAGTCAGAGTTAAGTGGTGGAGGAGGTAGGGACGACTCCGCCTGGTGTTTTGGATCAGTGGAATTCTGAGGCTAGGTATTGGAGATTAGCCAGGCTGTCAGGGGCAGTAGTGTCTGGGCTACGTTAAAGGGAACTAGCCAGTTATTCGGGGTCTGGGCTGAGGAGGAAGTCTCAGCCAGGCATTCAGGGAGTGTGAACACAGGAAAGACTCCAAGGAAATCAAGTGTGTACATGTATCTATACTGAGACCGTGCCTGGAAATTATGTCATGTTTATTTCATCATATACCCGTGTCATAAATAAAAATGATGTGCGCGAAACGGTGTGTTCCAGTTGCGATAGCTGTTCATGAGTACACCTGCAGAGTGTTCATTCAGACATACCACTAGACACAATCACAGCCACTTCTATCATAACAACTTTGTGACAGGAATAAAGGCAAAGGAGAAAATTATTGCAGATAAATCACACACTGAGCTTGCGAGACGTAAGATGGTGCATGATGGTGGAAATGACCATGTGTTCACATGCATCCACTGTGGACGAACATTTACAGCACGAATTGGCCTTATCAGCAGCACTCGCCACCGCCATGGTTTGTAGTTATTATGCCTTTTTAAGGCACAGTGTAACAAATTATCGTCTGTCTGGACGGCAAGGTGCCAATGAATGTTATGAATATAAATAAATAAATAAACATGCGTGTACTGGGAGAAATCACACAACATTTTTCATTGACTAATTTACTCCTGTCATCTATAAAGAACAGTCTTCTTCTTCTTCTTCTTCTTCTTCTTCTTCTTCTTCTTCTTCTTCTTCTTCTTCTTCTTCTTCTTCTTCTTCTTCTTCTTCTTCTTCTTCTTCTTCTTCTTCTTCTTCTTCGTCTGTTGTCCTACTCCTTTTGCCGTAAAGCGTCACAGAGAGAAGAAGAATGCATTTTTTTTGGAGGGGGGGGGGGGTGGGGGGTGGGGTATTCGCTTGTCTTGTTGCGTGTGCTAATGTCATATTTAATTTCTTCAGTGTCTCTTTGACACATTTAACCATCTATTCCTGTGTCGTCCTCTCGCCTTGTATCCCAATGTGTTGATGACGGACGCTTTAGCTGCTGGTTGTTCTAAGTCTTCCTCTTTCCCGCTAGTTGTTTTAAGTTTTCCTCTTTCCCGTGGTTGTTCTAAGTTTTCCTCTTTCCCGCTGGTTGTTCTAAGTTTTCCTCTTTCCCGCTGGTTGTTCTACGTCTTCCTCTTTACCGCCTGTTTAAACCATGGGATTAGCATAATACGCTTCACGGCATGAACAGGGATGCTTGACTTCCATTATACAAGCGTGCACATGCAGCACTTGGACTGCCAGGGTAACTAACAACAACTGCCTGGGAAAGGCTAATCTAAGTAGAACATTATATATACAAATAAGGAGAGAAATAACGTTCTTTTGTCATGTAATGAGAAGAGGAGCATTGTAAACCATCGTGACAACTGGCAAGATCAGGGGTAGAAGAGGCAGGAGCAGACAGAGAGACATGACCCTGGGTGGACTAGGATGGTGGAATATCACCAGTGGAACTGCCCCAGAACGGCGTGAACAATATTCTATGAAATGCACGAACACCTATTGGAGTTGGCAAGGCACATGACGATGATGCTGACAGGCAGTGCTAAAATACGTGACTGCTGCATATTTACAGCAAACATTGCACTCGGCCCGCTTTTACAAGTTAATTATGCATGTAATAGACTACAGGCTAGGCACTATTCACGCTGCTCATGTCACATTACGTATGATTTAAACCTATCTATGAAAAGATGTGAATGTATGTGAATTGCACTAGGCATGTAGTTACTAAACCAGTACGGCAAATGCTTGCACTAACGTCAGGTGGTGTTCTTGGGGTGGGGTAGTAAGCCTCCAGACCATAATTATGTGGAAAAGGGGGGGGGGGGGAAGGGGAGAGTTTGCTTTACTGACTGATCTGTTCTAAGTGGGAAACAAGTCCACGTGCTGTTTCTGTTCTAAAGCTTCAGGTCTTCCCCCTATGTGTCTCCACCTTGCCGTGTGGGGGAGCTTGAGTGTCCCACTGACCCCAAGCGCTATGCCGATGGATATTAACTACATATTGGACAGCTCTTGGGATAGGGACCAGACTAATAGAGACACAACCTGCTGCTCTGCAGGTAGACTGAGGATAGCAGTCTAAATCAGGCGAACGATGCCAATAATCTGTCTGGACACAACCTCTAAGGCTCTCAGCCGAGGGGTATGGCTGAACGTCTCTAAGCCATAAACCCTCGGATGTGAGAGCCTGGCCGACATATACCTACATCAAAATTGAGGTGAGGTGCTGAGCACGCTACATGCTTGGTGCAGCTACTCGTTCGATGGCTCTTAGCTGGGGAATATGAGGAATCCCCGGATGAGAGGGCATGGCCGTTTCTCGCCCACAGACGCACGGAGGTAAGGTGCTGAGCCGGCAGCACATGTAGCCTACCTCGTGAGCGAGTACTCAAGGTGGAAAAACACCTCGGTCGCACGTTCCGATGAAAATCTGTAACCGTACTCATGGAGTGAGTGTAGTCAAAGGTGAAAAATTGTCTCGTTGACACTAAATGGAACGCTTGGCTTGCGAATCCATTACGTGGCAGCCCGAAGCAAAAGCTTGCTGTGTGGAAGTCGAAATAAGAGTCTAACTTGTCTCGAAACCCGAGGAAGGCTAACCTCATTAAAAATGCCCGCTGAAGTCGGAAGTGCCAGCCTACGGGCGGCAAAATAAAAATGGCACTACGCAATTACGTCCGAGTGAAATGTCTTTCGTGACCGGAAAAGCTCTAACTAGTCTTCCCTCGTGCTAGGAAAATCTACCTAGTTTCCGAATGCCGCTCTTGTTCGGAACAGCTCTGACTAGGTAGTTTTCCGAATGTCCGTCGTGCCTGGAACAGCTCTGATGGGCACAACGACAAAGCACATGTCCGAAACGAAAACTCGCTGAGTGGATACTGTCTGCAGACCGGTCTGGTTTGTGCGGGAACGGCCCGGGGCGAACGAAATGCCCAATATATTGAAGTGAGGATTTAAAGCAGCCATAAGCACGACGTGACGATTCCCTCGGTGAGCCCAGTACCAGGGCGCTATGTGTCGGCCCTGCAATTATGGAAGCCACCCTGGATGGCGGAAAATGCTATGGACTGTCCTTGCCTTCCCTTGAGGGATGATCGAAGTCTTCGACTGTTCCAACTTGACCAGCTGGCATGTGGACGGTACCACAAAAGTGAGAGTCTCCCAGGAATGCTAACCTGGTCAAAACAGCATGCTAAAAGTCTGATGTGTTGGCCTGAGGGTTTCGACTCAAGGGTGCCTAACTAGCCACACCGCAATCACATATGAAAAAACACTCCGGATGGGATGAACGCAAAGAAGAAGAAGAAAGCTTCAGGCTTGCACAACTGAAAGGTAGGTTTCGTTTTTACCGAGGAGGGTGAATTTAATGTGATAACTAGCTTCCAATGTTTAGGGATTGCGTTATTCACTGCACTTGTTGGTGATCCATTTGTATTTTGACTTCAAGTCCTGCTTAAGTAATATTCCTCTGTGTAGTTTAGGATTAATTTTTCTGTTTCCCGTTTCACACTTGAGGGTCCATGTCTCCAAGGCAGAAATGTTTTCTATTCTGTTACGAGAGCGCTACTGCCTCCATGTTGGAAACCTGTGTGTTTGATGGGTTTAGCAGTTGATACATGTAGCACAGGGTTTATCTTGACTCTTCCATTCTAAAAGGCTGTTTCACTTTAAACTTCCTCTTACAAGATAATGAAACTTTCTGATGCACGAGGTGGTCTGTCAAACTACTCTGCTGGGTTCTACGATGTTTTCTGCACTATATTTATTGCAGGTATGTGATCTTTTCCATATTATTCATTAGCGTCGTATTTATGCTTCCGTTTGCAAAACATTTGTCATTGAGTTTGTGATTGTGATTGAGTATATGTACATGCGAGGGAGTGTGTATTTTTGTGTTATCGAGTGAGTGCAAAGCTGTAAGTTTGTGCAAATGATGTAAGTATGTATGCAGGCATGTGTGTTTTTACGAATGTGCGTGTGCGCATGTGTATACCTGTCTCATAACATGGTAATATGCATTGAATATATGGATGGTTTTGAAACGTATTTAATGACTATGATGGGATATGTCTTGTGAGACATAAGATGTTGGCTACATCGATCCACATATCAACACACACACACACACACACACACACACACACATATATATATATATATATATATATATATATATATATATATATATATATATATATATATATATATATACATACACACACACACACATACACACACACACACACACACATACACACACAATATGTATATTCATCACATTATAACATGGGACCGAAACAGAGGATGTAAGGACCTGACCTTAGAGATAGTAAAAGGGCAGATGATGTATGGACCTATTGTTCGATTATTAAGCCGTTGAACGACAACAAGCAGCATACAAGAATCTGGCAAACCTGGCTATAGAATTGTATATATTGTACCTCACTTTCTTATGAGGCCGGGTACATGTTTGATGTCTCGCTGTTAAATATAAGCGGTGGTCTGTGTTTACCTAACCGGGGCACAGACGTGGTTACAAGTATGGATCTCACCTTCCTAATGCAGTGAAGAATGACGATCAAGAATCAGCCATTGACCACTCGGAGCTCAACTGTACCACCCAGAACAGAAGCTGAATATAAAACAACTAACCTCAACTAACCAATCGCCAACGTTTACCCAGGAAATAGACTAGCAAGAGAATTTTATCTTTCGCTATCGGGGATAGGGGGGAACACTTCCGGCCGTACACTATAACAATCCACAACTGTTCTTTTGCCCACTCTACGAGTCTGTATCCTCTTTCTCTCACCTAAAGCTTTGGGATTGCAATAAATACAGAGTTACATAATTCAGAAGGTATATCTCCAGTATCATATAATGTAGTCAGCAGTCTGGTGACTTGCTCTAGTCCAAATTCTTCTAAAGTTTTAATCATGTCTGTTGTGATGTTATCTGCACCGGGGCCCTTGCCAGCTTTCATATGCTTAAGAACATTTCGAACCTCCATCTTCAAAATTGGCGGTCCTTCATTATTAAATCTATCATACTGTTCCTCTCTTTATCATTATAAAGGGTTTTCACATAATCTGTGCACACATGTAGAATCTGTTCTTTTTCTATTATGATTTTGCCATCTTTAATTTTTAGACAGCCTGTTGATGTACTTGTTCTTTTATTAGTAAGTTCCTGAATTCTTTTGTGCACTAACACTCTGTTTCTCGTTTCAGTTGATATCTGTTTATTGGTCAGTATGTTTTTCATCTTGCAAAAACGATGCTACCATCGGAGGAATTAAAGGGTTTCCGGCTTGGGTCAAGATGGTGGGACGTGTTTTCTTCTAGCTTGACTAAAGATGATTGATCGGCGGCTTGACAATCCACCATCATAAAACTCCTAACTGTTACAGAATCAGATTTCTGGCTCCAAATGTTTGATGTTTCGCACAAACATGAAGAGCCACGACTTCTGCCCTATGCGCCGCCTTAGGCAAGAGAGGAAATACTTAAAGAAACGAAGACGGTCAACTTTATTCGAATAGGCCCGAACTTTACATGTTGAACCGGAGTACTACCGAGACCAACCTTTATAGACAGTCAATGTGTTTTTATAAGTCTATATTACAGTCTACAATGTGTGGACTGCGCCTGGTCTTGCAGCCAGCATAGTTAGGATCAGCTAGCCTCTCCAAGGAGGAGTGAAAAGCGACAATTATTAGCCTGCCGATGACCCGTAGAATGCACAAGTAAACCCCCACCTAAACGAACATCCCTTGAAACAAGTAAAGAGCTTCAAGTACTTAGGAAGTATAATATCATCAAATGGCAGATCAGAGGACGAGATCGAAAATAGGTGCAATAAGGCAAATCAACTCATTGGACAAATGGCACCAATACTAAAGAACAAACATGTATCAATAACTACTAAGAAAGCACTTTACAACACAATCTTCCTACCAACTCTGTGCTACCAATGCCAAACCTGGACAATGACAGAAAAAGAGAAAAGAAAAATCACAACAACAGAAATGAGGTTCCTGAGAAGAATACTCAACGTATCAAGAAGAGATAAGATCAGAAATGAAGAAATCAGGACTAAAGTGGGGGTTAAAGCTGCTCTAGATTTTATTAGAAAGCAGCAGGTCAAATGGTTTGGCCATGCAAGTAGGCTACCAGTCAACAGCATGCCACAACAAGCGATGATGTACAGACCAGATGGAAACAGAGGAAGAGGCCGACCACGTAAACGTTGGACGGAGGGAATAACAGAATCCATGGGAATGTTGATATACGAAGCCCATAACCGGGCACTCTCACGAAGTTTATACTTCACCTCGACACCGCAAGGTACAAGAGGAACATGATGAGATGAGATGAGACCCCCACCTCCACATAGTGTAGACCGGGAAGCCATTACCGCGAGGTAATGGGCTAACGCGGCTATGGCTCGCCATAGGGGATGGACTCCCTATGGTCAGATGTTTGTCATAAACCTGCAACTGACCTAGGAAGCCAGCAGGGGATCTTCATACTGCTCGCAGAAAAACCAAGAATTATAAACTGACTGGCCCAAATGGATATAGATCCGGCAAAGTTAATTAACAGCGATTAAAAACAAAATAGGCACAATGAACGTCTGCGGTTTTAATAGTAAAGAAGAAGAACTTATAGAAACAATGGAAGAGAGGAAAATTGGACTGACGGGACTAGCGGACACCAGAATAAAGGGGGAAGGATGCAAGGAGATCCAACACAGTCACACGTTTGTTACTATGAAGTGGAACGGCAAGAAAGGGCAAGCCACTGTCTGGGAATAGTCATTGAACCTCGGCTAGCAAGAGGAATACTAGAAATAACCTTCCTACCAACTCTATGTTACCAATGCCAAACCTGGGCAATGACAGAAAAAGAGAAAAGAAAAACCACAGCAACAGAAATGAAATTCATGAGAAAGAATACTCAATGTATCAAGAAGAGATCAGATCAGAAATGAAGAAATCAGGACTAAAGTGGGGATTATAGCTGTGCTAGATTTTTATTAGAAGTAAGCAAGTACAGGAGGAACATGATGAGATGAGATGAGATGAGAATGTGTTTTTATATATTTTGTGGTTTCGGGATATAAACATTGTGCATATCATCACAATCATTTATTATAATCTTTTAACTTTATCTTAGTTACTTTATGTTAGTTACATTTTTATCAAAGTTATGTGTGTGTAACTGTGTTAAATAGTAAAGTGATAGTGCGACATCACTATCTGAGGGCAGCAGATCAGGATAACTGTGTGGCAGGGATACTACTCGCTTTCAGTCCAACAAGAGTGAACATTCTTCTATCTGAAGGCAGTGCCTTTCCTATGCTCTCTTGGCCTCCTACTAGAAGACCTTACCTGATACCTTAGTGGAATCCTACAAGATGTATCTGATCCAGTACTAGGGAATTTTGCGAGCCATTTCTGATTTTCAATTAGTAGACGGCAACAACGATGTGGGGATATCTACACCTTTCCATCCCAACTTAACATACCGCAAAGACATGTCATTGAAATGATGAGTCTGACGTAAGTCACAGAGGTCTGTACTTTATCAAGTCTTTAGCCTACTCTTTGGGAATATCATATCCAATGTTCCAAACGCATAATCCCTCCACACACACACACACGCGCGCGCGCACAAACACATACACACACAAACACACACAAACACACACACACACATACACACACATAGTGATTTATTTGGTTGTTTCGGGATTTGAGATTTAAATATTGAGCACAACCCACTACTGGCAACGCTGATCGTATTCTGGTATGAACCTAAGGCCTATCCACGTCAATGTGGAAGCACTAGACTCGAGTTTCGCTCTCGTTTGAGCTCGTCAGGGATGACGGAAACAAACCCCGGATCACTAGATGACATCCCACTCGGCCACCGAGCATCCTGCATTAACTATAAGTCTCCTTTCTTAGTTCAGTAAAACTTTATGAAGGGAATTTCCTTTCTATTGATCAGTCTGTAAAAGTGGGAAGGTGAAATCTATATTTGTGAACTGAAGAGTAGGTCCTAGAATACTAATACTACAATTTTTCGGTCGGAACAACGTAACATCATTTTGGTCAAAATGATGTACTTTGGCTCGTGTGAAGTCTGGGTAACGGTTAATACACAAACCTCAACGACTTCTACACAAATAGTCATTACTGACGAAAGGCAAGGGTTTATTGACTGATTAGGATACAATGTTATTCTTGTGTGAATGGGTTCCGGCCACCCAGAGCTGACTCGATGGACCAGGGCCTTTAAAAGACACGATGATGTTCTACCAGATGGGGTTGATCCAATCAACCACCTGTTAGACGATGCTGCTATATCCTACATCAAGTCTGCCAGCCATGCCAACCGAACATGTAGTCATGCATACGTATAACTGATGATGCATACATACCTGAGGCTTACATGTAGTCATGCATACGTATAACTGATGATGCATACATACCTGAGGCTTACATGTAGTCATGCATACGTATAACTGATGATGCATACATACCTGAGGCTTACATGTAGTCATACATACGTATAATTGATGATGCATAAATACCTGAGGCTTACACGTACTCATACATACGTATAATTGATGATGCATGAATACCTGAGGCTTACACGTAGTCATACATACGTATAATTGATGATGCATAAATACCTGAGGCTTACCCGAGAGGGAAGTCATGAGACATGTATGACACTGAGCTGTGGCAGATGACTATCCACAAGTTCTATATCTCAGGTTCTCCTTATGGTTTGAGGATTGACGATCATCGTTAATTCACCTATGCCTATTGGAATAGCAGAATTGACGTCCTAGGTCATTTGCTGACTTTTTTTCCGCACATCCTTTACAGGACATAGCTGTCAACACCAGCATTTTACCGATGTCGTTGATTTCTTGGCAAGATTACGCTCAGTAGTTTGCCATTGCTTTCTGAGAGCGGCCGGTTCACTTATCCCGTAAGTTACCAATGCGGCGAGAACCGCGTTACCCTACGTGGAAAAACGGGATTACGGAGAAAGTCGTTTAACACCTAAGCCAGGGAGCCCGGCCATCTGCTGACTGACAAGCCTAATATAGAGGCCAACGATATTGTAGTCTTAATGAATAACTCAGTTACCTAATAGAATAGCCTTCGTTTGACACTGTTATGTTAATAATGAACAAGCCTAAGTATAAAGGCCAACGTTTCCTTGACTCATCTGAAGAATTGATCAACGGCATAAATGACCAACTGTACTCATAGCTTGATGCATCCAGATGAGCAAGGCATCCTACATCTTCATTGAGTAGAACATGTCCTAGAAAATGATGTGCATAGGACATTACACCTAACTGGCTGATTGTTATAAAATAGCAAGTGTACTTGTCAGCGAAGACCAGCTTAGCCAGTGATAGTGATAGAGGCCATGAGTACGTTTTCTTGTTACATCCTAATTATGAGTTGTCAAGATAAGGGCAAGTGGGTTCATCACCGTTAAATGAACATACTTGTGGGTGCATTGAGGAAAACCATTGAATTATAACCTGACCAGTATACCTAGCTTCAAGCAGTCAGTAAGGGTATCTCAAGAATCTCAGTTGAACATTTGTCGTCAAGCCACGAGATCTTAAAATAGTTATACTCGTCATGCAGTGTCCACAAGCAACTTTTCTAAAGTCTACATCTATACATAATGTCTCATTAATATTGTAATGTATTGAGTATCCATGATCCCCTTCCATACACCAAGACGTGTGCTAAATAACATTTAACGTTCGCTTTCATTTTTTTCACATTACCATCCACCCACCATGTGCCATGCCGATAAGCGGGGCGGTCATGTTTTTCCAGCTCACCCGATCACCAGAGTTGTGGATCAGCTCCGTGTTTCTGTCTCGACCATGCCATGTGGCCAACCCATCCCGGTATTTACTTCCAGGTCTTCCCCTTGGTCTCTCCCCTTCGATCTTGCCAGTTGTCACCAAGTCCTCCAAGTCATTTCTTCTCATAACGTGCCCCCCCCCCCCCCCCCCAAAAAAAAATGTTTTGACTGTCTACGTCAAATGGCTCTAATCAGTTTACGATCTTCATTTGTTTCTTGAAGGACTTGTTCATAGGTTTTTCTGTCTGTCCATGGTATTCTTTGCATTTTTCTCAGAAACCACATTTCCACAGCCATCAGATGTTTTTTCAGCTTGACTGCTCATTGTCCACGTTTCACATCCATACAAAAGCACAGGTTTAATGTAGCACTTCAACACTCTTTTTCTCGTTTCAATTGAACTTTTTATCGGTCAGTATGTTTTTCATCTTGCAAAAGACTACCTCGCAATAGCAATTCTTGTTATATTCTCTCCAAGGCATCTCCCATTAGATGTTACGACTGTTGCGAGATAACTGTACCGATTCACTTGCCTAAGAATATGCCCATTTACTCGTATATCATCACATTGTGGTATTTCCTTCTTCCCAGTGACGACCATAATCTGTGTCTTCTTACTATTCAGTTCTAACCCTAGTTGCTCACTGTGTGAACATTTTACATTACCCGTTGCAACAAATAATTTAAATCGTGTGAAATATTGAATTGGTTTGAGCAATTCGACTATATCATATTTAACAGAAATCTCAACGAGTTATTTTCCGGTAGAGTGAAGGAGAAGCGAGGGAGAGAGCACAGCGAGAGCGCTGTGTTAGGTCGCCCGCCGGCGCGCTGGAATGATCGTCTGTGTGTGTTTACACCAGGCCAGTTCCACCTTGACAGACAACAGTAAGTTGGCAGGAGTGTTGCTCTGTCTACATGATTCCATTCGTAGAAACAGGAGTAGTACACAATTGAAGGTCTTAGAAGGATTAGACTGTTATGAGTTATGTATTGATTTTGTTGTGATCGTGAAATGTGGAAGTGACTGAAATAAATCAGGCGGCGGCTGCTACCACTACTACTAGTAGTACTGATACCAATCAGAAAACTGATACTTGAATACCCTCGGGACAAATGAACAGAAGATAACGCAACAACGGCGTTGTTATAAAAAATTAAGTAGCTGTATAAAGCAAAGGTAAGTTTTAGTTTTATAGTTTACATGTTGTGTACTCTATTAATATTATTATTCCTAAGGCAAATATATAGCAGACATTTGTGTCAGTACTCACTAGAGTCAGAGATGTGCTGTGCCACCGTACACACTACACTCTACATTAGCATTACTGATTAATTAATATTATTACTATAGTACTAACTATTATTACATTTAGTTTTAATGTTTGTTTTAGTTTTAATTATTACCCCTACTGAAACATCGGAATTCGGGAAGAGTGCCGAAACATCAGTTTGAATAACGAAGACAAACCATATATAGTACGATTTATTGCCTGGCACATTTCGCTGCATCTCGTCAGGTACTTACTGCAGATTCAGATGTCACACAACGTAGAGTAAAAACTAAAATAATTATTAGATTCATCGTTCAAGCTGAAATATATTCACATGTACGCACAGTAATATCAGTTATTGCTTTAATTTAGACACAAACCGACTACATTGTCACTACAATTGTTGATTTCTAATGAGATATATGTAACTACTTGCAATTTTTGACAATATTCTTGAAATCTGGAGGAAGTTTACTTGTTGAAATTCACATGACAGTACAGCGTGCAAGTTGCAGTCCCACAATAAAGACCTATCAAGAAAATGCTTATTCGCAAATGTATGGTGATCCAAATAATGATGACAGTTTAGCTGCAAAGTTTTTCAAGTTGGGAAATGATTCTCCTTATAAAGATCCATAGAAATCCAGCAAACCATCTGAATTGAATTTCTCTTTCAGGTCATGATCTACTTGAAAGTCAAGCAGTTCCAACTTCTTCTTCTTCTTCTTCTTCTTCTTCTTCTTCTTCTTCTTCTTCTTCTTCTTCTTCTTCTTCTTCTTCTTCTTCTTCTACTTCTTCTTCTTCTTGTTTCGTTCACTTGAAATATGTCTACAACTGCTATGTTGTCTCTTGTATGAATTTAACTGTCTTTTATAGATCACTCAGCAGTCTATAGTACACTATAGAGTTTATCTTTCATTGTCGTCTCAATAGGCCAGAAGGTTTGCCTAGATATGTTATATTTTGGGCAGTCTTGGAGTATATGCTCTGCTGTATGTGACGCCGATCCACATGTGCACATGGGTGATTCACCAATCTTGAATTTTGTATACATGTGGTTGCGTAATCTATTGTGTCCTGTTCTGAGGCGCAGAATAATGACTTGTTCTGGTCTGTCCATAACGTGGTGGTCATCTTGAGCAGGTGTTGGTGGCTTTCTGACTGATTTGATCATTCTTTTCTTTTGGTGGTATGTAACAGGCACACCAGGCTGTTCTTCTTTGGCTCCTTCCTTAGCCAATTGATCAGCTCTGTCGTTTCCGGGTACACCACAGTGGAATGGTATCCAATGTATGGTGACCTTATGCTGACAGCTAAGTTCAGAAAGTAGTGTTCTTAGTACTGGCAATTTACCAGACAGGAGCGCCTCGAGTACTGATTTTGCATCTGTCAATAGCACCACAGGTTGTGTACCATGGCTGGTATTTAGTAATTTCTCTGTTGCTATCTTGATTGCCTCAATTTCAGCATCATAGTTATGGCAGTACTTTCCTGTTGGTACTCTGGCCGTGTCCCTAGTATTATTTGGGTATTCTATGTACACTCCCGCTCTTCCATTTTGAACAGCATTTTGTGCTGACCCATCTGTGTAGACTCGGATCCAGAGATCCTGTGGATATTCTTCATTAAGGAAGCTGATAGTGGCTGTTCTGTGTTGTACACTGTTCTGTTCTTCCTTGTAAAATATTCCTCTAACTTTTGTCTGGATTTGTAGCGATAGTCAATGCTCATCTTTCCATGGAGTTCACTCTGGAATAGTTTTCAGGGGGGTACCAACTATGGGCAGATCAGTGGTTTCTCTGCAGAGTCGTTTGGCCTGGTGGATAAAACTGCTTCTTTTCAACCGCCCCATAGCTGTTTTCACATCTGTTCTTCATAGGATGGCCTGGCAAGTTGAGGAACTTTTCTGCGTGTATTAGCGTTTTCGTATCTCTGCTCTCTCTCAATGCTTGTGTCCTCCCCAACTTCTCCATCTCCACTATAGGGGTTGTTCTCATCCTTCCTGTGGTGACTCTAAGTGCTTGATTTTGCACCTTGTCCAGTTCTTGTAGAGTGGTTTTTGATGCTGAACACCACGCAGTTGATCCGTATTCCAGGTGTGGTCGTATGCTCTGTTGATATACTTTGCTATGTATTTTCCCACTGGCTCCCCATGTGGTTCCACTTAGCTTTCTCAGGGTGGCTATTTTCCTTCTGACTTTTGCTACTGCTTTGTTGATGTGCTTTCTCCATGTCAGCCTGTCATAAAATGTTACTCAAAGGTATGTTGGTTCTTTATCTTCTCTTAGGGGTATTCCATTTATCTGGATGATTCCCATGACTTTTGTTTTGGAGAGGGTAAATAGAGTGGTGCTGCACTTGTCAGTGTTTATGCTGACACACCATCTATTTGCCCATGCAACAAATGCTCTACAGTTCTTTTCGTGAACTGGAGGTGAACAGGAGCTGATGCATGTTCATTTGTGCTTCATAGAACCAGGTCATCAGCGTACATTGCTGCTTTAATTCCATGTGGTAGATTAGCGACAAGATCATTGCTTGCTTGCTTGCTTGTGTTCATTGGTTTGAGCTCCAACGCGAAGTCCTGTATGTCGGATGAAGGCATCCTGTTGTCCAACATCAGTGTGATGTCATACAGGACCTGAGGTTTGCGTGAGTATCCGTTGTCCCATGTCTGGCTTACTGGTGTGCAGATTGGTGGTTCCTCGCCGTACAGGCAGACACTCTCTGACTTCGGAGGAATCGGTGATCCTACTGACTTTAGCCAGGACACCGAAGGGACCTGTTGCCCAGGATGCTCGATGAGGACGCGTCAATAGGTCTTGGCCAGTATATAACTCGGCCCTGGTGCCTTGGAAACACCTCTGCGTCCCGACAGATCATTGATGGAGATTAGAAAAAGTGTTGGGGACAAGACTCCGCCCTGGGGAACACCGTGACGCAGCAGTACTTTCTTGCTCTTGAGTCCGTTTATTTGTACTCAGGCCCTTCTGTTGTGCAAGGATGCTTTTACCCATTTGTACATTCTTCCATTGACTTTACAGTTTCTCAGTTTTTTCATCAGACCTTCTTTCCAGACTTTGTCAAAGGCTTTCTTCAGATCTATCCATTCCGCAAGCACCAGCTTCTCTTGGAATGCATCCTCAATTTCTTGAGAGAGGTAGGTTGTCTGATCTTCCGTAGAGTAACACTGCCTAAAGCCAGCCTGCTGTGGCACAAGGATGATTTCACTTTCAATGTACCATTGCAGTCTGTGATTGATGAGACAGCTGGTGAGGCTAATTGGCCTGTTGCAGGAGGCCGTGGAATTATCTTTCTCTGATTTTAGGAGGGGTATCATGATGTCACGTTGTGTTATAACTTGCGGGTATGGGAGCCGGTCGTTCAGAGAGCAATGGCAAACTACTGAACGTAACACTTGCCTAGTACATCAACAGCAGCTAAAAAATGCTGGTGTTGACAGCATCGTCCGTAAGGGATACACAACAAATTTTTTTTTATCATGATTGCTTCTCTCCAGGTACACTGCCTAAAGTCTAACTGTTATTGAAGATCTACAACAGCTTTGCTTTGGCCTCTGTTCCTAGGTTCCTGATCATTTCATTGGAGATACCATCAGCTCCTGGTGACTTTCTCATTTTCAGTTTTGATATGGCTAGCTCCAGTTCGATGATTGTGATTGGTGCCTCCAGAACTTCATGTACTATTTCCTTCTGTCCTGTATGTTGCCATTTCTCTCAAATCTCTTGTTGTTTCTCTGGACTAATTTCTATATTGTTATCTTGTGTGAATGAGTCCGCAAAATGGTCAGCTGCTTGCATTCCTGTTAAGATATTTCCGTCTTTATGTAGTGCAATTTTTGAGTTTCTCCCTGTGCCCTCATTGTTAAGTTGTTTTATTAGCTTCCACAACTTCCTTGTGTATCTTTCAAAGTTCAGTAACTCTGTTTTCTCCTGCCAGCTTTTCTGTCACAACTTCCTAGTGTATCTTTCAAAGTTCAGTGACTCTGTTTTCTCCTGCCAGCTTTTCCGTCTAGCCTGCATCTTGGTCCTTTGAAATTTGGCTTTTGGGTGCTGACATTTATTGTGGTGCTCTTGGCTGGGTTTGGCTTCTGCTTGCTTTCTACACACTTCCACATCATTATGCAACTGTTCCAGTTCACTACTTCAGTAGGGTTTATTATGTTTTCGGGCTCCTATTGGTACTGTTTCTCGTGTTGCCTGTAGTATGCATTTCCCAAACTCTTCAACTACTTTATTTATGTCTTTCTCAGTGTTCAGATTTCTAACCAGTTTTCTGGTGCGATGCTTGTGCATTGCCCAATCTGCTTTCTTGTAGTTCCACCTCAAGAGGGTGCTGCTTTCACTTACAAGCTAATTTTCTACAGTTAGAAAGTCTGGCCGATTGTCACTGATTTCCCAACAATTTGTGTAATGTTCCACTCCAGGTCTAGTGAATGAAAAGCCAGGTCAGGTGTAGTTGTAGTGTGCCATGATCTCAAGAAAAAAGTATGTGGGTCAGACGGCTTGTTAATCAATATGAATCTAGTCTCATCCTGTCAGTCTTCCAGTCTCTCTCCTCTCTGGTCCATGTGATCATAGCCCCAGCTCTGTGAGTGGCTGTTGAAATCGCCACACACAATAATTTTTTCTGTCAATGGTAGTGTGTCTAGTGCCTGTGGGCAGTCACTTGGACAGTAGTAATTGATCAGATGTAGGTCTGTATTGCATGTCTTAAGTTTAAGAGTCTGATACTCAGCCCCTTCTATGTAAACTTCAATTTGGGAAGCAGTAATGTTATTTTTTTTACAGGGGTATCCCACCCTTTCGCCTGTCCTTTTAGTCAGATCGGTAACACTAATAGCCTCTGATTTTGAAGGCTATATTTTCGTTGAGGTGAGTTTCTTGCAAGCAACATACGCTTTTTTTGGGTCCAAGATGTTTTCTAGTTTTTTTTATTGCTGACTCCCTCCGCATTCCAGTGCATTATGTTTAGTCTTTGTTTGGTGTGGCCAGACGCACTATTCTCAAGTTCCACTGGCTCCACAGGATATCTGAGAAGGACCTCCAGTAGTTGTGGTTGGACCCTTTCGAGACATAGGGTCCGGCACTGCACCTGCCTGGGGGTCCAAAGCAGGGCGAGCACTATAACATTTAGCAGTAGTCAACATATTTCATTACTCGTAATTGCGTGGCATCCTGATTTCTGTGGTGCGCCTCCTGGCTGGTTGCCTCCGTCTTCAGCACCTTTCCTTTACTAGAGTAGACTGTGGTCTTACTCAAGTTTAGGTGTATAGGCACGTACACACGTGTCTGCGCATGCATGTACGTGCATACACATCTAGAGCTTTCTGGTTATTTCTCGGCGTCAGTGACCCGCTGCCGTACCTTCTCCTGTTGGTTACAACAGGTTCTCCACGTGAAGGCCAAGAGTTGGACTTTTGCTGCAGAGGTGATGAATGCACCAAACCATTGGGGTATTTATACAAGGTTGGGCGCTCACCCCAACCCCGCACCCGGCTACATAACAGCAACAATTGGAACCCGCAGTTCCAGCTGTATATCCCCTATAGCTGTATCAGCTTCTGCACTAAAAGAGGAATTGATAATATTGAACTGTGGCTCTAAGTGCTTGAAATCTTGGAATCTCTATCCAAATTGTTCACTTAGTGCATCTAACTGGCCTTTGTACTTTTCAGTCATTTCACCAGAAATGGTTTCTTGTTTCAGCAAAGGGAAGTGACAAAACCTTTTTTCACTTGCTTGTCTGGTGAACAGTGAGAGTTTTGCCTGAAATGATTTTACATGTACATACAATTCACATGCACACACCATTGCCCTGAAGTTTGGCATTCAGTTCATTTAACTTTTCCATAATTTCAATGGCAAACATAAAGTCTAACTTCCACTCCTTATTGAAAGTGTTAGTATTAAAGTCACATTCAATGCCGTTCATCTCTAGGAACATCACTATATCTTCTCTGAGGTCCCACACTCGCCTCAACACCTTGCCAAGACTCAGCCATCGAACACTGGTGCCGTACAGGACATCGGAATGTTCAGTTTCCAAATCGTCAAGTGATGCCTTGAACTGTCTGTGATTAAGTCCTCTTGATCTGATGAGCGTAAGGACACTGACAACTGGGTCAATGACATGCTTGACATCCAAAACAGTTTTACACAGACTACAGTGAATTAGTAATAATGTGTGGACAGGATATTCTGCTTTAATCTTATCACTTATCAACTTTACCAGACCTGCATTTTTTTCTAGTCAAAGCACGAGCTCCGTCAGTTGTAACACTTGCCATCTTGTTCCAAACCAACCCAGTTCTTTCAATACAGTTAGTAGCAGCATTGAATATATCATGGCATGTGGTTGTGTCTTTGAGTGACTCAACACTCAGTAACTCTTCAGTGAGTTTGAAGGAAGTGTTTATTCCACGTATAAATATCAATAATTGGGCAGTATCATGTGCAACGGTACTTTCATGCAATGCAAGAGATTACCACAAAAATTGTTTGCTTGCATCTTGAAGTTTATGCATCAAATTGTCACGTATCTTGTCAACACGTCTGACCACAGTTCTCCTTGAATAAAGAAATGTTGTCAAATTTGTTTTTTTTTTTTTTTTGGTTTTGTTCTGGACACATACAGTTTTCTGCATTTAGCAAACATTCCTTGATGAACTCCCCATCAGAAAATGGCTTATTCTGTTTTACATCAGTTTTCAATTGAAGCTTTTTATAAAATGTTCTTTTTCTTGTAATATAAAAACCACAAAAAACAACAACTGACAAGCCCAGATTAGGTATGGCAGATTGTTAAAATGGTGAATGTTTTGTTAAATGTTACTATGTAAATATGTGTGCATGGGTTCAATATGTTATAAACTGGATAGAAAATCATAAATCTACTAATGTAATTAAACACACCTGTCTTTCTATTTACCTCTAGCATTGATAATGTAACAATAAGTAAAGTCAACAGAATTAGGATGAACAACAATAAACATTTAACAAACATAATAAATGTGTCTTGACCAGAAGATATCAAGCAACAGAAAACGGATTTCATGGTTTCATATTGTTCTATTGCAGGAGGGATAAACAATCTCTTGTCATTACCTACACCTTGTTAAACATTTTGTATCAGCAGTTAGGAAAGCATCATAACTTCATAACCAACAAACATGCATTCCTTCATAGTCACATGGTGCACCATGGACATGAATGTTCAGATGAACATGCAAACACTTGTTTCCTTGCACTTTACAGCAGCATGTTGTGTTATTGCAGTGTGTCTGATAGTAATGTTATACTGAAGATAAAACTGAATATAGTACATACATTATCTTGTTGAAAGAAGTGCTAGTATAAGACTGGGTGTGTTGATTAACTAGTTCTTCTTAACACTTGGTTGTTTGATTGATTGTTTTTCATTTATTGCTAGGGTTAGTGTTTATTGACGGACTGATGTATATGTGTTAGTTCTCTACTTTGAAAGATTAAAAATGTGACGTCTTGCTACACATCCGCACATATTTGAACTCATATGACCACATACACAGCGTTTCTCAGTTAAATAACACATCTGATCAAAATAATGTCACTACTTGTTTTATTTATTGTCCAATTACTTTGTGACTGTAGGTTTGCCATCATTATCCAGTATCTGAGCCTTTTGGGCTGCTTGTGAAGCTTCCTGGCCATTCTATCTCATAGTTGGTTGTGTTTACTGTTCTCTTGAATACATTGTATGTCTGCATTGATGGATCTGTCATTGATTGCTTTATAAAGTCACTAGGTTAGATGGGTGAGAAAGAAGTATTTTCCAAATAAATAAGGTCAGTAAAGGGCACTGTAAGGTATATATAAATGGCATATGGTGCTAGACCTATGTTTTATAGACCGCTCGACATCTAAAGCATGGTGTGGTCAGTATCACACTGTCGCCTTTATTTCCCAAGACATTTTTTGGTGCTGATTTTATCTGGATCAACTTGGGAGCCCAGGTTATTGTTACAAATCTGCCTTTATGCAAATTTTGAATCCATGCTCACCGGGCCGGCAGGCAAGTGTGCTAGCCATTGAACTGCTGCGGCTCCCTAATTTCCAAATGATGGTGTTTATTGTGTTTTCAGGTTTTATTGATCAATTATTTTCTAGAACAGAATAAATACTTATAAGTGGACCAGGTAAATGTTTCTTGACCACTACTGTCTCACCACGATGTGTTGGTTGGCTGGTGATCCTGAAGACTGACTTTCAACTCTATAATCCAATTCATTAATAATTAGGCTGTCCCCTAATCCCTTGAATCAGATAAAGTTATTGAGCAAATAAATAGCCACAGATGGGAATACCCAGATACTAAAAGTGCATCTAATTTTCACAACGGACTAATAAAATTTGTTATAAATATTAAGTGTATTCAACAAAGGCAAAATCCATTGCACATGCATGATTGAGACAGAATTCTGGCACTAAAAGACCAATATATTATGAAAACCTAAATACTTCGAAACAGAATTCAAGCAATTGGTGAAAGCCTAAATAAAGCTGTACAGCAGGCAAAGACTAAATCCATCTCTGTATGGGCAAGGGAAAATTGTAAGCCATACAGGACTGAGAAACATGTTCAGCACAATGTTTGAGGACAGAATTTCAGAGGTCAGGAAGACAGCAGACAACATTTGATGAATCATCAAGAAACTGATGGAGGGGTGGAAAAAGGGGGGGGGGGGGGGATAAAACTTCAGCATAGATAGAAATGGGAAAAAAGCTGTAGAAATTTATTCAGTCACTCATTCATAAGCATGTCCTATTCAGAACGTCGCTCCCATAACAATCTTCCGCTCCCATAACAATCTTCCGGAAAATTTCTCTGTCATAAAAAAGATGTCCAACGTATGATACACCCATCTGGAGATCATTTGCCACATCCTTCACCCATCTTCTCTTTGGCCTTCCTCTTCTACTCTTCCCGGGCATATAACCCCCCCCCCAATCCAAACTTTCATGATGTTTCAAGTGACCAAAATATTTAAATTTTCTTTGTTTTATCGTCTTTAGTAGCCAGCCTTCTTCAGTATTCAGATCTTGTCATTTGGATGAATTTGTTCTTTTCTGTATCCAAGATATTCTAAGTATCGTCTATAACATTTATATTCAAAGGAATTTATGCGCTGTTCAGCTTGTTTAGTAAGTGTCCAGGTCTCACAGGCGTATGTTGCAATGGGAAAGATGCATGCTCTTAAAAATCTAATTTTTGTAGGTCTATCTGTCCGACGCCAGAATTCATTCAGCTGTTTTAGTTTTTGAAGAGCAATAGATATTTGTCTTTTAATTTCTTTCATCGTGTCACCATTGCTTGGTAATTAATGACTCGAGATATTCAAATTTCCCACCACCTCCAATGTTTCCTTATTAACATATATTTCTGTCTCCATAGTAGTTTTATCTGTATGCATTATCTTTGTTTTTGCTATGTTAAGATATAAGTATTTAAAGGAGACAAAACCTTGTTACAAACCTTTGAGATCTAAGTCTTAAGACGAATCTTTGGGCCCATTAGGGATACACACAGTGGAGAGTGGAAAAGAAGAAGCAACAAAGGCATTTATGATCTGTTTAAGTCCCCGCTAATCACTGATATCATGAAGGCTAATAGACTGCAATGACTGGGGCATATAGAAAGAATGGAAGATAATAGGAAAACAAAACTCGCTTACACTCAAGAAATAAATGACCGTAGACCCCGAGGTAGACCAAGAAGACGGTGAAGAGATAATATACATACAGCCCTACAAGCACTTGGAATCAACGACTGGTAAGAGAAGGTCCACCAGAGAGACGAATGGAGATGACTTGTATCTGCAGCAAAGAACCTCAATGGCTCAGAATGCTGAAGAAGAAGAAGAAGAAGATATAAGTTGTGATTTTTACTATTATTTTGGATTATTAGGTATTCTAATAGACTACAATGGCTGGGGCATATAGAAAGAATGGAAGATAATAGGAAAACAAAACTCGCTTACACTCAGGAAATAAATGACCGTAGACCCCTAGGTAGACCAAGAAGACGGTGGAGAGATAATATATATACAGACCTACAAGCACTTGGAATCAACGACTGGCAAGAGAAGGTCCACCAGAGAGACGAATGGAGACGGATTGTATCTGCAGCAAAGAACCTCAATGGCTCGGAACGCTGAAGAAGAAGAAAATTAGGTATTCTATACAATTCTGTGATGTGGATAGTAATACTGTATCATCAGTATATCGAATCTCTGGTATTTCATGACCACCGATATTTAGGGCATCATATTGCTCCTTGGTTATATCATCTCTGACATTTCTCATTATATTTTCGGCAGACAGGTTAAACAAATAGGGGGACAGCACACATCCCTGATGGACTTCTTGCTTGATGTCAAACCAATCTGACGTCTCACCATCTATTCTAACCGCTGCTTATTGGTGTAGATAGAGCATTTTCATGAGTTTTACTCTGCGTGATGGGAAGCCCATTTTCCTAATGATTTCCCAAAGTTTCTGATGTTGTACAGTCAAATGCCTTTGAATAATCCACAAAACATGAGAATAAGTTTACATTAAAGTCTCTGCACTTCTCTATTATTAAACGCATGTTGAGTATGTCATCTCTTGTTCCTCTTCCTTGTCTAAATCCAGCTTGTAGAAACTAGTGAAAGCAATTCAAACAAGGAAACTACATGCTTTTAGGTGGGGGAGGAGCAATGGATGGACTTACAAATGAAATGTTAATATGACTGGGGACTAAAGGTTAAGAAATGACTAGTAGTTCTAAAACTGCAGATGGAAGAGGGCATTCATGACACCGACATAGAGGTCATCATGACCGAATAGATAAGAGCGCTCAATGTTAAACATCTGGAGTGCTGATGCTGAGGTAGGGGGTTCAACCCCTAGATTGGTCTATACAAATATGGGGCTAGTACCATGTGTCCAATATGCTACTAGATCACTTATGTAGCTTAGGAAGTAGAAGATACCATTTTACAAGAAAACAACAAATAGTGCATTAGCGGTCCAGATATATTTAGACAAAGCAATTGGTAAATTATGGTTGGAGGGAGTAAAATTAAAATGTCAAATTATGCAAGTCTGTGGGGAAAATGAACTGATGGACCAGCCTATTCTCCGGGACATTGGTTGGAGTCTCTTAATGACAAATAGCAGGATACCTAAATCATGTGAAGGAAACACCACCAGCCCAGGCTCAAACCCAGCCAGTCCATGTAGTGGTGAAGGAAACACTACCAGCCTAGGCCCAACCCATCCAGTCCATGTGTGCTGTGAAGGAACCACTACCAGTCTAGGATCAAACCCAGCCAGTCCATGTGTGCTGTGAAGGAAACACTACCAGCCTAGCCCTAACCCCAGCCAGTCTATGTGTGCTGTGAAGGAAACACTACCAGCCTAGCCCTAACCCCAGCCAGTCTATGTGTGCTGTGAAGGAAACACTACCAGCCTAGCCCTAACCCCAGCCAGTCTATGTGTGCTGTGAAGGAAACACTACCAGCCTAGCCCTAACCCCAGCCAGTCCATGTGTGCTGTGAAGGAAACACTACCAGCCTAGCCCTAACCCCAGCCAGTCTATGTGTGCTGTGAAGGAAACACTACCAGCCTAGCCCTAACCCCAGCCAGTCTATGTGTGCTGTGAAGGAAACACTACCAGCCTAGCCCTAACCCCAGCCAGTCTATGTGTGCTGTGAAGGAAACACTACCAGCCTAGCCCTAACCCCAGCCAGTCTATGTGTGCTGTGAAGGAAACACTACCAGCCTAGCCCTAACCCCAGCCAGTCTATGTGTGCTGTGAAGGAAACACTACCAGCCTAGCCCTAACCCCAGCCAGTCTATGTGTGCTGTGAAGGAAACACTACCAGCCTAGCCCTAACCCCAGCCAGTCTATGTGTGCTGTGAAGGAAACACTACCAGCCTAGCCCTAACCCCAGCCAGTCTATGTGTGCTGTGAAGGAAACACTACCAGCCTAGCCCTAACCCCAGCCAGTCTATGTGTGCTGTGAAGGAAACACTACCAGCCTAGCCCTAACCCCAGCCAGTCTATGTGTGCTGTGAAGGAAACACTACCAGCCTAGCCCTAACCCCAGCCAGTCTATGTGTGCTGTGAAGGAAACACTACCAGCCTAGCCCTAACCCCAGCCAGTCCATGTGTGCTGTGAAGGAAACACTACCAGCCTAGCCCTAACCCCAGCCAGTCTATGTGTGCTGTGAAGGAAACACTACCAGCCTAGCCCTAACCCCAGCCAGTCTATGTGTGCTGTGAAGGAAACACTACCAGCCTAGCCCTAACCCCAGCCAGTCTATGTGTGCTGTGAAGGAAACACTACCAGCCTAGCCCTTACCCTAGCCAGTCCATGTGTGCTGTGAAGGAAACACTACCAGCCTAGCCCTAACCCCAGCCAGTCTATGTGTGCTGTGAAGGAAACACTACCAGCCTAGCCCTAACCCCAGCCAGTCTATGTGTGCTGTGAAGGAAACACTACCAGCCTAGCCCTAACCCCAGCCAGTCTATGTGTGCTGTGAAGGAAACACTACCAGCCTAGCCCTAACCCCAGCCAGTCTATGTGTGCTGTGAAGGAAACACTACCAGCCTAGCCCTAACCCCAGCCAGTCTATGTGTGCTGTGAAGGAAACACTACCAGCCTAGCCCTAACCCCAGCCAGTCTATGTGTGCTGTGAAGGAAACACTACCAGCCTAGCCCTAACCCCAGCCAGTCTATGTGTTCTGTGAAGGAAACACTACCAGCCTAGCCCTAACCCCAGCCAGTCTATGTGTGCTGTGAAGGAAACACTACCAGCCTAGCCCTAACCCCAGCCAGTCTATGTGTGCTGTGAAGGAAACACTACCGGCCTAGCCCTAACCCCAGCCAGTCTATGTGTGCTGTGAAGGAAACACTACCGACCTAGCCCTAACCCCAGCCAGTCTATGTGTGCTGTGAAGGAAACACTACCGACCTAGCCCTAACCCCAGCCAGTCTATGTGTGCTGTGAAGGAAACACTACCAGCCTAGCCCTAACCCCAGCCAGTCTATGTGTGCTGTGAAGGAAACACTACCAGCCTAGCCCTAACCCCAGCCAGTCTATGTGTGCTGTGAAGGAAACACTACCAGCCTAGCCCTAACCCCAGCCAGTCTATGTGTGCTGTGAAGGAAACACTACCGGCAATGTACGCCGTTGACCTAGTTCTATAGAGCAGAAATGAACATGCATCAGTGGCCACCAAATTGCTACAAAGAGCTGTAGATACATTTGCTGCATGGGCAAATAGATGATGTCCCCCCCCCCCCCCCGTTTTCAGGATATTGCGGTCAACATCAGCATCTTTCAGCTGTATGTTGATTCCTAGGCTAGATTACGCTCATCAGCACGCCACGACTTTCTGAGCGACCGGCTCCATACTCTCATAAGTCACTTTTGCGATTCGAACCACTGCTAATTCTCGTCGCGTCACGTGACGAGAGTATTCGGGGTTAGCGGAGAAAGCTGCTAACCCCTCGGCCACGGAGTGGGTAAAATAGATGATGTGTCAGCATAAACACTGACAAGTGCATCACCACTCTATTTACCCTCTCTTCAAAACAAAAGGCAGGGATCATCCAGATAAATGGAACACCCCTAAGAGAAGGTAAGGAACCAACATACCTTGGAGTAATATTTGATGGCAGGCTGACATGGATAAAGCACATCAACAAAGCAGCAGCAAAAGCCAGAAGGAAAATAGCCATATTGAGAAAGCTAAGTAGAACCACATGGGGAGCCAGTGGGAAAATACTTAGCAAAGTTTACCAACAGAGCATACGACCACACCTGGAATAAGGGTCAACTGCGTGGTGTTCAGCATAAAAAACCACTCTACAAGAGCTGGACAAGGTGCAAAATCAAGCACTTAGAGTCACCACAGGAGGGATGAGATCAACCCCTATAGTGGAAATGGAGAAGATGGGGAAGACACAAGCACTGAGTTTGCGCAGAGATACGAAAACGCTAATACAAGCAAAAAAGTTCCTCAGCTTGCCAGGCCATCCTATGAAGAACAGATTTGAAAACCTAGCTATGGGGCGGTTGAAAAGAAGTAGTTTTATCCACCAGGCCAAACGACTCTGCAGAGAAACCACCGATCTGCCCACAGTTGGTATCCCCCTAACAACTATTCCAGAGCGAACTCCATGGAAAGATGAGCATAGACTATCATTACAAATCCAGACAAAAGTGAGAGGAATATTTGACAAGGAAGAACAGAACAGTGTGCAGCGCAGAACAGCCACTCTCATCTTCCTTGATGAAGAATACCCACAGGACCTCTGGATCCGAGTCTACACAGATGGGTCGGCACAAAATGCTGTTCGAAATGGAGGAGCGGGAGTGTACATAGAATACCCAAATAATACTAGGGACACAGCCAGAGTACCGACAGGAAAGTACTGCCATAACTATGATGCTGAAATTGAGGCAATCAAGATAGCAGCAGAGAAATTACTAAATACCAGCAATGGTACACAACCTGTGGTGCTACTGACAGATGCAAAATCAGTACTCGAGGCGCTCCTGTCTGGGAAATTGCCAGTACTAAGGACACTACTTTCTGAACTTAGCAGTCAGCATAAGGTCACCATACTATGGATACCATCCCACTGTGGATTACCCGGAAATGACAGAGCTGATCAATTGGCTAAGGAAGGAGCCAAAGAAGAACAGCCTGATGTGCCCGTTACATATTACCAAAAGAAAAGAATGATCAAATCAGTCAGAAAGCCACCAAAACCTGCTCAAGATGACTACCACGTTATGGACAGACCAGAACAAGCCATTATTCTGCGCCTCAGAACAGGACACAATAGATTACGCAACCACATGTATACAAAATTCAAAGATTGGTGAATCAGCCATGTGCACATGTGGATTGGTGTCGCAGACATCAGAGCACATACTCCAAGACTGCCCAAACTACAACATATCTAGTCAAACCTTCTGGCCTAGAGAGACGACAGTGGACGATAAACTCTATGGACCACTGTGTGAACTGAAAAAGACAGTTAAATTCATACAAGAGACAACATTGCAGATATAGACATATTTCAAGCGAACGAAAGAAGAAGAGAAAAAAAAATATCACTTAAAGAGCTATTAACAATTTCAAAAGAGTGCAACACAGTGGATTGTCATCTCATAATCATTGCAACGACTTGGCAACACAGGGATTGTCAAAAGAGGTGAAAGACTACCACCGCCTATGTTGAGATTATGAGGTGTGTAAGAAGCAGCTACGTGCAAAACAACATCCAGGCCTTCAGAAAGATGGTGCATATTACCAGAGGCACAAATATGAACACGTAGACACCTTGAGATTCTACACTGCACAAAGAGACTGAAAAACGACATGTTTAACACACTAAAGACACGCTATTGATGTATGTACTGGTTGGATTGTCAACAAGACAGCTTAACATGTGTTTCAAGTGTCTTTGCTTAACATGTGTTTCAAGTGTCTTTGCTTAACATGTGTTTCAAGTGCCCCAGCTTAACATGTGTTCCAATAGTCTTCTTCTGTTGCTTTCTTCTTCTTCTTCTTCTTCTTCTTCTTCTTCTTCTTCTTCTTCTTCTTCTTCTTCTTCTTCTTCTTCTTCTTCTTCTTCTTCTTCTTCTTCTTCTTCTTCACACCCCCACCCCTCACCGCACTGGAGCATAGGTCCCCAACCAAGTCAGGCCAAGCCCTCCTTTTTTAAAAAATCTCCTTCAGCTTCCTTCTTGTTCTTCCCATATTACTCATCTCTGTCTGTAATACTCTTGTTTATGTGTTTATTTTTTTTTTTTTAAATTTGCATATCCTTTACAGGACATCGCTGTCAACAGCAGCATCTTTCAGCTGTCTGTTGATTTCTTGGCAAGATTACGCTCAGTAGTTTGCCATTGCTTTCTGGGCGGCCAGCTCAGTTATCCCGCAAGTCACCAGCGGGGGTAGAACCGCTCCCAGTTCTCGCCCGCTACGAGACTGCGTGATAAACGGGATTACGGAGAAAGTGGTGTAATCCCTCGGCCAGAGAGACCGGCTTATGTGTTTATAGGTCTCCCTAATTTCTTTTACTTGTGGATTCCTGAGAATAACAATATTTATTCTGGTGGTCCAGACAACACCATAACTGAATGTATCGATGCCTTGGGAAAATATGGAATAAAACACGCCACCAGGCAGCTGAATATTAAACCAGAGTCCTGGAAAAAATACACAGAAGCTAATAACAAAGTTAGGAAGGAAATAATGGTGGATAAAAGATAATATTTAAATGGCCTGACAAGAGAGGCAGAAAAAGTGAGAGGAATATTTGACAAGGAAGAACAGAACAGTGTGCAGCCACTCTCATCTTCCTTGATGAAGAATACCCACAGGACCTCTGGATCCGAGTCTACACAGATGGTGGATAAAAGATAATATTTAAATGGCCTGACAAGAGAGGCAGAAAAAGTTGGAGTGAAAGAAAACTTCAGAAACCTTTTTAGTAACACAAATATAATAGCAGGAAAATCTAATCAACCAGTTGGACTGATCAGAAATAGTAATAGGAAAGTGCTCACCGACATCAAAGATAAATTGAACATATTGCTGAATAGACCAGGCCTAGAAGACCGTTCAGATATCCAGCCTGCAGAAATGGATAGCAGCTGCAAGATTACCTCTGAAATCGGAGTGAGTTCGCCTGATGGTGTGGACACCGGTAATAGGGAAAACTAATCCACGCGCAAATATCAGTCCACTGTACTAGGAGTATGGACTAAGCTTGAGTTCGAAGCGAGCCAACGCAAAAAAAAAAAAAAAATACACACTAACAAAATAACTTGCAAGATACCATATAAAGGAGAGATTCTTAAAGCTATCAAACTTCTGAAGGATGTCAGTTGGTATCCCATTAGAGGTTGTTAAAACCAATATATTAGTTACTGCACAAATTATTTGGCAGAATCTGGGATACTGAAGACATGCCAGACGATTGGAGAGAAAGGTATCTTGTGCAGCCCCCCACCCCGCCCCCCGCCCCCCCCCCCCCCAAAAAAAAAAGCGTGTGTGTGTGTTGGGGGGGGGGGACCTGCAGAGTGAAAATTATAGAAGGATAATATTACTATCAGTTTCTGGGAAGACTATTAAACTATGATCGTTCTGAAGAGATTAAGATATGCCATTGACAAATAACTCATCTCATCTCATCATGTTCCTCTTGTACCTTGCGGTGTCGAGGCGAAATATAAACAACAGGAGAGTGCCCGCTTATGGGCTTCATATATTGATATTCCCATGGACTGTTATTCCCTGCGTCCATCGTTTACGAGCTCGGCCTCTTCCTCTGTTTCTCTCTGGTCTGTACGTCATTGTTTGTTGTGGTATACTGTTAGTTGGTAACCTACTTGCATGTCCAAGCCATTTGACTTGCTGCCTTCTAATAAAATCTAGTGTAGCTACAACCCCCACTTTAGTCCTGATTTCTTCATTTCTGATCTTATCGCGTCTTGATACATTGAGTATTCTTCTCAGGAATCTAATTTCTGTTGTTGTGATTTTTCTTTTCTCTTTTTCTGTCATTGTCCAGGTTTGGCATTGGTAACAGAGTTGGTAGGAAGATTGTGTTGTAAAGTGCTTTCTTAGTAGTTATTGATACATGTTTGTCCTTTAGTATTGGTGCCATTTGTCCAATGAGTTGGTTTGCCTTATTGCATCTATTTTCGATCTCGTATTCTGATTTGCCATTTGATGATATTATACTTCCTAGGTACTTGTACTTGAAACTCTTCACTTATTTCAAGGGATGTTCGTTTAGGTGAATCGTTGTTGCTTTTTCTTCTTTAGTTACAGTCATTACCTGTGTTTTACTTGTGCTAATTTTCATGTTATGTTTCCTACACATTTCATTTAGACTATTCATGTGGTCTTGTAATTCAGCTTTTGATTTCGCTGTTAGTGCGTAGTCGTCCGCAAACAGGAGTTCTCTAATGGTTAGATTTGCAGATGGTTCTTCTTTTGTGTTCTCGTCATGCGATGTTCTTGCGGTCTCTGTTTGACTGGTGTCTTTACATATATTGTATATATATGTTATGAACAAGACAGGGGACAAGGCATAACCTTGTCGTACTCCAGATCTTATGGTGAAGGGTTCTGAGTGTCCTCCAGTTGCTCTCACTATGCATTCACTGTTGTTGTATAAACTTCTACATAGGTTTGTTAGATGTGTACTCACTCCATATTGTTTAAGGATTTCCCACAGCTTGTTTCTATCTACTCTGTCAAATGCCTTTTCTTGGTCGACAAATGCTAAGTAGAGTGTTTCATTAAATTCGATTGATTTTTCTATAAGTTGTATAAGAGCAAAAATGGCATCTGTGCATCCTTTGTTTTTCCTAAATCCAAGTTGTGTTTCGTATAGCTGGGGTTCTATAGTAGTTCGTAATCTGTTCTCAAGAATTTTGCAAAATACTTTCTCAGTATACCTCTGTAATGTGTGCAGTCTCTTTTTCTGCCTTTGTTTTTCCAAATTGGGATAATTATGGCGTTTTCCCAGTCTCGTGGTGTATGTTGTTCTACCAGCACATGGTTGAATAGTCTATACAGCCATGCTGTTCCTACTTCTCGTGCTGCTTTAATTAGTTCATTTGGTATTTCACCTTGTCCTGGTGATTTGTTCATCGGGGTTAATCTGCAGCATTTAAAACAAATAACTAATGGGAACAATTAGGCTTGTTAGAAAATAGATCATGCACTGACCAGATGAAAAATATAAACTGATTAGAGAAAGTAGACGCAGGCAGTCAAGATATGTATTTGGCACATTGTGGGAAGAAATAAACTGGAGAACATGGCGACAACTGCAAAATTGAGGTGAAGCAAACAAGGGGAAGAAGAGAGGTAAATATCTAGATGTCATGGTCGAGACAAAAACACATAGTCGATTCACAACTCAAGGTGATCGTATGAGATGGTGAAACATGACGACCCATATGGCACACGATAATTATAAGTACTTACCAGAAAGCCCCATTACGCTTAATAATAGAGCAAATCCTACTCTTTTATTTTCTATGTTCGTTTCTCTATTTATTTGGGGGTTATTTTTTCACCAGTCAAACACACTTTTCATTGATAACACCACATTTTGAATTCTTCTAAACGTTTCTCGCAATGTGCGCTTTCTTCGTTTCTCACCACTTGTGCCAATTATCTACATTTCAGAGCTTCTAGGCTCATATGACCATATTACACACACACACACGCGCGCGCGCGTACGAACGATTGCAAGGCTCAGCTGACCATATATAATATACATGTATGTACGAACGATTGCAAGGCTCAGCTGACCATATATTAGGGACGTTAATTTTAAGCCCGTTCCAATGGCTTTATTACAAAAGCATGAAAGAAACATTAACAGATGTGGTAGAATTAAACAAAGCATTCATTTTGAATGAATTATTCACCATGGGTTGGTCAGAAGAAGTCGCCGTAGGCATTCAGGCAAGCATCCCATTGCTTAGGCAGGCGGCGAATGCCGTCCGCAAAAAAGGACTGTGGTTGCTCACTGAACCAAGTGTTTACCACGTTCATTATGTCTCCATAGGCTGGATGTTGCAGAATTTTCCACTTCTTCCTTGTTTCATCTTCCTGCACAATCTTTGCGACATGCGGACGAGCATTACCGTGCAACAAAATCACACCGCGAGAAACCATGCTGGGTCGTTTATTCTTGATTTGCATTTTGCAGCTTGTCTAGTGTTTGCAAGTAGTGGGTAAAGTTGATGTTGACACCAGGTTCTTTAAAGTCGGCCAACAATAGCCCTTCAAGGTCACAAAATGCGCTCAGCATAACTTTACCAGCGGAAACCTGTAACTTGAATATGTTGGCTTTTGGTGATCCAGCATGCTTCCATTGCATGCTCTCTCTTTTGCTGCTCAGCTCAAAGTGGTGACACCATGATTCATCGCCTGTCACTATGTGGAAAAGAAATGCATCACCCTCCACTCTGTAACGCAGCAAGTGGTTCAAACACCATCCCATGCGTTCTTCTTTTTGGTGGTCGGTCAACATCCGTGGTACCCACTGTGAACACACCTTCCAATGTTGCAGTTTCTTACGAACGACCTTTTGAATTGTCCCAATTCAAATTCTTTCGTTAGCGAAGCATACCTTCGACAACGGTTCATCTCTGCTGCTGCATCAATTTTGGCGATGGTTTTTTCTGTTGCAACAATATGCGCTTGGCCCGGCCGTCGAAGATCTGTCGTGAACTGACGTCCATTCCGAAACATTCGTGCCCAGTCTGTCACTGTTGTCTTCGACACACATTTGTTACCGTACGCTGCCTGCATTCTTCGATGAATGTCCACTGGTCGACATCGTTCAAATGAAAGAAACTGAATCACCTCTCTTTGAGCTTCTTTGGGCGGATTTTGTATCAACCCAGCCATTTTCTCAACGGCCGGAAACAGAACCTATGCATCATGGGACGATAAGCACGTGCTCTTTTATTCATTGGTCAGTACTTATCACATGACATGGAATAGAAAGAAAAAGCAGCGGCTGCAGCAGGATATAACAATATGAATTGGAAACAAATAGGTATATTAAACTCCCGCGAGAAGAAACGTACTAAACATCGACACATTGCACATACCTTACAAGGAGGTCCATCGTATCGCGAAATACAGGTGAAAATCCGAAATCAGAAGCACTCAATAAATATGTAAAATGAATAATAAAATAAAATATAATAAAATACACACAGACGCGTACGATACGACAAACAGGACGACCGACGTTTCGATTCTCAGAATCTTTGTCAAGGACAGGACACCACAGATAGCTAACACAACGAAATACAGCAAACAAAGAAAAAAACACACAACTATCCCTATGCCATGTGGGGCAGAAAAGGTGGCTTGGCCAGCTGCGAAGGCGCTCGTTGGCTGCAGAGTTAAAAGTGGGTTGCCGGATAGGATTTAAGTAGCCAAAAATATGCGAACAGTCTGCTATGAAAATACAAGGGTGTGGGGACAGTTAGGTATAGATATAAGGGGAGGGGGGGAGGACAGCATAGTAATAGATAGTGTAAAATCTCTCTGAATGCTTTTGGAATTCATCATGACACCTGGGAGACTGCAGCCAGAGACCGAAATTCGTGGCGGGCATCATTACACAAGGGTGCAGTCATGTGTGAGGCAACCAGGACTGCAAGTGTGTAAATAAAAGGCAGGACAGAAAAACCACTGCAGAAAATCCTCCTCCAGAAACGACAAGCTTTCTTCGTCTACATTGTCAAAGAACATTTCGAGCCAAAATAGACCTTATCAGCCATCTTAGAACCCACGGCTCCATACTTTCAACCCGACTGGATGAAATGAATGGTCATCATCATTCTTGATGGACAAACAACATAACATAAGATAGTGTAAACAATTGGGGAAGATGGCACAGTTATACCGTAGCGTCCACAACAGTATTGATACCTGCTGGATGGATGCATCCCAGATTGTTGATTAGCTGGCATTCAATTTTGAGCCTGACGGAGCTATTGGAATAGCAAGGTTTTAAGCGGTGACACATACATCGTCGACTCCATTATGGTTAGAGGAATTGAAATGGTTGGGGACAGGTTTGTCAGAGCCCTGATTGATGTCTCTGAGGTGTTCTCTAAAACGGCCAGCAAGACGTCTGCCCGTTTGGCCAATGTATTTCATGTCACATCGTTTGCAGATGATGACATAAATCAGATTGCGGGATGTAAAAGACATGACCATGACATGATCATGTTCAATGTACGCAATTACGCGCTGTGCGGCACGAACGGATTCCAAATGAACGCCCCTTATATAATATACACGTATTTAATGGCGATTGCGTATCGAAATGCAGAGCCGGTATGTTCTGTTTCTCTCTAAACGCGGTGTTTAGGGATGCAGCTGAAATGGTTACGTCATTCTGGCAACATTATTAATTATTTGCTGATGACATTAACTCATTCTGTTGGAAGCTACTTATCGTACATTTACTCTGTGAACTATAGGCTTTTTAAAGACATCTTCTGTCCTAGGCAATTGTTAAATTAAACACACACCCCTTCCCGTCTCCAAATCAATTGTATCTGAACTTTTGTATGTTCTGTTTATTATTATGTTCTTATATTAGTATGTTGTGTATTATTATTATTATTATTATTATTATTATTATTATTATTATTATTATTATTATTATTATTATTATTATTATTGTCTAAATTCAATAATGTGATACGGAGAGTGAGAGCTGATTGAGATATAAGTTCATATAACTGTTTCAAATTAGATTGGCTGGAGTAAACAACAAACAATAAATCCTCTAGCAGGAATCAGCTGTGGGTATATGAGGTGTTAGGGCCATAGCAATTTGAAGGCCTGAGTGCACAGGGGAATGGGTCCTAAACTCAGTGATTTAGTGAAGACATGCAGGCTCAATGGCTCGGAACGCTGAAGAAGAAGAAGAATGCAGGCTTGCAACATGTCACGCAGCGAGCCACACACTAATGTGTTTCAACTGAGTGCTCTCCCAAGTTTTAGCTGGAAACTGCATGCGTCGCTGATAGCTCACGAACATTGTGCCAGCTAGCCGTGCTGTGCATGCACACATTATCACAGAATGCCAGTAGCACTGCACAGCTTCTTCTACAAAAACCTTCTGATTTGTGTCACGAATACCAACATTGCAGGCCAGCTGTGGGGAAAGTGGCAGAAGAAACACTTCTCTACATCCCGCCATGGAGATGACGGTTCGGGTTTATCAATGAGCAGATGTCACATTTTCCTTCGCGTTTCTATTTGGGAGTGTGGGTGCATTAATCGAGAATGGCTGCGCTCAGAGCACTTTAGAGAAAACATATTTATGGAGCTCAGGAATTTCTGTTAACTAAGGGAGGCAAATTGAGACTTTTGAACTGAAATGTTATTGAAAACTCTTAGAATGCCGTGGATCAAGAATCATAAACAGAACCGTGTCTCGGAAACTGAGACGCTTTGACCGCATTAAACATCACAGTGGTTTGGACAGAACGGTGATGGAAGGCGTACTGTCTGGGAGAAGAGACACAGATCCACCATCATGACGGTGGGCACAAGAAATGTAAGAACCAGGGGGTATGGACATGAATGCGGCAGGCAAATTGGACATGAATCCAGAATATTTTCCAGGAGTTGTGATTAGAGTGATGTTCTAAGAACGGCGAACGATTTACTTTATGATGCTGATGAAACATATGTCCAGTAGTAAATGCACAAATTCATCCAACTGTTATGCAGAATCTGTACTGTGCGTGCGTGCGTCCGTGTGTGTGTGTGTGTGTGTGTGTGTGTGTGTGTGTGTGTGTGTGTGTGTGTGCGTGCGTGCGTGCGTGCGTGCGTGTGTGTATACGTTCTCTGCGGCGCCAATCCACATGTGCACATGGCTGATTCGCCAATCGGGAATAGTGTGTACATGTGGTTGCGTAATCGATTGTGTCTGTTCTGAGGCGCAGATTAATTATTTGTTCTGGTCTGCCCATGAAATGGTCATCTAGTGATGGTGTTGATGACGTTTTGTTTGATTTTACGATTCCTTTCTTTTGGTGATATTTACTTTTGGTGACAGTTACACCAGGATGTTCTACTCTTGCTCCTTCCTTAAATAGTTGATCAGTTCTCTCGTTTCCGGGCACTCCACAGTGAGTTGGTACTCACTGTATAGTGACCTTACGTTACCTGCCTGCATCATATAGTAGTGTCTGTAGTATTGACAATTTCCCAGAGTGGAGTGCCTCAAGTGCTGATTTTACATTTGTCAATAGTATCACAGGCTGTGTAGCATGATTGGTAGGTTGTAATAGTTGTTTCGTTATTGGTTGAGTAATAGAATTGATAAGAGTCTTCTATTCATGGAAGGGGATTGATTGTTCTGTTTAATCCTGCTGTGTTAATTCATTAACTAATTAGTTAACATGCACATTCATCTGCGGGCATGTCACTGAGGGGTAGTATCCATCTTTTGTTAATGTTTACTTCACTTGGCGTTCTCTTTAGCTTAGGGAGTTGTTCGTTGTTCAGAGCTTGCTGAACAATCATCTCATCGGTAAGAAATACAACCTGCTGGCAGAAGTTTGTTGTATTATTTATAATGTCTGCAGCAATGATTAAGGGCTGAACTTAGCAGAAAAGTCTGAGCAAAATAGTTAGTCAGGTAAATTATTGCAGTATAATCTGCTGCACTTGTCAGGTTGGTGGTCGCAACAACAAGCAGCATGTATTCGTCAGTTTGTCTATTGCCTTGCATCCTCCAATGGCGCCTAGCCATCGACCAACTCACTCCAAGCCTTCCTATCTGTTGCCATCTATGACAGCTCTCCCCATGTACCACCCACCCATGTTATTCTTCCCTGTCCTCACTTCTCACCTCCATGCATTTGTGCCTGCCCCTGTCTCTGTTGCCCGTTGCTTATAGAGAAGGCCACTTTAGTTATGCCACTGACTGATTTTCCTAGTATGTGTTCTGTTCAGCCCCAACGTCTTTCCTTCACCTCTTGATACGCTGGACTTTATTTAGTGATTACGTCATACTAATTTAGTCCACCTATTCCAGTTGTTCTCAACCGGTGGGGAATTCCCCCCCCCCCCCCCCCCGAGGGGGGATTTTTAGGGTTTCCGGGGGGGGGGGATTAAGATTATTTCAAGATCGCGTTAATACAAGAACTGATTACTTGATATTGTTTTTCCCTAAATACTTTAAGATTCTGCACTTCTTGACCTTCTGAAATTCGTTTTATAAAGTAAGTAGACACTCATATCACGATTTATGTAGAGGTCTATACTTGTTCTAGAATGTGTTATAAAATTAGCTTCCACTTTAACGTATACTGTGTAAAAAAAAGGGGGGGGGGGGGATTTATAGGGAGGAAATACGAAAAGGTAGGGTGGGGCAATGACATTCTGAACATATGGTGAAGGGGTGCATGGGCCAAAAAGGGTTGAGACCCACTGTTCTATTCTGTGCTGACACGAGCTAGTGAATATTTGAAGTTTATTAGTGATTTTTGGGTCGTTCTTCGTGTTTCTGATCCATATAGCAGTAATGGTTTGACTTTTGTGTTGGCATTCTGGCAGTGGCCTTATGCATAGTATACGTGTGCAGGCTGTTGGTTTGACGAGACTCTTGTCAGTTAACTTTTCACATGGGGCAGTGAGGAGCGTTTTGTGTTATATCCACGGGCACATGAACGGAGCATTACGGGGACGACCCTTTGTCGTGAAGTTGGAACCGCGACTAATTAACGACTAACTGAAATGATGAAGATGCTTGCAGATATACAAATTGATAGGAAAGACCTTAGACTTGTAAAAAACAACAACACATAAATTGGAAAAGGCAAGCTGCCATAAAGATTGATGTAAAGTAGGTCAATATCAGAATATTAAGAGAGGTGTGCGAGCTGACCAATTAAAAAGATGTCAATTGCAACGAGAAAAAGAGTGTTAAAGTGCTACATTGAATCTATATTTGTGTATGAATGTGAAGTGTGGACAATGAGCAGACACGCTGAAAAAAATATAATGGCATTGGAAATGTGGTTTCAGATGAAAATATAAAGAATACCATGGACAGAAAGAAAACCCATGAGCAGGTCCTACAAGAAACAAATAAAAACCGTAAATTGATTGTAGAAATTAGACGTAGGCAGTCAACATTTTTTGGACACGTCACAAGAAGAAGTAAATTAGAGAACTTGGTGACAGCTAGCAAGATTGAGGGGAAAAGAACAAGGGGAAGTGAATATCAGGATAGCTTGACCACATGGCATGGTCGTGACAAGAACACAGAACTGATCCACGACTTTGGTGATCGTATAAGATTGCGACACATGACCGCCTACCTTTATCGGCATGACACTACGATGATGATGATTTTAAGAAGAGAAATGATTGGTTAGATATGTTGTGTTCACGTAATACACACACAAATCATTTGCTGGGGATCCATTGAAGCCACTGTGATATCATGAGAATTCGCATGACATATTCGCAGGAATTTGTTGAGCTCTCATGGAAGACGCAGAAGAGAGTATTGAATCTACAGCGGTGTTCTGAGACGAGTTTTGCTATAAAATGGCTTGTTGCAAATTCTGTCCATATTGCACGGGGCTTGAAATAGACAGTTATAGAACAGCGCGAGATTTCGTTATAAATATGGCAAAAGCGTTGATGAAAATAGAAACATCAAATCACTCTACTTGAGCAGACTAAAGTTTGTTAGGCGGATGGTTACAGTTATTGTGAAAGGTACGGCATTTATATGGTATTCACTTGTTTTCTGATGTACTCACGGTTTCAGAGGCCGTCTAGACTCTATAATGTGTCACTGTTGCGCATATGCCTGCCTGGTCACGCCAGGACATTTAGCAGGAAGACTTGTAGAAAACCGTACAAACATGACCACACCATAAATCAAGCTATCCAACTGCCTGATATTTGGCAAGTTATTATAGTTTACTCTTGTCTACCACATCTGTGTGGGAGATTTTCATGCTATAGATATTTCAAGGTAGGTTACACCAGGCTATCCTGGCATATCCGGATATGATAAGTAAAAGAGTAAAGGACTCTTCCTGCGCGCAATAAGGCATATTGGGCATACAGTGCTGGATCCATATTTGTAAAGACGGTCGGAATTCGCTGGTGGATGTAGCCAGTATCACATCTACCTCTTGTACACTATGCAGTGATTCCCGACTGTTTCTGTAACTGTATAATATGTTTGCTTGTACAGTGTACAGTGATTCCCGACTGTTTGTGTAACTGTATAATATGTTTGCTTGTACAGTGTACAGTGATTCCCGACTGTTTGTGTAGCTGTATAATATGCTTTCTTGTACAGTGTACAGTGATTCCCGACTGTCTGTGTAGCTGTATGTTTGCTTGCACAGTGTACAGTGATTCCCGACTGTCTGTGTAGCTGTATAATATGTTTGTTTGTACAGTGTACAGTGACTCCCGACTGTCTGTGTAGCTGTATGTTTGCTTGTACAGTGTACAGTGATTCCCGACTGTTTGTGTAACTGTATAATATGTTTGCTTGTACAGTGTACAGTGATTCCCGACTGTTTGTGTAGCTGTATAATATGTTTTCTTGTACAGTGTACAGTGATTCCCGACTATCTGTGTAGCTGTATGTTTGCTTGTAAAGTGTACAGTGATTCCCGACTGTCTGTGTAGCTGTATAGTATGTTTGCTTGTACATTGTACAGTGACTCCCGACTGTCTGTGTAGCTGTATGTTTGCTTGTACAGTGTACAGTGATTCCCGACTGTTTGTGTAACTGTATAATATGTTTGCTTGTACAGTGTACAGTGATTCCCGACTGTCTGTGTAGCTGTATAATATGTTTGCTTGTACAGTATACAGTGATTCCCGTCTGTCTGTGTAGCTGTATGTTTGCTTGCACAGTGCACAGTGATTCCCGACTGCTTGTGTAACTGTATATGTTTGCTTGTACAGTGTGCAGTGACTCCCGACTGTCTGTGTAGCTGTATGTTTGCTTGTACAGTGTGCAGTGACTTCCGACTGTCTGTGTAGCTGTATGTTTGCTTGTACAGTGTGCAGTGACTCCTGACTGTCTGTGTAGCTGTATAATATGTTTGCTTGTACAGTATACAGTGATTCCCGTCTGTCTGTGTAGCTGTATAATATGTTTGCTTGTACAGTATACAGTGATTCCCTACTGTCTGTGTAGCTGTATGTTTGCTTGTACAGTGTGTAGTGACTCCCGAATGTCTGTGTAGCTGTATAATATGTTTGCTTGTACAGTGTAAAGTGATTCCCGACTGTCTGTGTATCTGTATGTATGCTTGTACAATATGCAGTGATTCCCGACTGTCTGTGTAGCTGTACGTTTGCTTGTACAGTGTACATTGACTCCCGACTGCCTGTATACCTGTATGTTTGCTTGTACAATATGCAGTGACTCCCGACTGTCTGTGTAGTTGTATGTTTGCTAGTACAGTGTGCAGTGACTCCCGACTGTCTGTGTAGTTTTATGTTTGCTAGTACAGTGTGCAGTGACTCCCGACTGTCTGTGTAGCTGTATGTTTGCTTGTACAGTGTGCAGTGACTCCCGACTGTCTGCGTAGCTGTATAATATGTTTGCTAGTACAGTGTGCAGTGATTCCCGACTGTCTGTGTAGCTGTATGTTTGCTTTGTACAGTGTGCAGTGACTCCCGACTGTTTGTGTAGCTGTATAATATGTTTGCTTGTACAGTATAATGTGATTCCCGACTGTTTGTGTAGCTGTATAATATGTTTGCTTGTACAGTGTACAGTGATTCCCGACTGTCTGTGTAGCTGTATGTTTGCTTGTACAGTGTACAGTGATTCCCGACTGTTTGTGTAACTGTATAATATGTTTGCTTGTACAGTGTACAGTGATTCCCGACTGTTTGTGTAGCTGTATAATATGTTTTCTTGTACAGTGTACAGTGATTCCCGACTGTCTGTGTAGCTGTATGTTTGCTTGCACAGTGTACAGTGATTCCCGACTGTCTGTGTAGCTGTATAATATGTTTACTTGTACAGTGTACAGTGACTCCCGACTGTCTGTGTAGCTGTATGTTTGCTTGTACAGTGTACAGTGATTCCCGACTGTTTGTGTAACTGTATAATATGTTTGCTTGTACAGTGTACAGTGATTCCCGACTGTTTGTGTAGCTGTATAATATGTTTTCTTGTACAGTGTACAGTGATTCCCGACTGTCTGTGTAGCTGTATAATATGTTTGCTTGTACAGTGTACAGTGACTCCCGACTGTCTGTGTAGCTGTATGTTTGCTTGTACAGTGTACAGTGATTCCCGACTGTTTGTGTAACTGTATAATATGTTTGCTTGTACAGTGTACAGTGATTCCCGACTGTCTGTGTAGCTGTATAATATGTTTGCTTGTACAGTATACAGTGATTCCCGTCTGTCTGTGTAGCTGTATGTTTGCTTGCACAGTGTACAGTGATTCCCGACTGCTTGTGTAACTGTATATGTTTGCTTGTACAGTGATTCCCGACTGTCTGTATAGCTGTATAATATGTTTGCTTGTACAGTGTGCAGTGACTTCTGACTGTCTGTGTAGCTGTATAATATGTTTGCTTGTACAGTGTACAGTGACTTCTGACTGTCTGTGTAGCTGTATAATATGTTTGCTTGTACAGTGTGCAGTGACTTCTGACTGTCTGTGCAGCTGTATGTTTGCTTGTACAGTGTACAGTGATTCCCGACTGTCTGTGTAGCTGTATAATATGTTTACGTGTACAGTGTGCAGTGACTCCAGCCTGACTGTGTAGCTGTATAATATGTTTACTTGTACAGTGTGCAGTGACTCCAGCCTGACTGTGTAGCTGTATAATATGTTTGCTTGTACAGTGTGCAGTGACTCCCGACTGTCTGTGTAGCTGTATAATATGTTTACTTGTACAGTGTGCAGTGACTCCAGCCTGACTGTGTAGCTGTATAATATGTTTACTTGTACAGTGTGCAGTGACTCCAGCCTGACTGTGTAGCTGTATAATATGTTTACTTGTACAGTGTGCAGTGACTCCAGCCTGACTGTGTAGCTGTATAATATGTTTGCTTGTACAGTGTGTAGTGATTCCCGACTGTCTGTGTAGTTGTATGTTTGCTTGTACAGTGTGCAGTGACTCCAGCCTGACTTTGTAGCTGTATAATATGTTTGATTGTACAGTGTGCAGTGACTTCTGACTGTCTGTGTAGCTTTATAATATGTTTGCTTGTACAGTGTACAGTGACTCCCGACTGTCTGTGTAGCTGTATAATATGTTTGCTTGTACAGTGTACAATGATTCCCGACTGTCTGTGCAGCTGTATGTTTGCTTGTACAGTGTACAATGATTCCCGACTGTCTGTGTAGCTGTATAATATGTTTGCTTGTACAGTGTGCAGTGACTCCCGACTGTCTGTGTAGCTGTATGTTTGCTTGTACAGTGTACAGTGACTCCTGACTGTCTGTGTAGCTGTATAATATGTTTGCTTGTACAGTGTACAGTGACTCCCGACTGTCTGTGTAGCTGTATGTTTGCTTGTACAGTGTACAGTGACTCCCGACTGTCTGTGTAGCTGTATAATATGTTTGCTTGTACAGTGTGCAGTGACTCCCGACTGTCTGTGTAGCTGTATGTTTGCTTGTACAGTGTACAGTGACTCCCGACTGTCTGTGTAGCTGTATAATATGTTTACTTGTACAGTGTACAGTGACTCCCGACTGTCTGTGTAGCTGTATAATATGTTTGATTGTACAGTGTGCAGTGACTTCTGACTGTCTGTGTAGCTGTATAATATGTTTGATTGTACAGTGTGCAGTGACTCCCGACTGTCTGTGTAGCTGTATATGTTTGCTTGTACAATATACAGTGATTCCCGTCTGTCTGTGTAGCTGTATAATATGTTTGCTTGTACAGTGTGTAGTGATTCCCGACTGTCTGTGTAACTGTATAATATGTTTACTTGTACAGTGTGCAGTGACGTCTGACTGTCTGTGTAGCTGTATGTTTGATTGTACAGTGTGTAGTGATTCCCGACTGTCTGTGTAGCTGTATATGTTTGCTTGTACAATATACAGTGATTCCCGTCTGTCTGTGTAGCTGTATAATATGTTTGCTTGTACAGTGTGTAGTGATTCCCGACTGTCTGTGTAGCTGTATAATATGTTTGCTTGTACAGTGTGTAGTGATTCCCGACTGTCTGTGTAGCTGTATAATATGTTTGCTTGTACAGTGTCTAATATCGTTAACGTATTGAACAAGATGTATCGAAACCTGTTATGTTTTTTTTTTTTTTAATGTTGCATATCCTTTGCAGGACGTTGCAGTCAACACCAGCATTTTCAGCTGCTGTTGTTGTACTAGGCAAGCTTTTACGTTCAGTAGTTTACGATTGCTTTCTGAACGACCGGCTCCCATACCAGCACGTTATAACGCAACGCGACAAATCGGTCGCGGCTGAATTTCGAATGCCTGGTACCCGGCTCATGAACCGCGTTCGCAAGCCTTTGGCCACGGAGACCGGTTTGAAGATTGCTACTTGTTAACTCCCGTGGAGTTGGTCATCTATGCTCTAATTCCGACGTGGATCTATAGCTGATTCTGATAAACATATTGTCTTCATCATAGGATTAGAAGGAGGAGGAGACATCCTGCGTGCAGTCGGAAAATGATGACCTGTTGTAGCATGTGGCGAGACATTTCATCGAGTTTAATAGATCGTGTAGTCCCCTATAATAGTGGCTTCTTTGTGACCTGAATTGCACAGAACGCATCAGGAAAGATTATTATTATTTCTTGTTCTGCATCTGTTCTATTCAGTAAAATTGTTTACTACCTGTTATAGAACTGCGTTAGCACTGAAGTTATTGCAGTATTTTCAACTGGTGGTTGGTATGGAGTGTGTTCTATTCTATAATTGCACGATGATGTAACTATGGGGTGGGGGGTGTCTTCTTTATTAGTCGGTTTGCTAGCATAGAATGTCTGTTAATGTTTTCTTTTGCAGTTTGCTTGAGCAACAAAAGTAAACTCACCAAATTATGGGCCGGACTTTCCCCGCCGCTGCTTTGAGGGCTGTTAAATCTTAACTCCGTTCATGGGTCAAAACAATTAAGAACCATATACATGATTTCAAGTGTGTGTATGTAATGAATTTTTTGAAGGATATGCTAAACCGCCATTCCTGCTGAAGATATTTACAGACCTCAGTAGTTCATACGTAGAGTATGTGTTCCAGAAATATATTTGTACATAGAGTAGCTGTTCTCTCTTTCAGGAGAACTGGTATTATTGAATATTCTATCGGTCTACAATTACCGAAGGCTATTTCATCTTTGCCGAAGAATGGGATGAGATGGATGCATTGGTTCTCTTCTCACTAATGTCGATCATCGTGGATTTTAGTTGTAGTCACATAAGGCCAGAATGAATCACCCAGAAAAAACGAGAAGTAGGTTGCGAGCTTTACTAAAACACGACTACAAGAGAGAAATTGGACGTTGCGGCCAAGGCCTTCGTCAGCACAGTATAAACAAATACAAACCAACACAAACCTACATGAAACACACTATGACAATATTAAACTATTCAACTAATTAAATGTACTCATCTGATTCTATGTCCTTGCTTGGAAAGACTGACACGCGTAGGGCTCCAGTGGATCAGAAACGCGTCTGACATTTAACCTTATGAGAAATGACACGTCTCGGGTGTTGGCAGTGTGCGCCGCACACCCTTATACAGTAATACATTCACCGAACCTTTCTCGTGGACATTTTAAGATCTCCATCACCGGGTCTCCTAATCCCTTTCTGGTTTGGGTCATGAGATTATCTAAAGCCTTCCTTTCTGTCAGGACATCACACTGGGTCTTATTTCTTTCTACCTCTTGCGTGCAATCCACCCCCAGACGGGGGTTATCTCGCTTCATAAGTTCCGTCAAACGCTTTACAGACTATTTCGTGTCGTGCTGTGAGAAGCTGAGGCGATATATAAAGAGCAAGGGTCTACTTTATCGTATTCAGGCGGTGGGTGACATAATTATGATCAGTTAGATTATACGACGGCACTAGGTCTTGACTTTACGAAACACGATACAGGTAATCTGTCGAGCACACACATACGTCTGAATAAGGTCGGTACCACATTGAATATCTAGTTCAGCAACTACGGTTTGCAATGTTAGCGATTATTCTCTCTCTCTCTCTCTCTCTCTCTCTCTCTCTCTCTCTCTCTCTCTCTCTCTCTCTCTCTCTCTCTCTCTCTGGGGGATGTGTGGGTGGGTGGGGAGATGTGTGGGTGTGTGAGAGATGTGTGGGCGGGGATGTGTGTGAGAAATGCATGTGGGGGATGTGTGTGTGTGTGGAGAATGTGTTTATGGGTGGAGTTTTGTGTGGGAGGGGAGATGTGTGAGAGGTGGGGGAGTTGTGGGATGTGCAGGTGGATGATGGATGTATGTGAGGATGGGGGATGTATGTTTGGCTGGGTGGTTGGGGTGTGTGTGGGTGGGAGGGTAGATGAGAGATGCATGTGTTGATGGGCGGGTGGGTGATGTGTGGGTGTGAGTGGTTGATGGATGAGTACGTGAGTGGGTGGATGTGTGTGAGAGATGAGTGTATGGTTGGGGGATGTGTGTGTTTGTGGGAAGATGTGTGTGAGCGGCGAATGTGTGTGGGTGGGGTATATGTGGGTGGTGGGAGGTGTTTTTTTTTTGGGGGGGGGGGGGGTGTTTATGGGTGGACGATATGTGTGGGCAGGTGGGGAGATGTGTTTGTGGGTGGGGATGTGTGTATAGGTGGGGGATGTGTAGTTGAGAGGTGGCGGATATTGGGTGGGCGAGTGGGTGTAGGTTGGCTGATGTGTGTGTGGGTGGGTGGGGCAAATTGTGAGGGTGCGGGATGTATGTGTGGGTAGGTGCGGGATGTGTGGGTTGACGGGGTTATGTATATGGTTTTGTGATGTGTGTTTTGCTGGGTGGTTGCGCGTGTGTGGGTGTGTGGTGGAGAATATGTGGGTGGGTGTGTGCGTGTCGGTTATGGGATGGGTGAGGGATGTATGTGTGGGTGGGGAAATGTGTGTGGGTGGGGGATCAGTGGGTGGGTGGCGGCATGTATGTTTGCCTGAGTCTGTGTGAGTGCGTGGAGGTATGTGTGGGTGGGTGGGGGTGTGGTGGGTGGGGGATGTGTGGGTGCTGAGGGATGTGTGGGTGGCTGCGGGGTGTGAGGGTGGATGGGGGATGTGTCTCACAACATTGCAATATGCACTGTTTATGTTTACAACTTTCATTTGACAATGTTTGTTTTTTTCCCATGTGAATGTACCATGCGTAATATGCATTGTTTATGCTTACAAAATCCATTTGACAATGTTTTTTTTTCCCCTATGTAAATGTAACATGCACATTTGATGAATGAAAGATGAGTGATCGAAAGGGCCGAATGTAAGACGGGCCTGCGTGCCCAATTTGTTACCCTTTTAAAATAAAGTTTGTTCGTTCGTTCGTTCGTTCGTTCGCTCGTTCGTTCTTTCTCTCTCCCTCTCTCTCTCTCCCTCTCTCTCTCTCTCTCTCTCTCTCTCTCTCTCTCTGTCCCCTTCTCTCTCTCTCTCTCGTGCCCCCCCCCCTTTCACACACACACACACACCTTTGTAACCGCTAGCGATCTGGTGAGTGGTGTTATCACAGCCTCGTTCACTCTGTCCACTTGATTCCGTGTAACCCTGTTGTCACACATCTGCCTGCATGAGTGCTATTATCCTTGTAACTGTTGCTTGGGATAAATAAGTGCATGTAATCTACTTTCTATTAAATATGAGTCACGACAATGTGAAACAAGAAAGACAATGTTTATCTAAATCAGTGTTTTCACGTTTTTTGTTTCACTAGTCCGGGTCCTTTAGCAATGGGATTTATCACGTTATTTGTCTCAGGCACTCGGATGCAGCGATTATAATCATTTGGATCAGGCATTGTTTGTCGAGATCCCCTCTTTACTATGCTGTAAAATAATTAGGTGTTAAGACAATGCACAATAATCATACAATAAATCAGAAATATGCTAATGTGTCAGCGATAGCTTAAATTCCCTTTGGCAGATAGATCGGACTTGTCATGTCTGTGTGTAACAGCGGAGTAGGTTAGGAGTTCTTCATAAGAAAAGTGTAAGTTCACGTCGCAGCAGGATAATATCATCTTCATCCAACATCACCGCCACCATCATCATCCCACCATGTTCATTATCATTAGCATCAGCATCATTACACCATTAACAGGTTCCCTCACGTGGTCGCCTCTAAATATTCAAAATGGGTAGCCGTAATTAATCTGCTCCCATTTGAGCAGGGCTTGTAATTGGTGTGGCACAGTTGGCAGACCTCACAGCTATCGACATCTTTCTGTTCAGTTGAGCCTAATGATCTTGTAGTCGACAATCTCAATTCTGGTCGGGACAAGAACACAGAGCTCATCCACGACTCTGGTGATCGTGTAAGATGGCGAAACATGAACGCCCACGCTTACCGGCATTGCACATAGTGATGATGAATCACAACCCGAGTCCTTTAGCAATGGGATTTATCACGTTATTTGTCTCAGGCACTCGGATGCAGCGATTATAATCAGACTCCGTGGCCATGGGTTATGTATGCAGTTCGTAATCTCGCATACCCGCGTTCTAACCACAACACTGACAAGTTTAGAGTTACCCGACCTGCCTGAAGGGCTCTTCATCAATAAACCGAAAATCTGAAGTGGTACGACTAACCGTTTATTGTTTCTATTAATATTCGGTTGATTGCATGCCATTGTTTGGTCAGACTTCCGGACTGGTGAAAGCTGACGCCAGCCAGCTCAGAGAATTGCCTCTGTGCGTTCGCGTGCGCATGTGTATGTGTGTGAGAGAGAGGGTGAGAGTGAGTGTGTGCGCGTGAGAGAGAGAGAGAGAGAGAGAGAGAGAGAGAGAGAGAGAGAGAGAGAGAGAGAGAGAGAGAGAGAGAGAGAGAGAGAGAGAGAGAGATTACTTCGTGTTATCTTTTCTGTACTGGTTTCAGCAGTTTGGTTGTTAGACTACTTAAGCATTTTGTCTCTTAAACCGTATTAGTCTTTTTCAGAACGTGCTTTCGGGACATTTAATTGATCATTGTTGGTGATGATCTCCTGTATATGCACATTTCATGGAAATTAATTCTGTCCTGTGGCTGCTTGTTCATAACTCCTGTAACTGCATGACACGATCATGTATACATAGCTCTTAGTGACTCTAGTGTTCAGTGACATGGTTTTATTAGTTGCTTAGAGTCCGTGCACCTTGTAGTCATTTCGTTTTCTTTCTTTCTTTCTTTCTTTCTTTCTTTCTTTCTTTCTTTCTTTCTTTCTTTCTTTCTTTCTTTCTTTTCTTTTTTCTTTTTGGTTTTTAAATTTCTGTTTCAAGTCTGCCTTCATATGCCCAATATCAGAGGCATTTTTTTCTACTTTGCACGACTTCTCCCGTTTGTTGTTGCTTTAAAATGTTTATCATTCTTGTCAGTTTCGGTACTTTTTGTCTTCATTATATTATTAAATCTACAGCTTGCGCTATTTACATTTTTAATCTTGTCTTGTGTAGTCTGTCACATTCCCCTGCAACAGGCAGATATTGGCTGTTGTCTAAGGTCCCTTTAGTCTTCTGATATCACTGAGTAGTGCAGGATGGATCAGCCACAGGTACCACAACACAGATCAGTACTTTAATCAACAGCTAGAAGTCACTGGATAACGCCGGTTTTCGTGCACATAACTTTACTGATTATGAAGAGACATGATGAAAACGTGCACTATCCTCAGGAACCATATTAGAACAGGTAAATACACAATACTGCCTTCGATCGGCCTTGTGACATAACTAGTCGTACCAGACTGTTTCCCGTGTCCAAACTCAACTGAATGCCTGGCTAAGTTTCCCTCTGACACAAACTCTTTTGTACCAAACGAAGATTGGTCGTTGTCTAGATCATACTGCTCCTTCTATATTACTCCAGTGTGGAAGCTGAGCTAGCCACCTGTCTCACACCACAAGTCACCACTACAGCACACATCAACCAGTCAGTGAACACGATTGAGTTTGCGCACATAATATCCATTTAATGCTGAATTAACACGGAGCCACATAACATATAAATCCAGGAACAATAATTCTCTCAGAATATATCTTCCTCACAACCGAACACTCGACTGACACTGCCTTCTCAAGGCCTACTTAGTCTCATCCACCACGACAGTTTTTACTAGCCACTCTTCCGGCCCAAACTCACTGGATCCAACCCACTATGGATCTAAGCATCCGCTAACTATCCGACCCTCTCTAGGGCTAGGCTTCAACTCACTATGTCTGCTGATAACCGGGCTCAGTCTTTAATCCTTAGTCTCAGAATTCCTATCACTGAAAACCACAGGCGGAGTTGTATCGCTAACTCCCCTATTCTTCACTTTCCCAGACCACCGACCTACACTTGTCGGGTCCCAAAACTCCACTGTCCACTACTGAACAAAACACAGCTCTGAGTTCTCTCCTTAACTCCGCTATCCTTCAATATCCCGGACCGCCGACCTCTACTGTCGGTTCTCAACACTCAACATCCCTCCTCAATGTTTTTCACTGTCTTTTAAACCCTTCTTTGCAGCCCTCTCCCCCACAACCTTCCCCGTTTATCTTCTTATTTTTCCTTTCCGGGGAATGCCCTTTCACTCCGTGAACTTGTTTATATTGTCGCATTGTTATCAAGGACACTCACCTTAATGATAATGAACCAGGCATGTGTCACTACCCCCTCCTCAAAAGAAAACATCGTTTTCAAATGATGTGAGACTAATACTTATCAAATATGTGACCCAGAAACATTGCCTGGGTAGCCATAAGTATGTCTCCATCTTACTCCAGCTGCCACACTAAATAATACATCGAGTAATCATAGTAAACTCCCATATTCCCCACACATCAATACAACCAACTTTTCATCTTGTGTACCACTGCAAGAGCTAATACATCGCATAATAATCAACATATCATAGAAAACATTCTATTTATGTACCCGCAGATCTATTAATATTTTCAAGAATACCCAAACTTTTTGTGTACCGACCCTATATCAGGTGGTTCTTTTCTTGCATGAAACATCCGCCGATTCCTGTCGATGGTGCGTCTACCCTTTGTGTACCCATCACTCATGGTCCCTATATATTTAAAACCCCTAAATGCTATCCCTAACCCTGGGTCAGTGATGTCGTTAGCACTCTTGAACTGACTTAACTTTCCTATCTATATCTTGCACCATTGCACAGGATTCTCTGTTTAGCTTACCCTCTTTACAAAATCCTGGCCAATATAATTGGCACCCTGCTCTCTGCTGCGTACGCCTTATTCCTATGTGCCCTGCACATGCAATATCCTGAGCTGTTCTTGTATATCGGTCTCTATGTGCTAAGGGTACTACTACTTGCCTACGTGTAGTTTTGTCATCCGAAAAACTGCGAGTGAGAATATTGTTCTTCATTTCGAAGCACCATCTACCCTTCTTTGATTGCCTATGTTCTACTTTACTACACCCTTGGAAACATTTGTCCAGAGTAGTATCTTGTCTCTGGGATTCACTAAAGCTATGTTTGAGATCCATTCTCACCTGCTCAGTTGTACTATCCTTGTCCTCAGTCCCTGTGTCTACTTCGCTTGTCATCTCTTCCTCAGCTATCGTATCTAATCTTGTTTGTCTTCTAGTAACTACCGCGTTGCTTCTCACCTCATATTTTTGATCCCAGTTCTCGATTTCTTCTTCTGTACATTCTTTAACTCGTGGCACATTTCCGATGATTAGATCTGCCACTGGTGAGTCCAGAACACACGCTGTCACTCTTCCTGTGATATATGGTGTTGTCACTGTGATCACGGCCAGTGGGTAAAATTCTACTGTCCCATTAAATGTTATACATCTAACCTTTTTCCCTGTGTAATCCGAGGATCTACCAAACTTTTTCTGACCCGATCGTCGTACAATCCGGAATCCCTGAAGGGTTAACGCTGGACTATCATTGACAAATCCATGAGTGCAGCTTCAAACTTCCTCCTGCATGCACTGCTGATCCTGCTTGAACTGTGTGACCGCACATTAAGACCGGCTGACTGTCTTTATCAAAAAGAGGTTTACATCCACTACAATTCTCATTATTGATTGTCTCAATCACTTGTGCTGCATTTGAGTGCTCAGTTTCCCCCATCGTACATTGATAGCTAAAATGGTTCTTTTTTCCGCATTTGAAACAAATGATCTCCTTTTTCCTGTTATTCGTTGGCCCACTGAATGGTTGTACATCACACTTGCTGCCTTGTGTCTCCAGCTCCCACAATTCCAACATCCGGCATAACCATTCGGACGTCTCTTAAAATTCCCCCTTTTGTATGGGTAATGTCCTGCTTTGCCAAAATAGTTGCTCTGGAAACCCTTGTTTTGAAGTCCCTGTTGCTCATACCTCTGTGCTGAATCCACACTCTTCGACCTTGGTCTGATCCCAGGATCCTGATCCTGTTTAGTATACGCTGCACAGACTATTCCTCATAAATTTGTCTGCCAATAGAACTGTTTGGATGTGCAGTCATGTAGTTCTGCCCTAACTGGGACATTGTGTCTATGTCCTTTGGTTTACGTTCTTGAAAGAAAGCCACTAAGTTTGTATTGCATGACGATAATACCTTTCTCTTAGCATCACATCCACTAATCGATTAAATCTTTTCCAACTTCTGCAAGCTCCATCCATTTATTAAATGTGTTCTTCACTGTATTGACAAAATCTGTAAAATCCTGATTTGTCTCTGGCACTAATTGTCTGAAATTTGTTCTGTATCCATCTTCAGTTAGTTTGAACTTTGTAAGCAAGCGTTGACGCAGAATAGTATAATTATTTCTTTCTTCCAAAGGTAAATTGAACATGGTATCTAGGGCCTTTCCCGTTATATACTCACTTAGCCTCATAGCATATTCTCCTACTGGAATGCCTAAAGGTTTCACAGACGCTTCAAATCTCCCAAGATAAGCTTCAAGATTGTCACGGTCCGAAAATATGGCAATTTCAATCGTTGTGACGACTGCGAAGGTCTTTTGCCTTCCTCACATTGACGCCTAGATGCTAGTTCTAATTTTGTTAGTGCAATGTCCGTTTCCATCTGATATTTAATCTTCTCGATTTCCACCGCATTTGTTTGTTTTAATTTTTCCAGCTCTAGTTGCATTAAATTGACCTGTGTCTCTTTCTCTTCCTGTAGGCGCTTGGTTTCCATTTCAATCTGTCTTTGGTCTCTCTCAGCCTGTCTTTGTTATCTTTCAGCCTGTTTTTGTACTTTTTTCCATTGATTATAATCTTTCACTTTTGCTTCTGCAAACTCCTGCAAATCTTTGCCCCTCAGGCCTAACCTTTCACCTGCTTCAATATATTCCATTAAAGTAGGCATCTTGTACTTGTGGACACTTAGCTGCTCCGTCAGTAAACTATCATATAAAAGACCCTGTTACTTGTCTTTGTGCACCTTTCCTAAGTACACCACCACTCACTCTGTACGTAAAGTCGTAGTACTAATACTATCACTCTGTACACACACAGTCCCTCTGTAAGCACTAGGTGGTGAGGAGGGGGTATTACCTATATTCCCTCGAATATATAACTAATAGTTGTGAAAGTTTCTGGAAATATTGTTAAACATGCGTATAAATACGCAAATGAGTGTACACAATAAGTGACACCTATAGACGCTAGACGCATAGGCTGGTGAAACGCGGACGGATGATTACATAGAAATAAAAACCACTGACATCGACAATGCCCATGTAATACAACAAGGTGCGCATAAAAAAACACACACCAAAATACCCCATCTAGATAGGAGATTTTTAACGTGACAATTACAATAATACCATATATCCGAATAAACCAAATATCATATGTAGATATAATAAAAAGAAGAAGAAGTAATCTCCAGTAACTAATGTACACAGATTTGTCGAAAGACACCACGGCTCTGGATATTGGTTAGGAACCTAATGCACACGCACTACCACGCTAAGCTCATAGCGTATTCCTTAAAAAAATATCTTAAGCACCAGGAAAAAAACGTTCTAGCTAAGCCTACCTGATTGAGATAGAAATCGCAAAAATCCCTATTAACAACATACATGAGACCGCATACGAATAATTGAGTGACACACAAAAACAATAGTTAGGACGATGAGAGCAACAGAAACGAAATGGTCGGCAGATAACAATGCGTTGATAGACTCTCACAAAAGTCCTTAGATTGTTTCTAATAGTTTCCGAAAATAGGCTGGACATGTCTGTTGGTTACTGTTTTTATGTGACCACGCCACTAGATCCCAACAATGAATTACTGTTTTGATGCGTTGTGCGTTTTCCTAGACGTGGCGATAACGAGTCCCGACTGTCGGAAAAGTTGAAGATGATGGTAATGTCCGAACGCCTTGTCTCTACACAGTCCGTAACGTTTTTGTAACCCTCCCTGTGGAGCTGACACGTGATTGTATGCTATATATTATGGCTCCTATTCTGCTTTTCGTTGCGTTTTGGGGAGATGATAACAACCCCAAGGCCAATGAATGTTTATCTTCCCGGTTGCTGTCGCTCTGAAGTGATGGATTGGTGACGAATGGCCAGCGCTTTAAATCCGTTTAGCAAGTTCTTTTTGGCAGAGAAATACGACCACTCTTGCGGTGACGGCACCTGATTGTCTGTTGTGGGCTTTCACGGTGACACGATTATGACAAAAACACAAAGACGTTAACGACGAAAATAAATCCTGGTTTCAGTGCAAAACATCTTGTTTATCAAGTTCTCTGAGTGGACAATTTTCTCAGTAAATTTCCCTCGTGAACAGCCTTGACATCGCAATGCCATCTCAGTTTCTCTTTATAAAAAACCACACGCACTGAGTCTTTCTGTGAACAAAAGTAATGTGCCCCTTTTTCCATCAACTGTGGAAACTTTTCTTTATACACAAATACTCCTGTCCTCACCCCTAGTGTCTGCTATTGTTTTCTTCATAAATTCAGCGACCCCACACACCAGATGTATATGATGAATATGTTACGGGCAAAAACAAAATTACACCATCCCTCTTCCGTTTTTCATTCCTTTTCTGTGGAGCAACAATTGTCACTTATGTGTGTTCCCCACTTTCTCATAAACATGTATTTCACCAGTATTAGGCAGATGGCGCCTCACCCATCTGTTTACCTGCGCAGAAGAACTCTTGAACTCTGAAAACGCCGTACATTCAACGCACACAGACTCCCTAAGAAATACTCGATGTCTTTGTTTTGTGGACAACCCGTGACTGTTCCCTCTCCCTCTTCGAGTGTGCACTGTTATTTTTACCTGTGGTGGCCCCTCGTGAACTGTCAACTATCTTTGGTTTTCCAATCCTGTCTTTATCGTTGTCTCCTGACAGCGGTAAAGTTTACCTGTGCTGACCCGCTCTTGACCTGTCTGCGTTCATTATCTGACGCACACACTGGCTTGATGTTGTCTGCTAGCTTTTGATTTGTTGCCGAATATTCTTCCAGATACTATTGAAGCTGTCTGTGTATTGGATATGTCAATTTCGTTGTGAATCAATTCTAGTTGTAATTGGGCGTCCAACTAATGTCTCTGACTCATTATCCTCTGTAACCTACCAGCCCACATTAACAGTGTTCATTAATTTCTCTATATAGCAACAGGTTACTTGTTTGGACGTAGCCCTCATAAAATCTTATATAGCACCAGGTTACTTGACCAGACGTAGCCGCCAGAAAATCTCGAATGACACAAACTCTTTTGTACCAAATGAAGATTGCCTAGATCATACTGCTCCTTCTATATTACTGCGGTGTGGAAGCTGAGCTAGCCACCTGTCTCACACAACAAGTCACCACTACAGCACACATCAACCAGTCAGTGAACACGATTGAGTTTGCGCACATAATATCCATTTAATGCTGAATTAACACGGAACCACACAACATATAAATCCAGGAACAATAATTCTCTCAGAATATATCTTCATCACAACCGAACACTTGAATAACACTGCCTTCTCAAGGCCTACTTAATCTCATCCACCACGACAGTTTTTACTAGCCACTCTTCCGGCCCAAACTCACTGGATCCAACCCACTATGGATCTAAGCCTCCGCTAACTATCCGACCCTCTCTAGGGCTAGGCTGCCACTCACTATGTCTGCTGATAACCGGGCTCAGTCTTTAATTCTTAGTCTCAGAATTCCTATCACTGAAAACCACAGGCGGAGTTGTATCGCTAACTCCCCTATTCTTCACTTTCCCAGACCACCGACCTACACTTGTCGGGTCCCAAAACTCCACTGTCCATCACTGAACAAAACACTGCTCTGAGTTCTCTCCTTAACTCAGCTATCCTTCAATATCCCGGACAGCCGACCTCTACTGTCGGTTCTCAACACTCAACTTCCCTCCTCAATGTTTTTCACTGTCTTTTAAACCCTTCTTTGCAGCCCTCTCCCCCACAACCTTCCCCGTTTATCTTCTTATTTTTCCTTTCCGGGGAGTGTCTTTTCACCCCGTGAACTTGTTTATATTATCGCATTGTTATCCAAGACACTCACCTTAATGATAGTGAACCCAGGCATGTGTCACCCTCCTAAGCCCAAACACCGAAGCTGCACTTCCTTGACGTAGCCCACAAACTCAACTCTCCGGGCTATGTTTTCCTACCTTAGCCCCAGAACTCAACTACCTGGCTGTCTCCCTCACTTAGCTCCAGACTCAAAGCCACTGAATGCCTCGACCCATCGTTTCCTTCACTCTATATTCAGTCTTCTAGAGACCTCCCATGAACACCTATTTCACCCTTGAACCCAATTTAAACTTTCTCCAACATTACATTTCTGGGGTATTCCTTTGTCTATTCTCTCTCCAGCACGTTCCTCTCTGCCCCCTGGTGACTCAGACTAACATCTCCGTGATCTAACAATCCATTGTGTTTGGGGCTCAACCATTGTCTTGGGATTCCTTACTCCACCTCTCTGACCCTACATCCGCATACCTCTTATCTGACCCCTGTAACCTCGATTGTTCTTTTAGAGTCTTAACTCGTGCATCCACCCCACCTTAGTGTAAAAACACGCACGTTACATAGTCTGCCCGATTTCTGCTAGCAAGATCGTTTCGTTTGTATTTTTCAGGTTATTATGGATCCTGTATCGATTTGAAATTCTGGTTATCCCTTTAATTGTTTAATGATCTTGTCTGTATATAGTTTAACACATCACACCAAGCAATGGATCGAAGAATCGTCGTCTGGGTACCACTGGATCGATAACAAAAACACACAGTTTTTGAATAACGAAGACACAAACAATAGATTGCACGATTTATTGCCTGTCATATTTCGCTGCATCTCGTCAGGTACATACTGCAGAAATCACACAACTTACGTGAATTAATTAGATAAATCCTTCAAACTGAAATATAAACATGTTCGCACAGTAATGTCGATGGTCTACCACGGTAATTTTAAACTGACTAACATGTCTTTCTGCTTGCACAAGGACGTCTCACGAAGGTTGATTATTATAGCTTCAGCAAACTTTAACAATCGACTACTTTGTGTGTTGAACAACACACGGAAGGCACTGTCTCTTTCAACCACGTGACCGCTCTCGAGCACATGTCTCCCGACCGATGAAGCCGGACTGTTCCGGTGTGTCGGCCTGCCTAGGCTACCATCTTCTGTGTGTAGTATCTTGTCCACCCAATTCGGAATATGTTCCGAAACCCTGCAATGTAACTGTCGCTCAGTTCTGCCTATGTAGATGGCCTCGCATCTGCATGTAAATTGGTAAATACAATTTGATTTGGCGTACAAAGCTACAGGTTCTTTTACTGCTGGGACTGGGATCGGTGTGTTTCTGTACCTGATGACTAGAGCTGCAGCACAGAATGTTCGCTCGACTGCTGTGGTGAGCCGGTCCAGCAGACGTTGCATTACGTCATCTCCTCGGAAGGTTAGCTGGATGAATACCTTGAGTTTAGGGACTGTAGTTACTTCTGATTTCGGTTTGGGCTGTTGGCAGTGGCGCTTTATAAATCCTGTGGAGTACCCATTCAGGTTTAAGGCATTCTTCAGAGTTTCAAATTCCTCTGTCAGTGTGTCCTGGGTGCATATCTTCCTAGCACGGTCAAACAGGGTCCGTACTAAGCCCCGTTTGTACTGGACAGGTGCGAAGCTCTGAAAATTTAAGTATTGGCCAGTCCATGTTTCTTTGCGGTACACCGATCTTTGAATTGTGCCGTCTGCTCTACGTCTCATTAGGATATCTAGAAACGGCAACGCTTCGTTGTGTTCGTGTTCCATAGATAAAGAGATGTTTATATGTGTCTCGTTCATTGTGGCCTGGAACGACGTTGCTTGTAGCTCGTCTGTGGTGATAATTAGTATATCGTCCACGTAACGACGGTAAAAGGCCAAGTTATTGATTTCTGAGGATCTCTTTTCTTCTAAGTGTGCCATGAAGATGTCCGCTAGAATAGGTCCAAGTGGGCTCCCCATGGCCACTCCGTCAATTTGGCGATATGACTTGTTTAGAGAGTTGAATTGTATGTTGGCAGTACATAATTTTAATAGCCTCTCTAGAATAGCTGATGGTATGCCTAGTTTTAGTTGTTTGTCTCTAATGCGTTCGCTTATTATATTCACGGTCTCATCTAATGGAACGTTGGTGAATAAAGAGGCAATATCCATGCATGCCATGTGTTTGTTGTTTATGTCCATAGTATCCAATAATTCCACCAGTTCGAATGTATCTCTGAGTGTTCTTGGATCGAAGGACTGTCGTACTGGCTTTAAAATTCCAGCTAGCCATCTCTCCATTCGGTGTTGTGCCGAGTTAACCATGGAAAGCATCGGTCTTAGTGGGATGCCGGGCTTGTGAAGCTTGGGTAGACCGTACATCTGTGGTGTTTGGGAGGCACGCGGTGTGAGCGTTTTTGCAGGCCTCACTGATGAGTCCTGTATTCACAAGTGACTGGATTTCTTTCCTCATTTTTGCATCCAGGTCCTCCGACTTGTTGACTGTTTGCTCTACTCTGAATTTAGATGCATCTGATAATATATCATCCATTTTTCTCTGGTAGTCTGATATGTCCATCAGTACTGCACCACTCCCTTTGTCAGGTTTCAATATTACGAGGGTTTTGTTGGCCTTTAACGCTTTTAAGGCAGTAAGGTGTTCGTTGGTCAGCGGACAGTCTGTTTAGAGGGGGTTGTGCGATACTGGTATTCTAAATCTACCAGTTTGGCCTTCAGCAACCCGACTGACTCAGCAGAAGTAGGTGATAACTTGGAGACTTGATCAAACAACATTTCAAATTGTGCTTGCGACTCAACACGGTTAATGTGTTTGGGCTTTATGCAGAATTTTAATCCGTATGCAACGGCCTCCGTTTCAATGTTGTTGAGTACGCACGACGATAAGTTCCTCACATATTTCTCTGGGTTGTCTAGTACTGAAGTCGTTATCTTTTCAGTGCTCAGTGATTTGTTGAGGCGAGCATTCTCTGCGATTTTCACCTTGTACGCTGTTTCTGTACAGAATTTGGTGAACTTCAAGTAGCCATACAAGCTCAATTCTTTGGTGACGTAGTAGGCAGAAATGTGTGTGCGCTTGAGGTTGGCCAGTTTAGACTGGGTTTCCTCTATCTGGTTTTTTGTCAGTCGTCTCAGGTTTTTTCTTGTTGGACATATTCTGTCCGCCCTGAGAGATCTGAAATACCGGTGAGGGAATATTCCCGTCTTTAGGCATTCCTCGAGAAATCTCAATCGACACTCCTGTACCGATATTTTACACCTCAGCTTGAGTAATCCATCCAATCGCTTCACAGTTGGTAATGGAAGGCGACGTTTCAGAAATTCAAAACAATGTTTTCCCGTGATGAATTTGAATAACGAAGACACAAACAATAGATTGCACGATTTATTGCCTGGCATATTTCGCTGCATCTCGTCAGGTACATACTGCAGACTTCGGCTTTGCCGCACCTTGTTTGAAGTAGTAAAATACATACATATATGATTTATCTACTGTGTATTGGTCAATAAATCAACAGTAAGATCAGGGAAGTGTATATCACTCCTTAATAAAGAGAGGCGTGGGTGACGGGGGTGTGTTTTTATCCTCACTCCGGTTCAACACAAAGTGTATATACAGAAAGATAGAGAGGAGAACGTGACACGCTATTGGTGGGAAGTCAACACGTGACACACTATTGGTGGGAAGTCAGTAGACAACACGAGACACGCAGACGAAACAGTTTTCTGGTCAAATACAGGGCAGAAGAGAGTACATGCAGTTTTGAACAGAAATAGGCACTGCAAGCTGCTGGGACATAAATACAACGAAAACAAAAATCTATGATTATCAACAAAGATAGTGCCAGGTCAGTTTTACAAGTTACACTAATTGACAGACATTTGAACAAGTCAGTAGTTTATCTCATATCACCAACAGCATCATCATGTGCCATGCCGACAAGTGTGGGCGGTCATGGTTGGCCGTCTCACACGGTCACCCCAGTCGTGGATCAGGTCTGTGTTCTTGTCTGGACTATGCCACGTGACCAAGCCATCCAGGTATCCATCTCCTTGCCTTACATTTGCTCTTTCCCCGTCAATTTTGACAGTTGCCACTAAGTTTTGTAGTTTATTCCTTCCAATATCGTACATCCTCCGCCCCTTTCTTTTCAATCTTAACTGTCTACGTCTAATTTCTTTAATAAGTTTACAGTTTTCATTCATTTCTTGTTGAAATGCCCTATTCGTCTTTCTGTCCGTCCATGGTATTCGTCACACTTCTCTCAGAAAGCACATGTCCATTGCCATTAGCTGTTTCTGAGCGTGTCTTACTATCCATGTTTCACGTGCATATAACAGTTGTGAGGATCATTTATAGTTGATAGGTTCGAATCCTGGTCGGTTACTATAGCTTTAAATGTGTATGTTGTCCAGTGCGTCTTCAAGCCTCTACTTCTGTCTTCTACCTCTGTGAGCGCCAAACAATACATGCGTGTTTGTTTATGAACTGTCTTAATGGCCCCAAAGGGCTCCTCAATTGATATTTATGTATAATACGTGCACAGCATTGGAACCGACCAATCATTTCTCTTCTTTAACTGTTCGCTAGTACACTCCACGGGGACGGATTACGGACGCAGTTCGTAATCTCGCATATCCGCTTTCGAAACACAGCTGCAGGCGGTCCCAGGCGGCCTTGCGTTGGGTTTTTACAAAAATGGTATGGGTGTCTGTTCAGAACACAATGGCAAACCACAGAACGTAAACTTGCAAGAGAGATCATAACAGCAAAAAATGCTGGTGTTGACTGCGACGTCCTGTAAAGGATATGCAAATAACATTTTTTTTTAGTATACTGGACACAACATTACGGTCCACGTGTTTGTTATTTGACCTATGCTGGTTTCATATAAAATTCTGAGACCTACGGGTTATTTCAATGGTTCATTCATTCAGTAGCATGCCCTTTGCAGAACCTCGCTCCCATAACAACATTCCGGAAAACCTCTCGATCATAAGCAACGTGTCCTGCGTCCGATACACCCAATTGGAGATCATCAGCCACATCCTGCACCCATCTTCTCTTTGGCCACCCTCTTTTTCTCTTCCCAGGCATATACCCCTCCATTATTGTTCTCTCCAAACTTTCGTGTCGTTTCAAGTGGCCAAAATATTTCAATTTTCCTTGTTTTATCGTCTTTAATAGCCAACCTTCTTCAATATTCAAATCTTGTCATATAGATGCATTTGTTCTTTTCTTTATCGAAGATATTCTTAGAACTCGTCTATAATATTTATATTCAAAGGCATTTATGCGCTGTTCAGATTGTTTAGTACGAGGGTAAGTTAATAAGTATGTCATACATGGCTGTGGAAAAATAACTAAATATGATAACTTGAAACCAGTTTATTTTTTATACATACATTATCCCTTTATTTCTCAACATAATTTCCACCAACATTGATGCACTTATCCCATCGTTTTATCAGTCCTCCCAAACCGGCTGCATAGAACTGCGTGCTTTGTTTTCATTTACCGGCCATCCCACAGAACTGTGTGACTTAATTATTGACTCGCCCTCGTAACTTTTTCTACCCAGCTATGCACCGCTTTACGGGACAAACATTTGTCAGCATAAACACTGACAACCCACCTTGGCGGGAGACATTTCGCGAATGACGCCGAAGTTGAATGTGAAGTGAAAACGTGGTTTAGAAAACAGAGCACGCAGTTCTATGCAGCCGGTTTGGGAGGACTGATAAAACGATGGGATAAGTGCATCAATGTTGGTGGAAATTATGTTGAGAAATAAAGGGACAATGTATGTATAAAAATAAACTGGTTTCAAGCTGTTATCATATTTAGTTATTTTTCTACAGCCATTTGTGACTTACTTATTAACTTACCCTCATAAGTGTCCAGGTCTCACAGGTGTATGTTGCAATGGGAAAGATGCATGCTCTTAAAAATCTAATGTTTGTAGTTCTGTCTGTCCCACTCCATAATTTATTCAGTTGTTTTAGTCTTTGAAGAGCAGTTGATAGTCGTCGTGTAATTTCTTTCATTGTGTCATCACTGTTGGTTATCAATGACCTAAGATATTCGAAATTTTCCACCACCTCCAATTTTTCTTCTTTAACATGTATTTCTTTCTCCATAGTAGTTTTATCTGTATGCATTATCTTTGATTTTGCTATGTTAAGATATAATTGTGATTTTCACTTTTCAATTGGGTTGAGGTTATTAGATTGTCTACACCATTTTGTGTTGTGGATAGTAATACTGTATCATCAGCATATTGAATCTCTGGTATGTAATGACCACCTATATCTAGGGCATCTTATTGCTCCCTGTTTATATCATCTCTGACATTTCTCATATTTTTGGCGTACTGGTTAGACAAATAGGGGGACAGCACATAGCTCTGACGGACTCCTTGCTTGATGTCAAACCAATCTGATGTCTCGCCATCTATTCTAACCGCTGCTTATTGGTCTAGATAGAGCATTTTTATGAGTTGTACTACCTGAGGGCCGGTCTCTCTGGCCGAGGGGTTACACCACTTTCTCCATAATCCCGTTTATCACGCAGTCTCGTAGCGGGCGAGAACTGGGAGCGGTTCGTCCCACGCTGGTGACTTGCGGGATAACTGAGCCGGTCGCTCAGAAAGCAATGGCAAACTACTGAGCGTAATCTTGCCAAGAAATCAACAGACAGCTGAAAGATGCTGCTGTTGACAGCGATGTCCTGTAAAAGGATATGCGAATTTAAAAAAAAAAAAAAAACTACCTGAGTTGTATTTCAATGGTTAGATAAGAATTATGTCCATATTCCATAGTTGTAGGTTCACGTGGATGATAGATCTGGCTAACGAAGACCATTTTTTAAGAGGTTGTCTAGTGGTCATGCGTCCGAAGTACACTTGTTCCTGCAGCGAGGCGCTGTCGTCGTCATTCGGAGGTGACAGGTTGTAATCCCTGTTGTAACTATAGCTTTCAATTGTTATGTTGTCTAGTGCATCCTCTACTTTTCTGAGCTCTAAATAATACATGTGTGCTTATTTATGAATTGTCTTAGTGGTCTTAACATTTCTCCAATTGATATTTATATCTTCCATCTTGTTTCGCATGGTCCTAAAACGTTAATCCTATATTATTTCATTTCTCCTACCACTTGTGCGGTCTCTCTCGGTTCATACATAGTTCTAACGTTCCAAGTTCCAATTCTGGAGATTTCCCAGACGAAATGAAGTAAGTCGCCTTTCCTCGCATGTTGTGCACTTCTTCTAAGAAAGGGGTCTCCTTTCATCTCGGTTGACTGAGCTATTTTGCCTTCCTGTTCTGTAGACTTTTTCATGATCGGTTGGATTCGCAACTGAAGTTTTCTTCGGAATGGTAGTAGCCCGTCCCATGCCAACCCCGCTTGATCGCCTACTTCGACATGCATGGTAAGTTACAGTATTACTGCTCACTGCATCCCTTATGGACTGCGGTGAAACACGGGCAAATCAGCAGATTAGGGACACATTGTGTGGAAGCTGCGGAAATGTTTTTTTTTTTTTTTAATGCACAGATTAAAAAGCGTAATGAGGATATATCGAAAGGCATTATTTCACAAAGATAATTGGTTACTCGCATCAAAAGAAAACGGTCTTTGGGCACGTAATGAGGAGGAGGGTGGGGGGGGGGGGAACTGGAGTACGTCGTGACAACGGGACAGTTGTATGTGTGTGTGGTGGGGGGAGGGGGAGAGCAGGGAGAGAGAGAGAAAAAGGTACTGGACAGTTTGTCACAATGTCATGGAGGATCATCTGTATCAGAAATGAATGGCAGTACACAAGACAGAAGGCTGTGTACAGACAAGATGACTAGTACCACACGACGTGGAGTTCAGATCATTCATTACTGTCAACGACAAAAATCGGGATCGGGTTCGAGGGCGTGAGCTGCCTTTTCTCTGGGAGGATATCCTGCCTATTATGTGCCCAACAGCAAACGATGTTGTAACAGAGCAGAACCCTCTATATAACCTTGGCCTGCCTTTCAACTGTATTGGAATAAGGGGAGGAATGAGCACCATTGTTGCCATGCTTTGTAAGCAGAAGTTAATGGCTGGTGTAGGAAAATGTCATCGAAATGACAACAAGGGGTCTTGTAAGTTGCTATATTTACGTTTAATTATAAAGCTGTCGGCAGGATGAACGAGGGGAGGGTTGATGAAGGCAAACTTATTTATGAACACATTTTTAGCGTCTATTCTTATATGGAAGCCTTCCGACGTTAATATATAACATATAATGAGAAATCTGAACGATGTTGGCGTAAGCGGTGTCGTGGAGTAGTGTCTAGTGGTGCAACATGTTGAACATGTGTTGCATTTAGAGCGACTTTCTACCGTGTGTGTGCCATCAGCGTGTGTTAAATCGAATGTGTCGTGCACAACAGTTTGCACGTGGACGCTTAATGATTCTTTTCTGACCGTTGTATACCTAACACGTGTAAGTTGTAGGTTTGTAGACAAGTCGCCCATGAAATACATCATTACTACCATCAAGTCAGTCAGCCCCAAGACTGTTACAGTGGCGTTAGCATAATGTTATGAGCACGGTCCTAACGCGAGTTTGACGCCTGGGCTCGTCACCTGCGAAAGTGAGGGAGAGATTAGCCCCTTCATTCTCCCTTGCATTCAGGCCTACACAATGTGCTGACGCTATCACACCACAGACGCAATCAAGAAACTGCTTTGGGACAAATACAAATTACTAAACTTATTAAGGCAGGTTGTGAAAGATCGAGGGGAAGAGAGGCAGAGGCCGACCAAGAGTAATGATGCTGGATTAATTGAGACGGTGGCATAGAGGAATATCGGCATCAGAGTTGATCCAGAACACCAAAGACTGAGATATGTGGAGAGACATAAATTCCTACGCCAGCTGGCATGGCACTTGATGATGATGATGATGAGGTTGTGAATATTCCTGATCATTCCATTCCGTAGTTAACTCCACGGATGTCTGCATTCTAAATGGTCTTAGAGGGACGCGTCAACAATAACAGGTCTGTGGTTCCGCCCGTGTGTTGGGAAGTCATGACAAGTAACACTGGAAGCTTGTGAAACCAGTCATGAACCGGTCTATAAAGGACTTTCCATGCCTAATTTCACCATGCCTTCTCTAGGAGTATTAAAGCCGCACGAAGAGAGAAGAATGTATGCATTGATAGACCTATGAATACTTGTTTTATAATTGCATTGCTTGGTTGACAACCTCCTCTTTCTCCCAAAGGTTCGCATTTTCTACTCTCTTTGGTGTTTATTCATATCTTAGGATGTGGCCAAGCCACCAGAGCCGTTGCTTTTATATAACTTTAAGAAACGTCCTTTGTTCTGTTTGCGAGAATCTGTTCAGTTGTAAATTGCTCAATCCAACTGGTCTTATAAGTGCACATAACAAATGCATGTATATATGGTTTCCCTGATATGTATCCACTGTCCACATGTCGGCATGCTATGCGACTGGAGCTGCGGAAGCATGGCGGTTAGTGCGCAAGCCTGTCCAGACAGTGGTCCTAATTCAGTTTGTAGCAAAAGCAGGACTATGTGTTGCCGACATTTAGAGCTCTGCGAGTTGACCCAGCCTCATACAATTGGGTATCATTTCCATGATTTTCTGGGAATTGTAAGGAAAGGCAATAAGAAATGGAACTGGCCACATAACCTCATTATATCAATTATCATGGTCTAGGGCAGGTGGAGGTCTAACTCTCTTCTAACACCCCAACAGCAGTATGGGGCTATCTTGGCCTATTTTCACAATGTGACTGGTTTAATGCACACACAGAGGATTCTCTTCCACAATTCAACTTGTGTATTCATGGAAATTGTCATTCTTTCCTTCCTCCCTACCGTCCCTGTAAATGTCCTCTTTGCCATCGCAATTATGCTTATTATTTTAATTATAATTTTAATGTATACCTCACATCGGGCATCTTCCATTTCAGTTTGGCCCAGACAGATACATGTTATTTATTAACTGGATTTATGTTATGTTCTTTCACTTGCAGCTGTAGTGTTTGAGGGGCCCGTGTTCTATATTAATAGAAGGATCTCTCTAAATGGTGACATGAGAAGCCTTGTTGGGTTCCACGCCTGGGGCATCAACGTCCCGTAATTGCAGCTATATTTTTTTTTACTGGTGACAACTTTATAGCTTAAGTCTTGGAATATGCTGTAGGTGGTTTCCCCTTACCTTCCACACTTACTTGTTTTGTTTGCCAGCACTTCAGCATTGTTTAAATTGCTAGGGTGAGTGCCTCACTTTGTAGCATCCTAACTGTCCAGAAATACTCCAAGTTATCAATTTATATGGGTAGCTACTCTATCTCCAGAGTTGTCCATTTATGTGGGTAGCTACTCTATCTCCAGAGTTGTCTATTTATCTGGGTAGCTATTCTATCTCCAGAGTTGTCCATTTATAATTTATATGGTTAGCTACTCTTATCTCCAGAGTTGTCTATTTATGTGGGTAGATACTCTATGTGGGTAGATACTCTATCTCCAGAATTGCCGATTTATGTGGGTAGCTATTCTATCTCCAGAGTTGCACTTCGTAGTATGCCCATCCCCTGCCTCATGGCAGTTCAAATGGGGTTTTTCTTCAAGACTTTGAGCATACTCAGTCTGTCCAGTACGTGTAGAGGAAGTTCAAGTAATCTATAATTAATTACATGGCGAGCTGTTATTTCAATGGTTAAACAAGGTAGGGTGCAGCAACAGATTGCTTCAATAAAAATAACGGATTCATGAATCGATTCAGCTATATTGTACCTTGCTAGGTGCACATGCACATGTGTGGTGTCACGTTGGCTTGAACAGATGTGAAACTGCGACACCGTTTCAGACATATCCGGGCATAGAGTAGTTTCATACATGGACATTTTCCTATTATTTCAAATAATTGTTTCTCACAGCAGTTTTGCATTATTAATTTTACCTATGACAACGGGCGCTCAGCTGAGTAATAATAATCATCATCATCAAGTGCCATGCCGGCTGGCGTAGCGTTCATGACATAGGCCTACCACAGATATCGGTCTTTGGTTTTCTGGATCAACTCTGCTGATGATATTCCTCCATGCCACCGTCTCAATCCATCCAGCATAATTGTTCTTGGTCTGCCTCTCCCCCTCATCCCCTCGATCTTTCCAGTTGTCACGATCTTTCCAGTTGTCACCATGTTCTCAAATTCCCCAATTATCCAATTGAATAATTTTTCTTGGTCTGCCTCTCCCTCTCATCCCCTCGATCTTTCCAGTTGTCACGATGTTTGCAAATACCTCTCTTCTCATCAAATGACCAAAGAAAGCCGTTTGTCTCTTTCTTATTCTTGTATATAATGTTCTAGTTTCATTAGCCTCTTTCAGGCAGTCATAATAATAAGTGATAAATAGATAATAGAAATAGATAATAGCATACATACCTTCATTTAAGCGGCTAGTTAGTCTAGCAAGTTGCATACTTCATATACCTAGCAACCAGTAGCACCCTTTCAACTGATAGAAACATTTGCAGAAAGTTATTTAATTTGTAACAAAGCCCGCCAGACCATTGGACAGATGTCACCAATGTTACAGAAGGAATGCATTACACTAGAAACAAAGGATATCAGTGTTCAACACAGTTTTCCATGGGTCTGAGCCTCATGTGAACAGAAACAAATGTAACAGCATGGGTCTGAGCCTCATGTGAACAGAAACAAATGTAACAGCATGGGTCTGAACCTCATGTGAACAGAAACAAATGTAACACCATGGGTCTGAGCCTCATGTGAACAGAAACAAATGTAACAGCATGGGTCTGAGCCTCATGTGAACAGAAACAAATGTAACACCATGGGTCTGAGCCTCATGTGAACAGAAACAAATGTAACATCATGGGTCTGAGCCTCATGTGAACAGAAACAAATGTAACAGCATGGGTCCTGAGCCTCATGTGAACAGAAACAAATGTAACAGCATGGGTCTGAGCCTCATGTGAACAGAAACAAATGTAACATAGCAGAGATGATTACTTCTTCACATGTGCATTGCTATGGCCTGTCTGTGTCTGATTTCTTTTGAATAGTTCCTGTTGTTGAGTATGGAGTCAAGCTATTCACAGTTTGTGACATTTTCTATTTCTTTATTATTGATTGTGATTTTTGTCTGCGGGTAGTTTTGTCAATGAACAGTATTTATTTATTTTTTTTTAAGTTCAGAATATTTTTGCTAAGTTTGTAAGTTTGGAAAAAGGTTTTGATTTTCACAGTCCCCCGACAGAGATGACCAACTCTTCTAAAGCCTTAGCACTATTTGAGAGGAGAGCTGTGTCACTTGCATATCTGAGTTCTGCCATTGGATTAGAGACAGATGAATAATATGGGGAGTAAGTAGGAGGAAGGTGCTGCAGGAGACAGTCAAGGATAGGAGGATTTCCTATGAGTGAGTTGAAGGCCAGTGCTCTAGTGGGAGATACACGACTGCAGAAGAAGAAGTCGATGAAGATGTAGTCAACTTGGCATGGTTAACTTGGCCATATAGTTTATTCTGAAATGGGGCTGGTGTACACCAACAGCATTCATGTGTTCTTCATATGTTGGATATGTCGAGTGTCTAGCTGTCATATGTAGGATATGTCGAGTGTCTAGCTGTCATTTTACCAAATCCTCAACTACATTTGGCAGTAGTTCACATCCTTAGTTAGTTGAACACGTGGTTTTCTTTAGCATGTTTTGTCTTTTGCGGACTCTGACAGATTGCTACTTGTCCTCTCCTGTACATGACCTTCCTAATGGCCAGGATACTTTGATTTCCACTTGGTTCACTAGCTGGTCCTTCTAAATCTCTTGGCCACATCATAGGTTATTGCATTCTGTCACATTTTTGTATACTTTTGTGTTAGTCTCTTCGCTGGCAGAAATGTTGCAGTAAGATTCCAGCTAGGAGAAGATTAACAGACAAGATATTAGACAGTTTGACATTATGGCCTGGAGAACATCTGTATCAGCAGTAACGATTGGCAGTACATGATGCACAAGGCTGTGGATAGACATGATGACCAACACCACATGGCATGAACTATGAAATAAAAAATAAGATATGGAATCATGGGTATCGTAACCCTTTTGGATTTTAAACATGTTTCATGGAGTGCTTCTTTAAATCAGCCAGTTTTGCTCTTCAGATTTGAGACCACTGACATTGTATCTGTGAAACAGCTGTGCGTTTCTATTATTTTTCTCTGTAAGCAACATTTCTGCTACAGTTTGTAAGTCTTCTGATCTGAACTGTCATGAGAATTTTCCTGTTGACTCTGACAGTGTTGCCTGTGATTCATTAAAAAATGTTTTTTATTTTAATGTCACCCACCTCCCATTTTTATTGCATTTGTTTCTTATACATCCATGTATTATTTAGTCCAGCTAATGCTTGGGCATTATGTTTCTGTGCATGAAAATGTTGTTTTGTTGTTTAATGTTGTGTTCAGTGTGTTCTTTTTCTCAACACCAATGGAGTTATTTATCACTGAAAGTGAGAGCTGCAGTCATTGAGTTGGGGACTTGTTTATTTTATGGTTAAGTGTTCCTGTTGGATATATTAAACTATGAGCCATTGATAAAGGAAGCTCGGTGACCATGCCTGTATACGAGGGGGCTTCACATAAAACCTTAAAAGTGTGATATAAATTATAATAACCATGCCATTGTCTTGTAACTGTCAATATTGTTGTTAAGGATGTGAATAGTGTTAAACATGACATTCTGGTGCAGATGAACATGGTGACGTCATAAGGACAGTTTATAGATGGCCGCCTCACTTTTGACATGCACCAAATAGCAGCAGCATTCTGTTATCCGTTTTTTGATCAGTGAAGGGGTGAAACCTATATAAATTCATCGAGGAATGAAGGTCCAGTATGGTGATGCATGCCTGTCAGTCCAGCAAGTGTATGAGTGAAGTAGGAAGTTTCAAAACGGCGTGACTTCTGTGACAGACTGTTCATTATTGGGCCAGGCACACCGAGTAGTGAACCCTGGGTCTATTTTCCTACAGAAATCCAAGCACTTTATCGATCTGGAGGTCTTGCATTGAACACAGTGATGACTCGCCCGTGTGTTGCCGGGGCCCATATGGGGGAGCAAAGAATAGTAACACTGTTGCCTACCATGCACGTCGTAAGAGGCGACTAAGGAGGTGATGGTTCAGTCGCCCTGCTACTGAGTGAGTGAGTGGCGCGACACTGTGAGCTGTGAATTTCGCGTGGAATACTTTTACATCTGTTCGCAGTTTGTAGTGTGAACTGCATATTCGGAACGATGGCGGCTGGCTGTTACTAGATTGACTGGTTTGCCTTTTCGGTTCACGAGTGCATTTTTCAGGAGACTCCTGTGTCAGTCGCTGGAGCTACGGAGTTCATGCTTTGTGCGGCGCTATCGGCGGGTCGCCCTGCAGAAAAAGACCGAGCCATATGGGATAAAGCCCGGGTAAATGAAGTCTTTCTGGTGACTGCCGTTTCCATCGACAATGAACTGTATTTCTCGTGGAGGACTTTTGTGTTGGCATTCTGGCAGCGGCATTATGCACAGTGTACCTGTGAGGGCTGTTGGCTTGCCGATACTCCTGTCTATTCTATTGTTTACATAGGGCAGTGAGGAGGATTTTGTGTGATATTCACTGGCACAGTAACGGAGTATAATGGGGACGACCCGTTGCCGTGAAGTTGGAACCGCGACTAACTAACTAACTAACAGTGGTGACTACATCGAAAAATGATACATTTGTTCTTTACTTTTTCAGAATATATTTACTCCCCCCCCCCCCCCCCCCCAACCACCACCACCACCACCCACCCTTCCCTTTAAAAAAAACATATAAGGTTCTCATTTGAAGTGCCCTCATATATTATACGAGAGTTCTGGCCTATCCGGTCACAAGACAATCAATTCAGTGTTAGCCACTGTTTGGAAACATTGATCAGCTTCACATACAGACAGCATGGGAAACCATGGTTTCATAGTGAACACGTTCCTTACAGATAGGCCGTCTCTGCTTGCATGTGTCCAGTAGAATAAGAGAAAGGGGATGACATTATTCTAGATCTATTCATAGACACACATCAGTTTTCTTGTGTGTATGTGGTGTCTGTACCACTCATGCACATTAGTGTCCTCTGTATGTCTTATCACATTTGGGGCCTGCAGTACGTGGCTGTTTTTCATTACACTGCTGCTGTAGACTTTAGTGATAAATGAATCCATTATTCAATGCCACCTTTATAAGGTCGAAAACACATATACCATCACTGTCTGTCTGTCTCACTCTTCACATTTAAAAATATATTCACATAATCACAGAGATTAATATCGGATGAGGCCCCCCCCCCCCCCCCCCCCCCTCATCCGATATTAATCTCTGTGATTATGTGAATATATTTTTAAATGTAACTTTAAATGTGTGTGTACATGTGTGTTACACACACACACATGCTCACACACACACACACATATGCACACACACACACACACACACATACACACACACACACACACACACATTTACGTGACACCATTCATTCAGCCCAGTGTTGAATATTTGTGCTGTGCACATGTGCCTGTATTGTCTGACATGCATGTTTTCTATTGCCTGTATTCTTGTCTGTTTCAGGTTGCCACATTTATCAGTGAGCTGAAACTGAACACATCCAACATGGCCAAGCTTCATTCATCACTTCTGCCCTTGTGGCGGTGTATACACTATATATATCCCTGCTCAAAGAGATTTACGTGCATGGTTCTGCTTGCAGCTCTACTCACAGTTATATGTTTATTTATTCCTAGCACCAGAAACTTCTTGCTGTACCCCGTTTGGCCCAAGCCATGGAGAGAAATGGCAACCTTGCAGGTTTTATCAATAAAATTTGCTGCAGAGTATCCAGAAGAGTCTGACATCAAGCATTGTTATATGGAGACACATTCTGGTGTGTCACAGTCTGACATTGATAGAACTAATGTCATGTTTCATTCACATGTGTTTACAACACAACTTCACAGCGCAGAACATCAGCGATTTTTTCCAGTGTTAAAAGATGGTGAGAAAATGGTCCTGCTCCACACTTACCTTGTTGTGGCCACTGCCCTGCAGAAAGCAGGTATAGAATTCTTCATGGTTGAAGGCTCACTGCTGGGTGTTCATCGACACCATGGAATGGTGCCGTGGGATGATGATATTGACATTGCAATCAGTATTATCCACAGAGAGAGTGTTGGCAGACTTCTAGGCTGCATACATGGTTTCAATCTCTTTGTCAGCTATGTCGGACACTGGAAATTTTTCCCCAATTCTACACAGCACGGACATCACTTCCCATTCGTAGACATTTTCTTCTACGCAGAGAATCAAGACTATGTTTGGGCAGTGACTCATTATTTAACACAAACGGTTATCTATCCCAAGAAACGTACTTTCCCTCTAACCACTGCTTCCTGGGAAGGTTTGATTGTCCCCGTGCCAAAAGACATTAATTACATTCTCAGAAGTGTCTTCGAGTTTGAATTGTGTCAGTCTCCAAGTTACAATCACAAAGCTGGTGTTAGCATACCTGACAGTGAAATGTCACTAATTCCATGCTCCTCACTAACCTACTTATATCCCATGTTTAACTTAAAACATTAGTTATTGATGGGCGGGGAGTTATTTATGGATGGGTAGTTGTTGAAAGAAAAGTTTTGATGATCCTCAGCCGAAACTCGCAATCACATCAAGGCAAAATTATACACATGTGTTCTCATTCATCTTTCTGATACAATCAGATTAGTGTACTAGCAAGAGACTTCTACAGTTAAATGAGTCGGTTCCTTCAGTTGAGACAGAAATGGTGAAGCCTTGTCAGCTACCACTTTGTGTCTCAAGCAAAGAAACTGGCTGTAGATCTAGGGGAAGACCAAGAAACGGATGGGTAGAATCTCTCCAGTTGACACAAGTTCAACACAACACAAGCAGTACATTTGGCTCAAGGTTGATCATTTCAGTTCTCTTCTCTTCTCTCCTGGTCCCTTCCTCCCTTCCCCTCATGTTCAGTCCTGAGAGGTCAGGGAAGACTAGAAATTATGGTATGTAAGGGGATAGATGGTTGCTTGGTTGTAATTTCTCAGGAGTTAGTAAGCCCAGTGCATTGTTCAATTGGGCTGAGTCCAGATGAGGGCTTGTATCTGTGGCAGTGAGACTGGTGTAGTGACGGACCTTCTGACCTGTACCAAAGTATCATCTCCAGGCTCAGAAACTAGCAGGGTGAGCTAGATTGGTGCTGGGAGTGTCACATCTGCTGACAGGCATGTTTGTATGTCACTAGGTCATGATTCAGTATAGCACTTGGGGACTGGCTGGGGTCAGGCCTGGGTTGGTGATGTGTTCACCTCAAGTTTTAGGTATTGTCTTCTCAACAGACTCCAAGTCAGTATAGAGAGAGTGGACAGATAAAAGATTCATTTGACCCTAGGGATGAAGTGTTAAATGAAAATTGTACACTGATTAGAGAAATTTAGACGTAGACAATCACAATTTTTTGGCTAATTATAAAAAGAAATAACTGGTTCACACCATGGTTTGGACTATATTTTTTAAAAATAAATTAAGAGGAAGGAGAATATTCCTTCTCCTGTTTCTGGGGTAGGGGATTGGATGTGTAATCTTCTTGGACTAGGGCAGACAACTGGAAGGTCCAGTGTGCCATGTTGTACACATTAGACATATTTTGGCAGTTGGAAATAAATACAGCTGGCCAGATAGTCCGCCGTCCAAGCTAAATCTCCAAATTAGAAAATCTACCCACATAAAATACTGACACCATTGTGATTCTGGTATAACAACGTTTAGATTCTTGCTAATGCTAGAGAGTTTGTGCGCTGTGCTGAAATTCTCCTTGTTGATATTTGGAAGGAGACTTATGGTTATATCCATGTGCAGTGAAATTAATCTTTAACCGAAGCCAAAACAGATCACTAATTTTGTCTTGAAATCCCACCAAAGACAACTCTAGAAACTGGTGTGGCAGTGGGCCTCAAATGGTTCGTTTACAGAAGCAGCTATCAGGAAGATGTGTTTGTTGACATGTAACCTTGATTTAATGGCGACATACATACACAATGTTCGAATATTTGTGGACACAGTTGTTGAACAGAATTCATGTATACAGGTCTAACTGCTAACTAGTCATGCTGTCATGGCTAAATCTGTTGGCCATATTCTCTGCTGTGTTGCCAAGTGTGGCTGCTGATTGTGTGTATGTGGAATACAGAACCTGAGTAGCTATGTGTGAAATGAAGAAATATTAAAGCCACAATAACCTATTTAGCTGGATAAAAGGCAGAAGAGATTGTGTTTAACTATTTAGAGCTGTACACAATAGCTGTTGTAATATGTATGTATTACATATCTACTGTGATTATACACACACTCAGAAAGCACAGAGCATAAACAGAACATCAACTTGCAAAAAAATCACAAACAGCCATAAAACACTGGGATTGACTGCTATGTCTTGTAAAGGATATGCAACTCACTTTTTTATACACACATAATTTAGGCTTCGTTTCATTAAGGCTGTATTTTTGTAGCTAAACGGTGTTTATATGGCATATTCTATAATGGATTGTATACACATTATAACTCAGTCTGCATACTATTATTATTCTGCATGTTATGACAGATTGACTTGTGCAGTTCTATGCTAGGCTGCTTCTGTGTCAGAGGCTAATGAGAGGCTGGATCAAGCTAGGCTCATGGTTGCTGCTGGACTGGCATACCCTGCTGCCATCATGAAGTCAATCATTACTTTTGCTGAATTATGCACTGTACTGCTATCATGATGTCAGAGTGTGCGTGCGTGCGTGCTTGCGTGTGCAGTGCGAGCTTGCGTGTGCGTGTGAATGCATAACTGTGCATATAAAGCATTTATAGTTAAAATAATAATTGAACATGTGTCATTTCATCATAGAGAAATCTTTAAGTGATTACATAAAAATACAGTATTTTCAGCTGGGTAGAGCATGCCATTTATGTGGCATTTATTGTCATAAACTGTTGTATGATGAGGTCATATGCTTGTATATTTGGTGCTGTCTGCTATATTTATTTATTTATTCCAGATCATGTTTTATATATTTCACTGCCACGTATCAACATGTTGTGAGTCAACGTAGCACACTAGCTAACATGCTAGCCTGCCAGCCCAGAGGTTACTTGTTCACATCCACATCAGATCTATGAAGGCTCCCAGGTGACCCAGATCTATGATGGCTCCCAGGTGATCCAGGTCTATGATGCTCCCAGGTGACCCAGATCTATGATGGCTCCCAGGTGACCCAGATCTATGATGTTCCCAGGTGACCCAGATCTATGATGGCTCCCAGGTGACCCAGATCTATGATGGCTCCCAGTTGACCCAGGTCTATGATGGCTCCCAGGTGATCCATGTCTATGATGGCTCCCAGGTGACCCAGATCTATGATGGCTCCCAGGTGACCCAGATCTATGATGGCTCCCAGGTGACCCAGATCTATGATGGCTCCCAGATGACCCAGATCTATGAAGGCTCCCAGATGATCCAGATCTATGATGGCTCCCAGGTGACCCAGATCTATGATGGCTCCCAGGTGACCCAGATCTATGATGGCTCCCAGGTGACCCAGATCTATGATGGCTCCCAGGTGACCCAGATCTATGATGGCTCCCAGATGACCCAGATCTATGAAGGCTCCCAGATGATCCAGATCTATGATGGCTCCCAGATGACCCAGATCTATGAAGGCTCCCAGATGACCCAGATCTATGATGGCTCCCAGGTGACCCAGATCTATGAAGGCTCCCAGATGACCCAGATCTATGATGGCTCCCAGGTGACCCAGATCTATGATGGCTCCCAGGTGACCCAGATCTATGATAGCTCCCAGATTACCCAGATATATAATGGCTCCCAGGTGATCCAGATCTATGATGGCTCCCAGATGACCCAGATCTATGAAGGCTCCCAGATGACCCAGGTCTATAATGGTTCCCAGGTGAACCAGATCTATGAAGCTCCCAGATGACCCAGGTCTATAATGGTTCCCAGGTGACCCAGATCTATGAAGGCTCCCAGATGACCCAGGTCTATAATGGTTCCCCAGGTGACCCAGATCTATGAAGGCTCCCAGATGACCCAGCCCAGGTCTATAATGGTTCCAGGTGACCCAGATCTATGAAGGCTCCCAGATGACCCAGGTCTATAATGGTTCCCAGGTGACCCAGATCTATGAAGGCTCCCAGATGACCCAGGTCTATAATGGTTCCCAGGTGACCCAGATCTATGAAGGCTCCAGATGACCCAGGTCTATAATGGTTCCCAGGTGACCCAGATCTATGAAGGCTCCCAGATGACCCAGGTCTATAATGGTTCCCAGGTGACCCAGATCTATGAAGGCTCCCAGATGACCCAGGTCTATAATGGTTCCCAGGTGACCCAGATCTATGATGGCTCCCAGATGACCCAGGTCTATAATGGCTCCCAGGTGATCCAGATCTATGATGGCTCCCAGATGACCCAGGTCTATAATGGCTCCCAGATTACCCAGATATATAAAGGCTCCCAGGTGACACAGGTCTATGATGGCTCCCAGGTGACCCAGGTCTATAAAGGCTCCCAGATTACCCAGATATATAATGGCTCCCAGGTGACCCAGATCTATGATGGCTCCCAGGTGACCCAGATCTATGATAGCTCCCAGATTACCCAGATATATAATGGCTCCCAGGTGATCCAGATCTATGATGGTTCCCAGGTGACCCAGATCTATGAAGGCTCCCAGATGACCCAGGTCTATAATGGTTCCCAGGTGACCCAGATCTATGAAGGCTCCCAGATGACCCAGGTCTATAATGGTTCCCAGGTGACCCAGATCTATGAAGGCTCCCAGATGACCCAGGTCTATAATGGTTCCCAGGTGACCCAGATCTATGAAGGCTCCCAGATGACCCAGGTCTATAATGGTTCCCAGGTGACCCAGATCTATGAAGGCTCCCAGATGACCCAGGTCTATAATGGTTCCCAGGTGACCCAGATCTATGAAGGCTCCCAGATGACCCAGGTCTATAATGGTTCCCAGGTGACCCAGATCTATGATGGCTCCCAGATGACCCAGGTCTATAAAGGCTCCCAGATTACCCAGATATATAATGGCTCCCAGGTGATCCAGATCTATGATGGCTCCCAGATGACCCAGGTCTATAATGGCTCCCAGATTACCCAGATATATAAAGGCTCCCAGGTGACACAGGTCTATGATGGCTCCCAGGTGACCCAGGTCTATAAAGGCTCCCAGATTACCCAGATATATAAAGGCTCCCAGGTGACCCAGGTCTATGATGGCTCCCAGATGACCCAGGTCTATAATGGCTCCCAGGATGACCCAGGTCTATGATGGCTCCCAGGATGACCCAGGTCTATAATGGCTCCCAGGTGACCCAGGTCTATGATGGCTCCCAGATGACCCAAGTCTCTCAGGAAATGTTCTGGGTTGTGCTGTTGGCTGACATGACATGACCTCATCACACATCGAGTGCTGATTAGACCATACAAATGTGGGGTGACCACCAAAAACCCAATACCGCTCAAGGCAAGGAAAAGGGTCCTTTAGTGAACTGATTATCAGGTTATTACTACAGAAGCGTGGGCACATATTAGTATAGAAATACCTGGTTTGTTGAGGATGTCAGTGGAAGTTTATTGTGACAATGATCACATGGAGACCTGACAGTGTAAGACATCTTGATCTTGAATACATGTTATTTGCTCCTTGAAGCTGTCTGCTGACTCCATGTCTAGTCCCTGCACTACTCCTGGTGCTGGTAGCTGTCTTTATCTGTCTCTTCTTGTTCAAATGTCTCCTGTATTCTGTCTTTTTCAAGATAATATACACCATTGTTGACACATGCATTATCAGTATTTACAACAACCTTTATCTTTTTTTAAAAATTAATTTGCAGTTTCTTCTTGATCTTCTATGACAGTTATTTTCATTTATTTCGTTTTGTATGTCCCCATTTCATGTAGCCCTTCTTTTTTCAGTTTGGTTGTATACCACACAGTTAGGAGTTATCTCACTTGTCACACCTCTACATGTTCATGTTTAGGATAATTAATGTGGTCTTTGGCAGTTTATATTCCTACCTGCTCATCTGTTGACTGTGCTCGTGAAATAAGAAATATTTGACTTTTTATTTTACTGTGGTTTTATGTTCTGAAATTATCTTATGATCATCTTAATATGCCAACAGTGTACCATAATCCTCGAGTCATTAAGTATAGTGACATAATATGAAAGACAAACCAATTCCCCACAGCTGAATTATTTATGTCAATAATTTAACATGTAACATTTAAACTGATAACATTAAACTAACATAAAGTGAAGGTAAAACCCCACAGACAATCAGCACTTGTATTTACTGTTCAGTCATTGCTTGGCTTGACTGATTCTTCTGCAGTCATGTCATGTGTTGAGGATGTGGGTTTCCAACTTGGTCTTCACTGCCTTCTTCAGCGACCTTGCATAAGGTAGACATTGGCAGTCATGACTCTCAAATCTTCTTTACCATCTGACATTTGGATGTAGTTCACACGTCTCACATTATTATTTGTAGCCCAGCTGTTTAAGCTTTCCATGCTTTTGTCTGCCTTGAATGACCAAAGTAACTGAAAGCTAACCCTTGTTTGACAAGGCTTTTTTGTCTGTTTGTTCTTTCTTTAGCTTGAACCCTACATAAGACTTATCCCACCACTTATTCTCTATTCTTCTGCTTCTTCTGCGTTCATCTGGATACTTTTTCAGACATGATTGCGCTGTGCTGTTTTACAGCAGAGCTATGTTCTTGCGCCGTTAGGCCAACACATTCGACTTCTGCGGGCATTTGTTGACCGGGTTAACCTTCCCGGGGGGTTTCTTAGGATGTTTGACTCTCACTGTTGTGGTGTTATCCCCATCCCAGCTGGCCCATTTAGAACAGCCGAAAACATCCCAGTCAACCTCAAGGGAAAGCAGGGGCAGACCATGGGCATTCCCCGCCATCCAAGGAGGCTTCCATACTTGCAGAGCCGACACATAGTGCTCTGGCACTGGGCTCACCCAAGGAATCATCATGTCCTGCACGTGGCTGCTTAGCCTCACTTCTGTATATTGAGCCTTCCGTTCACCACAGGCTGTTTCTCTGAAAATCAGAAGAATGCAGTCTAGCAGATGACATCCACACAGTAAGCTTTCGATTCGGACTTTCCATGTAATGGATTTGCTATCCAAGCAATATTCTATTTCGTGCCACTAGGACACCTTTTCCACATTTTATGACGCCCACACAATGAGCTTTCGATTCTGACTTCCCACATAATGGATTTGCTATCCAAGCAATATTCCATTTCATGCCTCTGGGACGCTTTTGTAACGAACATACCTGTGATATGAAATGTGGCAGTCTAAGTACTTCTTCGTGCACCTTTAGATGTCAACTTAAATGTAGTTAAAGTAAGCTGCGGTCAACTTGAGCTTGTTGATATCTCCATAGAGCTTGTCCTCAAATGCGCCAAAATATCTTTCTCTGTTCTGCATATACTGGGCACTCCTGCAGCAAATGTTTATCTGTCATTTTAGCAGTTTCACAATTACATTCATTGGTAATTCCTATCTTTACTTTATTGAACAAGTGGTATTTTAGCCTGTTATGTCCTGTACGGAGTCTGAAGATTGCTACTTGTTCTCAGTGGTCGAGTTTGTAATATGCATCATCTTTCTGGTGGCCTGGATGCTCTGATTCCCATGTGGTTCTATAAATGCTTTTTTTATAAACCTCTTTGCCTCATTATAGGTTATGTCTATATCAGGCTGAGGTAGTCGTCCGCCCTCTTTTGCCAGTCTGTCAGCCTCTTCATTTCCAGGTATACTGCAATGTGATGGGATTCACTGTAATACAGCTTTTTAAAAATTTCTGACATAGTTTGTGCTTTTTTTGCTCTTCAGTATTTGAACAGATGACTTTGCATCTGTGAAGATAGCTGTTTGCTTCTCTTTATTTTCCTCCATCAAGAGCATTTCTGCTGCAGTTTTCAAAGCCTCTGCCTCTGCTTTGAAGTTACTTGAAAATTGTCCCATTGCCACTAACTGTGTTTTTTTTTTTCCACTCCATTTTTTTAAATTAAGGAGAATTCCTCCTCCTCCATTTTCTATTCAATTGTTGGACTGATCCATCCGTATATGCATGGATCCAATTGATACTAGGGTAATGTTCTTTTATGTAGTTTAGGGCAATTTTTCTTCTTTCTGTTTCATTCTGAGTGTTCTTTTTCTTAATACCAGGAATGTTTTCTATCATCCCAGGTAGTTGCTTAGTCGTTTTAGTTTAGTCGTTGGATCAACATCATGGCATACGGTTTAACCCATAAGTGTTCCGTTTTCCTCCTAACTCAAACCTGAGTCTGGAGAAACTCAGCTCAATGCACGAACTCCGTTGCACCGGTGAGGATCCTGAAATACTTTTGGGTATATTTTTAACTAAACATTTTGCCCAGGTAGTTGCTGCTGTCTCCAAGCTGGGAACTTGTGTGCATTGTAAATGGGTTTGACTGTTGATATGTTAAGTATAGGATCTGCCCTAATCTTTTGATTTGCAGTTTCTACAAAGTTGCTACACTTCAGTCTTCCCTTTCCAAAACCATTAAACCTTTTATACATAGGGTGGTCTGTCAATCTTCTAAATTGTTCTGCTTGTTGCTGGTCTCTACTATCTATTCTATCCTGCATTGGTTCTAAACAAGTGATCTTTTCTAGTTCATTAATAGGCATTGTCTTCAGGCTTCCAGTTATGATTCACATTCCTTAATTTTGGACTCTACTTATTTTGTTAAAGTTTGACTTAGCTGCTGTTGCCCAAGCTGCAATGCCATATTCCAGTACTGGACTCCGTCCAGTATATAACTTCTTGAGAACTTTCTCATCTGCTCCCCACGTTGTATCAGCAAGCTTTTTCATGATTGCCATTCTTTGCCTGCTCTTGTTAGATTTTTCTCAACCTGTGTCTTCCATTTCAGGCGACGATCAAAGGTGACTCCTAGATAGTTTAAATTTTCTTCATGGCACAATATTTTCCCATTCAAAACCAGCTTAGGGTGCTGTTTTTTTTGTGTTGTATTTTTTTGAGAGGGAGAACACTGTGCATGTTGTTTTCTCCTCACTTATCTACACTAGCCATGATTTTGACCAGTCCTCTTGCGCTAATAAGGCTTGCTGTATTCTGCGGTTAGCTGTACTAATATATTCTTCAGATGTCCATATGGCTAGGTCATCTGCAAAAGAGGATGTGTGTACTCTAGCTGGAAAATTTTCCGTGATGTCATTTATATATGCTAGGAATAATGTTGGTGAAGTAACTCCTCCTTGGGGGACACCTTACTCCAACAGCATCTTTTTGCTGGTTTGTCCTTGTACTTTTTTTTTCTGGCAGTTCCGTTTTCAAGGTAGTGGCTGATTCATTTATACATTTTCCCACAAACATGCATTTTTTGCAGTTTTACTTTCAGTCCTTCCTTCCATACTTTATCAAATGCATTTTCTAAATCTATCCAGACCGCTAGTGTGTGCTTTTTCTCTTGGAAGGCATCCTCTATTTCCTGAGCTATATAGGTTATTTGATCTTCAGTGGATCTGTACTTTCTGAATCTGCTTGGTGTGGTGTTAAGAGTTGATTTTCTTCCAGATGCCATGTTAGCCTGCCATTGATAGTGCGTTCCATTAATTTTCCTACACAGCTAAGTAGACTGATAGGTCGCTAGCCATTTGGTTCTTCCAGGTCTTTTACTTTCTTTGGGACTGGTATTAGTATAGCTTCCTTCCATGCCTGTGGGACTATTCCTCTCTTCTAGCTGTAATTTAGGACTGCTAGTAGTTTCTTTTTTGCTTTAGTACCTAGTCCTATTAGCATTTCATTTGTGATTCCATTCTTTCCTGGTGATTTCTTCTTTTTTAGGGTATTCATTGCCTGTTCCACTTCTTCCATTTTTAGATTTGCCATCATATATTCTGCTGCTCTCTCTGCATTACTATGATGTGTCTGTTTATCTTTCATTTATTTCTTCTGTTTGGTTGTAATATCAATGTGGTTTGCACTAGCATAGCGTTCCATTAGTGCATTTGCAGCCATTTTCCCTGTAAGCAAGGCATTTTCTTGTTTAATTGTTATTCGTTTGTTTTTGGGTCCTTCATTGTTCATGGCTTTCACTAGTTTCCATAGTTTGTTTTCATCCTTGTCAAAGTTCAGGTTATCTGTTTCCCTCCTCAATCTCTTGTTGTTTGATTTACTGTTCTTTTATATTTTGCTGAGATGGCTTTGAGAGAGATGTCCGCTTCAGTTGTTTGATCTCTCTCTGCTGTCTTCCTGGCATCTTCAACTTTGTCCTCCAAAATTTGTAGTTCTTCAGTCCAGTATGGTTTGTAATTTTTCCTCGCTTCTCTTGGAATTGACTCAGTGGCCGCCTGTATTATTGCTTTGTTTAGACTTTCCACTATTTTTTTCATGTTGCCATGTCGTGTATTTGCTAGAACCAAGTGATGACTGTGAATCTACAACCATGGCCAGACTGCGAGAACAGCAAACTAAAAGAGGGGTGGCCAAACAAGAACACTACGCAGGAAACCAAAGAAGATTGATAAACCAACACAGAACTGGTGTCGTTAGCCGCTGCACGCTGCGGGATTTGCTGAGGAGGGGATCTGAGCACTTATGGACTGAATGGTTTGACGTGCAATGAGGATGATCTGTCGACTAACTAACTATGTCGTGTATTTATGTTTTCACAATATTTGTCTGTTAGTATGGCACATCTGTCCCAATCTGCTCGTTTGTAATTCCAGCGAGGCAAAGGCTTTTGCTCCTGTGGAACATACTCCATATTCATTACAGACTTGATTGGTCTGTGGTCACTACCTGCTAATTGGTCAAGCACATGGCAATCAATTTTGTGGAGGATATCTCCTGTGCAGAAAGCTAAGTCTGGAGTAGAAGTAGTAAACCATCTTCTAGAGTAGAAGCTCGGTGTGTCAGTCCGCTTTGTTGAGTAGATGGAGATTTGAGTCTATTTCCCAGTCCTCCACTTCATCTCCTCTGTTGTCAGTATCTGGGTATCCCCATCTTTCTGAACTGCTATTAAAGTCTCCAACAGTAATGCAGTTTGTGTCAGTTATTTTCATGATGAAAGTGTAAGGTCCTTATCTGCTGGGCTATACAGATTGTAAATTCTTATTTTAATGTCCTTTATCATTATATCAACACCTATAATTTCCGTTTGGTTGTCAGAAGTCACAGATACTTCACTACAAGGTATTGCGTTTCGTGTAAGTATTAGAACTCCTCCTTTGTGTCCTTTGCGGTCAAAACGTGTGGCCTGATATCCTCTGACTGAGAATCTGCGATTGGCGTTGAGGTGTGTCTCTTGTAATGTATGCATGCCGCATCTATTCTATCTTTATGAAGACGATGTGTTAAGGGGACTTTCTTGGTAGAAACTCCTTCGGCATTCCACTGTAGTATGTTGCATGTCCGGTGTGTTTGGTCAATAGCTCTTAACCTACTCCTCTGTGCCTTGACTCCACAGCACAGGGGAAGGTGACGACCAGTAGTAATGGGTGGACTCCCTCGAGGCAGGGGGCCCGGCACTATCACCGCCTGATGGGACTTCATACCATACTGATTAATTTTAATCTGTGGCATCATGAATTGATTAAGTTATGTTGCACTGCTTTGTCAAGCCTGTGGCTCAGTACATCCGATTTCAACAAGCATTTTTCGGGATGCTTTCCCTAGCCTTTGACTATCCCCAGTCCTACCTACAAGGCAGCAGGTTTGTGTGTCTCTTCGTCTGGTTCCTCTCCCTTGACCTGTCCAACATGGGTGACCGTCGGCATAGCTTTTGGGGTCATTGGAACACACAAGCCCCTCTACCTCTTCACTTGTGGATACGGCAGAGGGGATTTTCTATTCAACCTTTTCTATTGTTATGAACTGTAGATTTGATGTGCCATTTCCTTATGGCTGCGATCAGTGATGTAGTAACACCTGCAGCTGTCGTTATCTCGGCATCTGTTTTCTTCTCTGTTTATGACATTGTCAACATTCTTCTCATAACTCCTAACACCATTCTTCACCATCACCATTTCATCACTCCTTGTCCAACATTCACATCCATACAGAAGGACAGGCCACACACAACATTTTATCACTCATTGTCCAACATTCATCATCGTCATCATCATCATCATCATCATCATCATCATCATCATCATGTGCCATGCTGGTAAGCGTGGGCAGTCATGTTTTGCCTTCTCACTCGATCACCAGAGTCAGCTCAGGGTTTTTTTGTCGACCATACAACGTGGCCAAGCCATCCATGTATTTACTTCCCTTTGTTCTTTTCCCCTAGATCTTGAAAGTTGTCACCAAGTTCTCAAATTTAATTCTTCTCATAACGTGACCAAAAAATTGTGACTGTCTACGTCTAATTTCTCTGATCAGTTTTTATGTCCAACATTCATGCCCATATGGAAAGACAGGCCACAAACATGCCAGTGAGCGTATTAATATTATTGTACTTGTCTTGATAAATTCTGTTTGTCATGACATTCATTCTAGTAAAATAGTTGTTTTCTTTATGCTTATGTCACATATTCCATCAAATGTCACTGTAATAGATAGGTATAATAAAATACCTGTTTGATTTTTACACTATTTACTTTATATAGGCGTCTTCACATCATCCACTTTTTTGTTGGATGCTCATATCAAACATATTTGATTCATCTACACCCCCAGGATACTTCATGTAGAACATATTTTAATCTTCTGCTAGAAAGATGCATGATAGCAAATATATTTGATTCTGCCTGAAATATGTTTCATGTCACACAGATTTGATGTTTACCTATCCTAGAATGCTTGCTTGGTAAACATGTTTGACTCCGCTACCCGAAAGAAGCACCACACTGAACATGTTTTTACACCTCCAGGATGTGTTATGACAGTGATTGACTCTTCTGACTGAAAGATATATCAAACATGTTTTATTCTTCTAGATGTATGTAATGCTTCATGCCATGATTCTGTTAACCCCAGGCTGCTTCCAATAAAACATGCTTGATTCGTTTACGTCCAGCTTACTTGATATCAAACATGCTTGATTCATATACCTCCAGCATACTTCCTATCATACATGCTTCATTCGTTTACCTCCAGTATACTTCCTGTCAAACAAGTTTAATTTTTTTACCTGCGGCATGCTTCCTATCAAACATGTTTGATTTGTTTACCTCCAGTATATTTTATATCAAACATGTTTTGATTCATTAAACTCCAGCATACTTCCTATCAAACATGTTTTGTTTGCCTCCAGTATACTTTCTATCAAACGTGTTTGATTCTTTTACCCCCAGCATATTTCCTATCAAACATGTTTGATTCGTTTACCTCCAGTATGCTTTCTATCAAACATGTTTTATTACAAGATTGTGTATAGACTAGTAGAACCTCTGCAGGATGTGTATAGACCAGTGGGACCACTGCAGGATGTGTATAGACCAGTAGAACCACTGCAGGATGTGTATAGACCAGTAGAACCACTGCAGGATGTGTATATTGTACTAGCACCAGATTGTGTATAGACCAATAGACCCACTGCAGGAAGTGATTGGAATCACGTCAGTCGCTTTTATTTCCCAGAACATTCCTGGTACCTGTGTCGACCTGAAAGTCAAGGTCAGTGTTTTACAAATCCCCATCTTGGTGGGGACTCAAAAAGACGACCACCAGGCTGGTGGTCAAGTCGCCACTGCACTCCAGGGTTCCTTATCTGATATGCGTGTTCCTAAATATTTGAATGTCTTTACTTAACCTAAATGAATACCATTGATTGCAATGTTAATATGCAAGTTTGATCCGTATCTTTGTTAGTACAGCTTGTCTTCTTTTATACATAGCTGGGCACCTCCACCCTATTTTTGAAGCGTGGCAACTAGTTAATTTGTGCGATAGAAGTCATCTTGGGCGCCATTGTATGTATTACAGTGCTGTTTTGTATGCTCACTTCCCCTAATGTTAGTTTAGTTTAGATTAGTCCACGGATGTAAGCCACAAGTGCTCCGTTCTACTCCTAACTCGAGCATGAGTCCAGAGAATCTCAGCTTAGTGCACGACCTCCGTCAACAGACACACACACAACTGCACAAAGGTGCGAAATATTAAGAAGTGAACATCTAGGTCACAAAGGTTGCCACCCTCTTTCAACCAATTCCCCATTGAGTGTAGTCAGATGCTTATACTGCAGTTCAGGTATCAATCAGGCAGGTTGCAGAAGCAAAACGGGCAGTGTCTTTCTTTCCTCCCCCCCCCCTTCCCGCTGCAGCCATTGTTGTATGTGTGGGTCCTTTGTGTGGTTTCGGGCTCCATGTAGTATCAGAAAGGTGAGCTGTTCCCGCAGGTGACAAAGTTATCTGAAGGTAGTGATTTTCTTGGAGGTCATACCGTCTTCCTATCATGTTCCTGTGGATCTTTGTCTCCTTTGTTAACATTTACCATGTTGTAATTTATTTATCCATATAATTATTTTAGCACGGCTGAAGCATTATTTGGGTCTATATTGTAATTAACTGCAATTTTACCCCTTAAATAGATTCATAAGAGATCTAATTTGTTCATTGAGGCCATTTAACCTTGCTGTGGCATGGTTCAACCCAAGAACATTACTGTTATGTTGTGCTGCTGAAGCTGTTTTGTCTATTGAAAGGTCCCGACAAACAGTCATTTGATTGTAAAGCTCCTAGTTAATTGATTGTTGTATATCTGCACTTGGATGACTCTGCCAGTTGTATACAAGATTGTTTGCAATCTGTGGACTTTGTTAAATAAACATGCTACCAATTAGGAGATGGATTCATTTCACTGTGGGAAGATCTGTCTAATTTAAAGGCAATAAATGATTTTAGTAGTCAAAGTTCGGTAAACAAACGTGTTTGTGGCTATTTAATGTCTCCAGTAACCTGCTTCAAACTAAATGACCTGACCATGCGTTGAATTCTCCCACTAGATGTTCATGTTTGCCATCTTGGGGACCCTGCTACCCCATACTGTATCACTGCTGGTGTGTCAGAACACTGCCACATCAGCTGAGGCTTGCCTGGGTACAATGGTGTCAGTTTTCACTGGCTTAATTTAAATATCACTTTTTGGTGTTTATGTTCTTCAACAGTGAAGGAAAGAATAGTAATATTCCATTCTATAATTGAATAATAAATATATTGGTATTGATCTACACTTATAGAAGTAGAGGAAATAGTAGAGATTAAAGGGCCACTTTACGTTTATGAGTGCTGACTGATAAGTACCTGTATATTCATTTCTCATGAGCCTCAAGTGTTCTCAGCAACTGAATTTTCTGTGTTTTATGTCAAGCAATTAATAATGCATGATGTACTTGAACAATGTCTTCCCTCCATGCTCTGGTATTATTGTACTGTATTTTACAACATGTTGCATGTTTGTTGTTTACATGCCCAGGCTTTCATTAATACACAGTAGAACATTTTCCAGCATTGTATATGTACATATCTGGAGCTGGGCTAGCAAAACTGCTTACACGCTTGCCTGTTGGCCTGGTGGTCACATGTTCAAACCCCTTTGACGCAGGTATTTTGTTTCATTGACCTGGACTCCTGGATCGACCCAGCCTACGACGAGGGTTAGCAGGACATCTCCCTTGTAGCCAAGGCTGCTGGCTGGGTATGGATATCATCATCCTTCAGGTGTTACAAAAGGACATCTCCCTTGAAGTCAAGGCTGCTGGCTGGGTATGGACATCATCATCCTTCAGGTGTTACATGGTTTAAGAACACCATATACCCTGTATGTCTGTTTCGTGACTTGAAAAGGGGTCTTTTACTTATATATACAGGGCTGCCCGAAAAGAAACCAGACTTAAAACAGCACTGCAAGTAAGTGGGTCAGTGCAAGTAAGTGGGTCAGTGCAAGTAAGTGGGTCAGCGAGCTAGCTACTACATTCTAGATCAGGGGTGGCCAGCCTTTTCAGCAGGCGGGCCGAATTTTAGAAATAATATTTCCTGCCGGGCCACACGCACCTAATTTTGTTTTTGTTAATTAACGTAAACAAACGCGTGCTACAGCTTCGACCACATCGTCGTTTCCCATTCCGCGGGCCTCATGTTGGCCACCCCTGTTCTAGATGATTATTTCGCTCGCTATCATTGCAATAACAAGTAGACTCGTGTGTGTTTATTTCATCCTTGATGCTAACAGATGTGTTGTATACTCTTTAAGGATGTATGATAGTGGTCTCTCTCGTTGGAAGGATTTAGAGATCAAAGGATTGATAAAACTTAATGATCTGGTGAAAAGTGGATCTGTCATATTACCTTTATAATATTCATTGGGATTGGTTGCTCAACTTCTCATCAAGCAACCACGTCATCTCCACATTAGATATGTAATTATTTGTCACATTGAATATATAATATAATATGTTTACCGGACTGTGGGATAATGGTACCTGTTCTTCAGAGTCGCATATGACATTGCCCCACTGGAGACAGTCATGCACCATTCTCAGACTGTTGAGTGGTAGATATTGTCTGTGAAACCCTGCTTATTGCATCATTTGTTATTACCTATGTCTGTTGAGCTAATCGCATCTTTAGCCAAATACCAAGTAACTTCTTACCTTGATATTATCATTAAAATTTCCACTCGTGTAACGTATACTTATTTCATAAGTCTTGCCGTCTTTGTCATTTGGACATGTTGAAATGCTTGATGTTTGCACTTATTAATTATGTCTAATATACATGCTTCGAAATACTGTTGATCAAGATAAAGACGTTAATGATAATGGGGATTCCTGGGGAGTCTCATCATCAGGTAAGGAGCATCATTTGCTACAGGTGATGGCCCATCGTGATTAGGCAACTGTATGCACAGTAAATGTTAAACATATTCTAGGTGATTTTGGAATCGAAATATTGACAAAATTTATAAATGGCATCTACACTAGTGAGTACAGTTCCTAGTGACCTATGAAAATCCATCTTTATAGCTCTGCCAATGAAATCAGGTGCTTTAGAATGCGAAGAGCATCACCCAATAAGTCTTATGAGTCACATGACAAAGCTGTTACTCAGAATAATTGTGAAAAGAATAAGAAACAAGATTAACCAGAAATTAGTGATGAACAATGTGGATTTGTGGAGGGAAAGGGCACACGCAACGATATATATATTCACTGGACACTGTTAGTAAGAGCTATAGAAGTAAAAACAGATCTGTACTTATGCTTCATAGACTACACAAAAGCATTTGACAATGTGAAACTATCAAAACTGTCATTTACTGCCAATATAGTACCTTACGGTGTATGGCAGAGGGGACTTTGAGTCTGAGGAATTAAGGCCGCCTGGCTAGTGCAGTCGCCGCGAACTGGGCAGGTTAGGATTTTCTTTTTGCCCCCGACAGAAAAAAATCCCACACCTTTCCCGAAGGAGAGTCCGGCGTTCTAGCCATTCGGCCAGCCACTCCTCGACAATGTGAAGCCTGGCAAAATAATAAGATTACTAAAGACTAAAGCAACTGAACATTGATGGTAAAGATCTGCGAACAATAAAGAACAAATATTGGCAACAGACAGCAGCCATACGAATCAACAACTGTGTAGGAACATTTCAGTGTATAAAGAACTCTCCTTCGGGAGACCCGGGTTCGATCCCTCTGTAAGGTGTGGGATTCTTTTTTTCTCTGTCGGGGGAAAAAAGAAAATCCCAACCTGCACAGTTCGCGGTGACTGCACTAGCCAGGCGGCCTTAATTCCTCAGGCCCAAAGACCTCTCTGCCATACACCGCAAGGTACTATATTGGCAGTAAATGACAGTGACAGTACAGTGAACATATAATGAGATCCACAGAAAATATGCCAGGGATCCAGGTTGGTGGACATAATATAAATAATTTATGTTATGCTGGTGACACCGCCTTGATAGCAACAAGTCAGAAGGATCTACAGGAAATTATAGATACAGTGGTTGTAGACAGTGAAACGATGGGCCTTAGTTTGAATAATAGAAAGACAGAAGTCATGGTGATATCAAAGAAACAGATTGTGCCTAAATGTGCAATTAAAGTACAGGACGTTATTTTGGGGCAAGTGCAGAAATTCAGATATCTAGGCACATGGATAACATCAGATGGAAGATGCATCACTGAGATAAAGAGCAGAATAGGACAAGCAAAAACTGCATTTCATAAAATGAAGAATGTTTTGTGCATTAAGTCACTACCGTGAAGTTAGAACAAGAGTTCTTGCATGTTACACAGAACCAATTTTAATATTTGGCTGCTAATTCTGAACAATTAGTAAACTGGCGAAAAAATCCCCGGAAGCCTTGGAGATGTTGTTTTATTGAAGAATGCTGAAAATTCATTGGACAGTCAAAATGATCAATCTAAACATTTTGAGGGAATCTGAGTCGCAAAGACAACTTATCACAAACATCAGAAAGAGGCAGTCATCGTTTTTTGGCCACGTTATGAAAAGAGAAAAACTGGAACATGTGACAACCGGAAAAATTTGCGGAAAGAGAGATAAAGACAGTGTAAGAAGATTCTTGTCAGTCTTGTGTCATGGCACGGAAAGGAGTCAACACACGAATTGATCCATGACGTCGGAGATCGTAATTTGTGGAGAGGCATGATCGCACACGTCAGTCGGCAAGGCACTGTATGATGGTAATATACCATTAAATTGGCACCGTGCTGTCTTGACAGATGATAGTTTGTTACATTGTGCTTCAAAAACGGTATAATAACTACAACCCAAGGCGGTAGCGAATGTGACTGAGCAAACCAATTCGCGCTGTAAATGTTCTTCCACAATGGATGCATATTTCAGTAGAAGTGAAAAGTATATTCTAAAGAGGGTGGGAGCAAGTACACAAGCCTTGCTTAACTCCACTCTTGATTTCAAACTCTTCTGAAGTTGCACCATCAAACTTGATTATACCCTTCATGCCTGTGTGGAACGATTCCACAATGAACAGAAGAGTTGGTTGGCAGCCAGTCTTTAGTGCCTTGAACAGACACTCACGATTGACCAAATCAAATGCTTTTGTGAGGTCGATCAAGGCAGTAAACAGTGGTTGATTCTGTTCACGGCATTTTTCTCGCATTTGTTACAATGAGAATATAATATTTCTGTCAAAAGCCACACTGTGATTCTGGGTAGACTTGATCTCCCATGACTTGAAGTCTGCCCAGAACAATTCTGGCAAATATTTTCCCAACGATACAAAGAAGTGAGATACCCCTATAGTTGTTACAATCACTCTCCCCTGCTCTTGTATTATTATGATACTTGAATCTTTTAAATCCTGTGGGAGTTGTCCTTCTTGCCAGCATATCTCTATTAGCTTGTGGATCTGTAGAGAGAGTGTGTCTTGCCCAGCCCTGATGACCTCTATTGGTATCCCATCCTTACCTGACGCCTTGTCAAAGCAAGTTCATTAACAGCACACTTAACTTCTGTTATGGTGGGAAGTGTGTCCAGGCGGTCAAGAGTTGGCAGGGCCTCTTTGGCAATTGTGTATAGTAATTATCTAGTAAACCACTATTAGAAAATTGAGTATTGATTGATTGATTTAGGAACCGACATCACAGCATTCAGGACATTCCCATAAGCGCTCCGTCCTCATCCTCAGCAGCCAGCGAAGAGTTCCAACACTAATAGTTCCAGTAGCAATCTGATTATATGTCCGTCTCGCCTTTCCGCCGAGCGTCGGCCAGATCCCCTCGTCACACCTCGTTGTCTCATTCTTACCAGACCATGGTGCTCCATCTGCTCCTCCGAGGTGTACACGTGCTCCCACAAGGCCGCAACCACGTCTGCCCTGTCATGCATCAATACTCCACCACATTTTGCAGAGCCAGCCAATCTGTCCGCCTGTTCATTCCCCAGCACACCGGCATGCCCAGGAGAAAAGATCCAGGTGATGCTTACTACCCGTGACCTCCGAAGCGAAGCAAGCCACTCTGCACGAAGCCTACCTGTTCTCACCCTTCTCAGCATGCTTTCTGAGTCAGTTACAATCACAATGTGTGTATGTATCGTGTTTTCTATCCAGCGGAAAGCTGCACTGATCGCCTCCACCTCCATTCTTAAGCTAGATGTAGTGTTATCATACGCCAGGCTCTCCTGCACCAAACGCCGACCATTAGTTTTTGCCAAGAACCCCCAGGCACTTCTCCTACCTCTCAACACTGACCCATCCGTGTAGATAATCACATCACCCGGGCGAGAATTTTCCTGAATTAGTTGCTGAATTTCCAGTTCCGTGGCCCCTGCTGGCCACTCCCTGCACTCCCGGCTCAATGTTATTACAAGTCTGACTGCACGGCTGGCACTCTGACCCACTCCTCTCCTCGCCTGATGTTCTCCAAGGGGCACACCTGTCTGATCGTATCCTCCGCCTGAGCCATCCATGATTTCCCTCTTATCAGTCTCTGACCCTTAACTACGTCCAGCGCCTCATGCAACGGGTGATCTGTGTCTGCAGCTACTCTGAGGTATGCCTTCGCTTGCATCACCTCATCACCTTGTGCCTACTAGCAACAGTAGGCAGACCAAGAATGTAACGCATACACACTACTGGAGTGTCTCTGGTGCATCCCAGAATGACCCGCATCGCTTCATTCTGTATGCGCTCTAATTTCACCAGCTGACTCTTTGAGACAGTAAGCATTCCTAGTCCATAATCAATTAGTATTGTAATGATCTAGTACACCGCTGTTTAGAGTGCTGCGTAAAAGGAGTTTTAAGGCAGAGTTTGTGAGGACATTTTATTGGAATTAAAAACACATTAGATCAAATCTGTTTGAACCACTACACGCTGTCGTGCTTAGCCACTTTGGCCCTGTGTACCTTATTGCCGCATCACAATACCATATTCCACTTTTCCAATTTAACTCGAAAGCATGTTCCAAAAAATATCCATGATATATGATTGATTGATTTAGGAATCGGCATCACATCATTCGGGGCATTCCTATAAGCGATCCGTCCCCATCCTCAGCAGCCAGCGAAGAATTCCAACACTAAAAGTACCAGTAGCAATCTGATTATATGTCCGTCTCGCCTTTCCTTTGAGCGTCGGCCAGATCCCCTCGTCACTCCTCGCTGTCTCATTCTTGCCAGACCATGGTAATCCATTTGCTCCTCCGAGGTGTACACGTGCTCCCACAAGGCTGCAACCACGTCTACCTTGTCATGTATCAATACTCCACCACGTTCTGTAGAGTCAGCCAATCTGTCCGCCTGTTCATTTCCCAGTACACCGGCATGCCCCGGAGAAAAGATCCAGACGATGCACCCGTGACCTCCGAAGCGAAGCAAGCCACTCCGCACGAAGCCTGCCCTTCCTCACCCTCGGCAGCATGCTTTCTGAGTCAGTTACAATCACGATGTGTGTGTGTGTCGTATTCTCCATCCAGCGGAGAGCCGCAGTGACTGCCTCCACCTCCATTTTTAAGCTGGATGTGGTGGTATCATATGCCAGGCTCTCCTGCACCAAACGTCGACCATTAGCTTTGGCTATGAACCCCCAGCCACTTCTCTCACCTCTTGACACCGAACCATCTGTGTAGATAATCACATCACCCGAGTGAGCATTGTCCTGAATTAGTTGCTGGATTTCCACTTCCGTGGCCCCTGCTGGCCACTCCCTGCACTCCCGGCTCAATGTGATTATAACTCTGCACAAGTATGACTGCTCAGCTGGCACTCTGACCCACTCCTCTCCACGCCAAATGTTCTCCAAGGGGCACAACTGTCTGATCGTATCCTCCGCCTGAGCCATCCATGATTTCCCTCTTATCAGTCGCTGACCCTTAACTGCGTCCAGCGCCTCATACAGTGGGTAGTCTGTGTCTGCAGCTACTCTGAGGTATGCCTTCGCCTGCATCACCTTGAGCCTACCAGCAATAGTCGGCAGACCAAGGATGTAACACATACACACTACTGGGGTGTCTCTGGTGCATCCCAGAATGACCCGCATAGCTTCGTTCTGTATGCGCTCTAACTTCACCAGCTTACTCTCTGAGACAGTGAGCAGTCCTAATTCATAATCAATTACTGAGAGGATCAAGTGCTGGTATAGTGTGAAAAGCATTCTCTGCTCTGTGTCCTTTGCAGCCATAGTTTTAAGTGCACTGAGTCCCTTTTGAGATCTTGTCACAACCGCCTCCACATGGTCCTTGAAGGATAGGCTCCTGTCAAATGTGATCCCAAGATACTTCAGTTTGTTCTCTCTGCTGACATTTCTACCATCTATCGCGAGGCTAGGGACATCAGCTCTCACAACCCTGTTGTCAAGAGAGCACCACAATCCATGATATATTGAAAGCCGTATATATTTTAAATTTTATTACCTACACATTTACTTGGATTATTTTGTGTGTGAGTTCTACACTGTTAATAGGACAGGGCTAACATTTGATGGCAGGCTGACATGGAGAAAACACATCAACAAAGCAGTAGCAAAAAAAAAAAAAAAAGCAAAAGCCAGAATGAAAATAGCCATCCTGGGAAAGCTAAGTGGAACCACATGGGGAGCCTGTGGGAAAATACTTAGCAAAGTTTATTAACAGAGCATATGACAACACCTGGAATAAGGGTCAACTGCATGGTGTTCGGCATCAAAAACCACACTACAAGAGCTGACAAGGTGCAAAATCAAGCACTTAGAGTCACCACAGGAGGGATGAGATCAACCCCCCCCCCCCTATAGTAGAAATGGAGAAGATGGGGAGGACACAAGCACTGAGAGAGCGCAGAGATACGAAAACGCTAATACAAACAGAAAAGTTTCTCAGCTTGCCAGGCCACCCTATGAAGAACAGATGTGAAAACCTAGCTATGGGGCGGTTGAAAAGAAGTCGTATTATCCACCAGGTCAAACGACTCTGCAGAGAAACCACCGATCTGCCCACAGTTGGTATCCCCCTAACAACTATTCCAGAGCGAACTCCATGGAAAGATGAACATAGACTATCATTACAAATCCAGACAAAAGTGAGAGGAATATTTGACAAGGAAGAACAGAACAGTGTGCAGCGCAGAACAGCCACTCTCAGCTTCCTTGATGAAGAATACCCACAGGACCTCTGGATCCGAGTCTACACAGATGGGTCAGCTCAAAATGCTATTCGAAATGGAGGAGCGGGAGTGTACATAGAATGCCCAAATAATACTAGGGACACAGCCAGAGTACCGACAGGAAAGTACTGCCATAACTATGATGCTGAAATTGAGGCAATCAAGATAGCAACAGAGAAATTACTAAATACCAGCAACGGTACACAACCTGTGGTGCTATTGACAGATGCAAAATCAGTACTCGGGGCGTTCCTGTCTGGGAAATTGCCAGTACTAAGGACACTACTTTCTGAACTTAGCAGTCAGCATAAGGTCATCATACAGTGGATACCATCCTACTGTGGAGTACCCTGAAACGACAGAGCTGATCAATTGGCTAAGGAAGGAGCCAAAGAAGAACAGCCTGATGTGCCCGTTACATACCAAAAAAGAAAAGAATGATCAAACCAGTCAGAAAGCCACCAAAACCTGCTCAAGATGACTACCACGTTATGGACAGACCAGAACAAATCATTATTCTGCGCCCCAGAACAGGACACAATATATTACGCAACCACATGTATACAAAATTCAAGATTGGTGAAACAGCCATGTGCACATGTGGATTGGCGTCGCAGACAGCAGAGCGCATACTCCAAGACTGCCCAAAATATAACATATCTAGGCAAACCTTCTGGCCTAGAGAGACGACAGTGGAAGATAAACTCTTTATACCGCTGTGTGAACTGAAAAACTGCATTGAAGTTATAGACATATTTCAAGCGAACGAAAGAAGAAGAAGAATAGGACAGGGGGATCAATTTACAATTATGGTAATTAAATTTTTTAAAATATTCACAACTAAATTATATGACAGATTAAACTGGCATATTTCAGTAAACAGATCCAGTGTGGTCACAACAAAAGCAGAGTTGCTTTATGCACAGAAGGTTAATATTTTAGCAGTGTGGGTCTGGGGTAGAAGTTTAGTCCCGTGAGTGAACTTCTCCCAAGTTGAGATTCACTGGTTTAACATAATGAGTTTAAATCTGTGTCTGTTTTTTACTATAAGTAAACAATGTTCTGAACCATGTGTTCATGAATACATACATAGGATCATGACATTTTAATTGTCATTGTTTTGCTGTGCTGGATGGTCGCATATTTTGCTGTTTGCAAATGCTAATGATTGTTTGTAGTGATTGAGCTTGGTCAGGAATGTTGCATTTTACTGCAGAAGATTGCTGAGACAAGTGTGTTCCTGGCAAGAGAGTCCTGTGTGTGATGGACGCTGTGGACTTTCTTGTGTGTTCCTGGCAAGAGAGTCCTGTGTGTGATGAATATTGTGGGCCTTCTTGTGTGTTCCTGGCAAAAGAGTCCTGTGAGTGATGGATATTGTGGACCTTCTTGTGTGGTCCTGGCAAGAGAGTCCTGTGAGTGATGGATATTATTGACCTTCTTGTGTGGTCCTGGCAAGAGAGTCCTGTGAGTGATGGATATTGTGGACCTTCTTGTGTGTTCCTGGCAAGAGAGTCCTGTGTGTGATGGATATTGTGAACCCTCTTGTGTGTTCCTGGCAAGAGAGTCATGTGTGTGATGGATATTGTGGACCTTCTTGTGTGGTCCTGGCAAGAGAGTCATGTGTGTGATGGATATTGTGGAGCTGGGGAACATATTAAGAAACATTCGCCCCAGTTTGTCATTAAATTGCTGAAGAGGAAGAAATGCCACCTTTATTTCCATCAACAGAAGTGTTCTAGGGGAGACAAAGGTGGCATATCTGCAGCTAATTTATCATAAACTGTGAACAGGTTTCTCATTATCTCGCACACGTGTAGGTGGGTGTGAGAGAGAGAAAGAGAACCTGATAAATGAGAAAGAATGGAAACGTTTTCAAAATATCACTTGCATTTGGTTTGTATCATTGTGATGGATTGTTCCTGTAAACATATGTTTAATGTCTCCACAATGTTTATGAGGCATCACCATGTGACAATGATCACAGTCTTCGAGTTGGTATAATATTTGTTAACTGTGTCTGAAAGTGTAACTACACGGGTGTATGCGTCAGTGTCTGGGATTGGATTTCCCACAGACCATATAAATCGGCAATGTAGATGACATTTATCAGTACCAGCTATTATTGTGTCTGATATCTGCTGTTATTTACTTTCACTAATTGATCTTACTAGCAACTGTGACAGTGATTCCTATGCTCTGTAAATCTGTAAGCAGCAGTGTCGGAAATGGATGCATTTATTCCGTTTTTCTTTTCCCCAATAGGTAAAATGACAAACAAGTGTCTTGCACATACTCGATTACGTGATGATTAAGCAATTACCCAAACATACGAACACCCAAGCCTCAACACCCTTTGGGCTGCTGTAATTTTCATATGGAACATCGGCATTACAAAGTATATCACTGAATACCAGTCCCCAGAATGATGTCATGTCAAGTTACCTTTGTGTTTAATTGTCTTATTTCCTGCTTCACGAAGTCGCAGGATTCCGGTATTAATCACACACCATCATGCAATCTGTAGTGTACACCCTACTCTAGCTCTAAACACAACTATGTATTGACCCCTACCCAAAAAAGTCACACACCACATGATCCATAAGATTTCAAGGATCATCTCATCTCATCTCACCAGGTTCCTCTTGTACCTTGCGTTTTCGAGATGAAGTATAAACAGCGGGAGAGTGCCCGCTTATGGACTTCATGTATCGATATTCCCACGGACTCTGCTATTCCACCCGCCCATCGTTTACGTGGTCGACCTCTTCCCCTGTTTCCATTTGGTCTGTAAATCATTGCTTGTTGTGATATACTGTTAGTTGGTAACCTACTTGCATGGCCAAACCATTTGACTTGCTGCCTTCTAATAAAATCTAGCGCTGCTATAACCCCCAACTTTAGTCCTGATTTCTTCATTTCTGATCTTATCTCTTTTTGATACGTTGATTATTCTTCTCAGGAATCACTTTTCTGTTGTGATTTTTTTTCCCCTCTTTTTCTGTCATTGTCCAGGTTTGTCATTGATAACATAGAGTTGGTAGGAAGATTGTGTTGTAAAGTGCTTTCTTAGTAATTATTGTTACATGTTTGTTCTTTAGTGTTGGTGCTGTTTGTCCAATGAGTCAATGAGTTGGTTTGCCTTATTACATCTATATTCGATCTCGTCTTCTGATTTGCCATGTGATGATATTATACTTCCTAGGTACTTTAGGTTCAACCTAGGTGAAACTCTTTACTTATTTCAAGGAATGTTCGTTTAGGTGAATCGTTCTTCTTTAGTTATAGTCTTACCTGTGGTTTACTTGTGCTAATTTTCATGTTATGTCCCCTACACATTTCGTTTAGAAGTTTAGACTATTGATGTGGTCTTGTAATTCATCTTCTGATTTTGCCGTTAATGCTTGGTCATCCGCAAAGAGGAGTTCTCTAATGGTGTAATTTGCAGATGGTTCATCTTCTGTGTTCTTCAAGGATCGTAATATTATAAAATGTGTATCAAAACGGATGAGACTGTGTATAGCTGTTGTCCAGAATATAGTTCAAGATGGAAGAGAGTGTGTACAACTGTTGTCTAAAATATATATAGATCAAGATGGTGGAGATTGTGTATAACAGTTGTCTAAAATATAGATCGAGATGGTGGAGATTGTGTATAACTGTTGTCTAAAATATAGATCAAGATGGTGGAGATTGTGTATAACTGTTGTTTAAAATATAGATCAAGATGGTGAAGATTGTGTATAACAGTTGTCTAAAATATAGATCGAGATGGTGGAGATTGTGTATAACAGTTGTCTAAAATATAGATCAAGATGGTGGAGATTGTGTATAACAGTTGTCTAAAATATAGATCAAGATGGTGAAGATTGTGTATAACTGTTCAAAATAAGACTGCAGTGTCTACGGCTGCAGGAGAAACAGGTGGGTATTTGGTTGCTGAGATCTATGTAGACTAAGAGCTTGTTTAACCATTGTCTTGCCAGGATATTGTAAATGTATCCATCTACACAAAAATATATTCATGTTTATGAACAACAATTGCTGTGTTAAGTGTCCTGTAATATATTATTGTGATTGAAACAACACCACCATTGACATTAAATTGCCATCCAGCATTGAGTTGGTGTTATTCTTATTGACTGAGTTTTGAATATTCGATAAAATAAGAATGTTACAATCGTATTTCAATTTTTGTTCTATGCTGTGAATCTCTGAAACGACATGCTCAATTTTACACAATTGCTGTTTAATTGCTGGATTGCAGTGAACTAAATTGTGTAGACATCAGTCGACTTGAGAGTATAACTGGTAAGCTTGGGATTAGTTTTGACACTTGATAGCTAAATTGTTCAGTTATCGATTACATTCGAGGTATATAGTTAAGTTGTTTAGTAGTGATTTAATTTCAAAGTAATACTGTGATAGCTTACTTGTGTTCAGTAATCAGTTAAATTCACAGTATAAGGGTCGTTCAGTTGAAAACCGTTCCATTGGCTTTATTACAAAAGTATTAATTCTACCACACCTGTTAATGTTTCTTTCAACAAAGCATTCATTTTGAATGAATTAAGCACCATGGGTTGGTCAGATGAAGTCGCCGTAGGCATTCAGGCAAGCATGCCATTGCTTAGGTAGGCGGCGAATGCCGTCCGTAAAAAAAAAAGGATTGTGGTTGCTCACTGAACCGAGTGATTACCGCGTTCATTACGTCTGTATCTGTGTGAAATCGTTGCCCCTTGAGAGCTTTTTTTTTAGAGGTCCGAACAAATGAAAATCACATGGTGACAAATCAGGACTATAGGCTGAATGTGCAGAATTTCCCACTTCTTCCAAGCTAATGCTTCCTGCATAATCTTTGCAACATGCAGACGAGCATTATCGTGCAACAAAATCACACCGCGAGAAAGCATGCCGGGTCGTTTATTCCTGATGGCTTTTTGCAGTTTGTCTAGTGTTTGCAAGTAGTGGGTAGAGTTGATGTTGACACCAGGTTCTTTAAAGTCGGTCAACAATAGCCCTACATGGTCAAAAAATGCGCTCAGCATAACCTTACCAGCGGAAACCTGTAACTTGAATTTGTTTGGCCTTTGGTGACCCAGCATGCTTCCATTGCATGCTCTTCTCTCTTTTGCTGCTCGGCTCAAAGTGGTGACTCGATGATTCGTCGCCCGCCACTACACAGAAGAGAAATGCATCACCCTCCATTCTGTAACGCAGCAAGTGGTTCAAGCGCCATCCCATGCGTTACTCGTTTTGGTGGTCGGTCAACATCCGTGGTACCCACTGTGAACACACCTTCGATATTGCAGTTTCTTACTAACGACCTTTTGAATTGTCCCAATTGCACATCAAATACTTTCGCTAGCGAACGTATGCTTCGACAACGATTCATCTATACTGCTGCATCAATTTTGGCGATGTTTTTTCTATTACAACAATATGCGCTTGTCCCGTACCTTGAAGATCTGTAGTGAACTGACGTCCTTTCCGAAACATTCGTACCCAGTCTGTCACTGTTGTCTTCGACACAGTTACCCTACGCTGCCTGCATTCTTCGATAATGTCCACTGGTCGACATCCTTCAAATAAAAAAAACTGAATCACCGCTCTTTGAGCTTCTTTGGACGGATTTTGGATCAACCCGTCCATTTTCTCAATGGTCAGAAACAGAACCTATGCATCATGGGACGATAAGCGCGTGCTCTTTTATTCATTGGTCAGTACTTATCACATGACTATGACATAATAATGTTCAACGTACACAATTACGCACGGTAATAGATGATTTGTTCAGTCTCATTTCATCCTGTTCCTCTTGTACCTTGCGGTGTCGAGGTGAAGCATAAACAGCAGTAGAGTGCCCGTTTATAGGCTTCATGTGTCGAGATTGCGATGGACTTAGCTATTCCCTCTGTCCATCGTTTACATGGTCGGCGTCTTCTTCTGGTTCCGCTTGGTCTGTACATCATTGCATGTTGTGGTGTACTGTTAGTTGGTAGCCTTGTTATATGCCTAAACCAGTTAACTTGCTGTCTTCTGATGAAATCTAGCACTGCCATAATCCCCACTGTAGTCCTTATTTCTCCATTTCTGATCTTCTCTCTTCTTGATGCATTGAATATTTTTCTCAGGAATCTCATGTCTATTGTGATTTTTTCTTTTCTCTTTCTCTGTCATTGTCCGGGTTTGGCATTGGTAGCATAGGGTTTGTAGGAAAAGTGTGTTGTAGAGTGCTTTAAAAAAAAAAAAAGTATTGATACTTTAATTGATCAATGGAAAATGTTGAATTCAATCAGTTTGGCTGCAGAATCAACTATTCCAAAATTAAAGAAGGTGGGCCGTAAGAAATGGATGACTGAAGAAATTTTACACCTAATGGAAACAAGAAGACTCAACAAAAATAATTCTCCGGGGCATGCCGGTATGCTAGGGAATGAACAGGCGGACAGATTGACTGGCTCGGCAAAACTTGGTGGAGTATTGATGCATGACAAGACAGACGTGGTTGCGGCCTTGTGGGAGCACGTGTACACCTCGGAGGAGCAAATGGATTATCATAGTCTGGTAAGAATGAGGCAGCGAGGTGTGACGAGGCGTTCTGGCCCGATGCTCGACGCTCAGAGAAAAGGCGAGACGGACACATAATCAGATTGCTACTGGAACTATTAGTGTTGGAACTCTTCGCTGGCTGCTGAGGATGGGGACGGTGCGCTTATGGGAATGTCCCGAATGCTGTGATGTCGGTTCCTAAATCAATCAATCAATCAATCTGGTGATCGAGTGAAATGGCGAGTCATGACCGCCCACGTTTTCCGGCATGGCACATGATTGATTGATTGATACGCATTTGTTCTTTAGTATTGGTGCCATTTGTCCAATGAGTTGGTTTGCCTTATTGCATCTATTTTCGATCTCGTTTTCTGATTTGCCATGTGATGATATTATACTTCCTAAATGAAACACTCTACTTGTTTCAGGGGGTGTTCTTTTAGATGAATCTTTTCTTCTTCTTCTTCTTCTTCTTCTTCTTCTTCTTCTTCTTCTTCTTCTTCTTCTTCTTCTTCTTCTTCTTCTTCTTCTTCTTCTTCTTCTTCTTCTTCTTCTTCTTCTTCTTCTTCTTCTTCTTCTTCTTCTTCTTCTTCTTCTTTGGTTATAGTCATTACCTCTGTTTTTTTTTTTTTTGCGCATATCCTTTACAGGACATCGCTGTCAACACCAGCATTTTACCGCTGTCATTGATTTCTTGGCAAGGTTACGCTCAGTAGTTTGACATTGATTTCTGAGCGGCCGGCTGACTTATCCCGTAAGTAACCAACGCGGCGAGAACCGCTTCCAATTCTCACGCGCTGCGTTACTCTACGTGGATAAACGGGATTACAGAGAAAGTCGTTTAACACCTCGGCCAGGGAGACTTACCTCTGTTTACAGATGCTAATTTTCATGTTACGTTCCTTACACACTTCATTTAGACTTTATATGGTTTAAACATTGAACACAACCCACTATTGGCAACGCTGATCGTATTCTGGTACGAACTAAAGCCTTGTCTACGTCAATTTGGAAGCACTAGACTCGAGTTTCGCTCTCGTTTGACCTCGTCAGTAGTGCATATCCTTGACTGGACCCTGGATCAAACCCGGATTACTGGCATGTGACGCGGGTGTGTAACCACTAAACCACGCGCTAGACGCGACGAAATTATCACACCAGAAAATCACAACTTCACCCATCGTAGACTATAGCTCAAGATTTGCCCGATCGCGACGACTGACATCCGTCAATCGATGTGGCCCCGAATCAGGTCTTCTCGACTGGCAAGGCACACCTGTCCGCCCAAAGTCCAGCGAGCATTAATCAAATTGATTTGTGTGGGTTTTTCCCCGGGATTTGAGATTTAAACATTGAGCACAACCCACTACTGGCAACGCTGATCGTATTCCGGTACGAACCTAAAGCCTTGTCCACGTCAGTAGGAAGCACTAGACTCGAGTTTCGCTCTCGTTTGAGCTCGTCAGTAGTGCATATCCCTGACTGGACCCGGGATCAAACCCATGCAATTGTTAAAAATAAAAATCATTGTTAGCATGCTTGTTTTCCAATACAGTGGTGCTGGTTCAACCCCCAACAGTCATCTGATTCTTTTTCTTTTTCTTTTTCAAATTAGTACAATTGTGATGTCGACCCAGCCGATCAGAATGGGTGCCTGCTAATGTGTAGAATTGATTGAGAATTGCCTGGGAGTAACAAGCCATTTCGCAATTATTAAAGAAGAACATCGAGACTGTTGAACTTGAATGTTACAGACACATTCGTATAAAATCGGGAGTCTCCGTGGCGAAGTTGTCAATGCGTCTGACTCGGGCTCCGAAGGTTGTGGGTTCGATTCCAGGCCGCGTCCTGATGTTCACGTGTGCATGCTTTCAGTCGTCGCTGGAGCCACGGAGTTCGTGCTCTGTGCGACGCTTTTCACGCCGCGGAAAGAGACTGAGCCATATGGGATAAAAACCCGGTGCAATGTGACTTTGTAACCCTACGACTTTTAAGCGACTTTTTTTTTCTTAGAAAATTGTGTATCAAGAAGAACACAAATACAGACAAACGTCAAGATGTTACCATCCATCCATCATGTGCCACGCCTGAAAGCGTGAGAGGTCATGACTCGCCATCTCACTGGATCTCCAGAGTCGTGGATCAGCTCCTTGTTCCTGTCTCGATCATGCCATGTGGCCAAGCCATCCAGTTATTTACTTCTCGGTCTTCCCCTTGGTCTGTTCCCTTCGATCTTGCCAGCTGTCACCAAGTTCTCCAATTCATTTCTTCTCATAACATGTCCAAAAAATTTTGACTGTCTACGTCTAATTTCTCTAATCAATTTACGATTTTCATTTGTTTCCTGTAGTACTTAGTCATTGGTTTTTCTGTCTGTCCATGGTATTCTTTGCATTCTCCTCAGAAATTACATTTTTACAGCCATCAGGTGTTATTCAGCCTGCTGCTCATTGTCCAAGTTTCACATCCATACAAAAGTACAGGCTCTATGTAGCACCTCAACACTCTTTTTCTCGTTTCAATTGACATCTTTTTTATTGGTCAGTAAGTTTTTCATCTTGCTAAAGGCTACTTTCGCCTTGACGATTCTTGTTCTAATCTCTTCAAGGCATCTCCCATCAGATGTTATGACTGTTCCGAGATAATTGTATGGATTCACTTGTTGAAGAATATTCCCATTTACTTGTATATTACATTGTGGTACTTCGTTCTTCCTAGTGACGACCATAACCTGTGTCTTTTTTACAATTTAATTCTAACCCCAATTGTTCACTGTGTGCAACAACCGCATCTACTAATTGTTGCATACCCTGCTCATTGTCTGCAATCAATACTGTATCATCTGCATAACTAATGTTATTGATGTTTCGTCCTCCAATGATGATTCCATTCATATCTTCTACATTTCTGAAAATATTTTCACTGTATAGGAAAGAAAGATCTGGAGACATTACACATCCCTGTCTCACACCTCTCTTAATAGGCTGATATTGTCCTACTACATTATCAATCCTTATGGCAGCTTGTTGTTTCCAATATATGTTTTTAATAAGTCTAATGTCTTTCCCATCAATTTGTAGGTCTGCAAGCGTATCTACCATGTTGAAATGTCTTACTCTATCGAAAGCCTGTGTGTAGTCAATAAAGCAAAGATGTATATCTTTGGTTACTTTAATATAACGTTCAATAGCTGGCATATACACAACATTTACTATACCCTTTCCTTCTACAAACCCACATTGTTCGTCGCCTATTTCAGGTTGTAATTTCTTTCTCACTCTTTGCATGATAACTCGTAGCCAAATCTTCGTTACCACAGCCGCCATAAACACAATAGTGCACGATTTCTAGCCAGGCATATTTCCCTGCATCGTTATAGATCATTCCAAGTGGATCAACCAATCATCATTTGGCTGAAATATGCCACTCAATAAATCGTGCAATATTGTATTGATGTCGTGTGTGTTCACCTGGGGACTAAATTGTTTTGAATTTCTTCTTCTTCTTCTTCTTCTGCGTTCATCCTGAGAATTTTTTTTTTCGCACGTGATTGTGTTGTGCCTGTTCACAGCATAGCTGCGTTCTTGCGCCGCAAGGCCGACACGTCCGACTTCTGCGGGCATTTGTTGACCGGTTAACCTTCCCGGGGGTTACTTAGGACGTTTAACTCTCACTGTTGTGGTGTTATCCCCCATCCCAGCTGGCCCATTTAGAACAACCGAAGACATCCTGGTCAGCCCTCAAGGGAAGGCAGAGGCAGACCATGGACATTCCCCACCATCCAAGGAGGCTTCCATAATTGCAGAGCCGACACATAGCGCTCTGATACTGGGCTCACCCAAGGAATCGTCACGTCCTGCACATGGCTGCTTAGCCTCACTTCCATATATTGGGCCTTCCGTTCACCATAGGCTGTTCCTCCGGAACCCAGAAGAATGCAGTCTGCAGCTGACATCCACACAGTGAGCTTTCTATTCGGACTTTCCACTTAATGGGTTTGCTATCCAAGCAATAATCAATTTCATGCCCCTGGGACGCTTCTGCTACATGACATACTTGTGGTATGAAGTGTGGCAGTCTAAGTACTTCTTCGTGCACCTTTAGATGTCAACATGTATGTAGTTAAAGTAAGCTGTGGTCCACTTGAGCTTGTTGATATCTCCATAGAGCTTGTCCTCAAATGAAGGAGGTGTGGGCCAAAATAGCTTTCTCTGTTCTGCATATATTGGGAACTCCTGCAGCAAATGTTTAGCTGTCATTTTATCAGTTCCACAATCACATTGATCGGTATCTCCTATCTTTAGTTTATTGAACAGCTGGTATTTCAGCCTGTTATGTCCTGTGCGGAGTTAGAAAATTACCACTTCGGTCGAGTTTGTAATATGCATCATCTTTCTGGTGGCTTGGATGCTCTAATTCCCATTTGATTCGGTAAGTGCTTTTTATAAACCTCTTTGCCTCATTATAGGTTATGTCTATGTCAGGCTGTGGTAGTCATCCGCCCTCTTTTGCTAGTCTGGCAGCCTCTTCATTCCAGGTATACTGCAATGTGATGGGATCCACTTAATTACAGAATTTTTGAATTTCTGACATTGTCCTTGTAGGGCTGCTCTTAGGGTCTGCTAGTTCTATGCTGTTTTTGCTCTTCAGTATTGAGACAGCTGACTTTGCATCTGTGAAGATAGCTATTTGCTTCTCTTTAATTTTCCTCCACCAAGAGCATTTATGCTGCAGTTTTCAAAGCCTCTACCTCTGCTTTGAAGTTACTTGAAAATTTTCCAGTTGCCACTGACTGTTTGTTTTTTTCACTCCATTTTTTTTTTAAAATTTGGAGAATTCCTCCTCCTCCATTTTCTACTAAATTTGTGGCTGATCCATCGATATATGCATGTGTCCAATTGCTGCTTGGGTAATGTTATGTAGTTTAGGGCTATCTTTCTTCTTTTTGTTTTATTCTGGGTGTTCTTTTTCTCAATACCAGGAATGTTTTCTAATCTCTCAGGCAGTTGTTGCTGTCTCCAAGCTGAGAACTTGTATGCATTGTAAATGGGTTTGACTGTTGATATGTTAAGTATAGGATCTGCCCTAATCTTTCGTTTTGCAGTTTATACAAAGTTGCTACGCTTCAGTCTTTCCTTTCCAAAACTATTAAACCTTTTATACATTGGGTGGTCTGTCAATTTTCTAAATTTTTCTGCTTATTACTGGGTTCTACTTTCTCTTCTATCCTGCATTGGTTGTAAACAAGTTATCTTTCCTGGTTCGTTAATATGCGTTGTCTTTAGGCTTCCAGTTAAGATCCGCATTCCTTGATTTTGGACTCTACTTATTTTGTTAAAGTTTGACTTAGCTGCTGCAGGCGACGATCAAAGGTAACTCCTAGATATTTTGGATTTTCTTCATGGCGCAATATTTTCCCATTAAATACCAGCTTAGGGTGCTGAGTTTTATTTGAGAGAGAGAACACTGTGCATGTTGTTTTCTCCTCACTAGCCATGATTTTGACCAGTCCTCTAGCGCTAATAAGGCTTGCTGTATTCTGCTGTTAGCTGTACTAATATATTCTTCAGATGTCCATATGGCTAGGTCATCTGCAGAGGAGAATGTGTGTACTCTGGCTGGAAAATTTTCCGTGATGTCATTTATATATGCTAGGAATAATGTTGGTAAAGAACTCTTCCTTGGAGGACACCTTGCTCCAACAACATCTTTTTGCTGGTTTGTCCTTGTACTTTTGTCCTGGCAGTTCTGTCCTCAAGGTAGTGGCTGATCCATTAGTACATTTTCCCACAAACATGCATTTTTTGCAGTTTTACTTTCAGTCCTTCCTTCCATACGTTATCAAATGCTTTTTCTAAATCTATCCAGTGTGTGCTTTTTCTCTTGGAAGGCATTCTCTATTTCCTGAGCTATATAGGTTATTTGATCTTCAATGGATCTGTACTTTCTGAATCCTGCTTGGTGTGGTGTTAAGAGTTGGTTTTCTTCCAGATGCCATGTTAGCCTGCCATTGATAATGAGTGCCATTAATTTTCCTGCACAGCTAAGTAGACTGATAGGTAAATAGCCATTTGGTTCTTCCAGGTCTTTTACTTTCTTTGGGACTGGTATTAGTATAGCTTCCTTCCATGCATGTGGGACAATTCCTCTCTAAACTGTCACAACTGTCATTTACTGCCAATATAGAACCTTGCGGTGTATGGCAGATGGGTCTTTGAGCCTTGAGGAATTAAGGCCGCCTGGCTAGTTTGTTTAAACGTTCCACCAATTGTTTCTTGTTGCCATGTCGTGTACTTATGTTTTCACAATATTTGTCTGTTAGTATGGCAAATATATCCTAATCAGCTCGTTTGTAATTCCAGCTGGGCAAAGGCTTTTGCTCCTGTGGAACTTACTCCATATTCATTACAAGCTTGATTGGTCTGTGGTCACCACCTGCTAATTGGTCATGCACATGGCGATCGATTTTGTGGAGGATGTCTCCTGTGCAGAAAGCTAAGTCTGGAGTAGAAGTGGTAAACCATCTTCTAGAGTAGAAGCTCAGTGTGTCTTCCGCTTTGTTGAGTAGGTGGAGATTTAAGTCTTATTTCCCAGTCCTCCACTTCATCTCCTCTGTTGTCAGTATCTGGATATCCCTATCTATCTGAACGGCTATTAAAATCTCTGACAAAAATGCAATTAGTGTCAGTTACTTTCATGTTTGAAAGTGTAAGGTCCTTATCCGCTGGGCTATAAAGATTGTAAATTCTTATTTTCACATTCGTTATCATTATATCAACACCTATAAATTCCGTTTGGTTGTCAGAAGTCACAGATACTTCACTGCAATGTATTTTGTTTCGTGTAAGTATTAGAACTCTTTTGTGTCCTTCGCGAATCTGCGATTGGCGTTAAGGAGTGTCTCTTGAATGCATGCCACATCTATTCTATCTTATGAAGACGATGTGTTAAGAAATTCCTCAGCATTCCACTGTAGTATGTTGAGTGTCCGGGGTGTTTGGCTAATAGCTCTTAACCTACTCCTCTGTGCCTTGACTCCACAGCACAGGAGAAGGTGACCACCAGTAGTAATGGGTGGACCCCCTCGAGGCAGGGGGCCTGGCACTATCACCGCCTGATGGGACTTCACGGGATTAGCACCATACTGATTATTTTTAATCTGTGGCATCATGAATTGATTAAGTTACGATGCACTGCTTTGCCAAGCCTGTGGCTCAGTATATCCGATTTCGACAAGCATTTTTCTGGTGTGCTTTCCCTAGCACTTGACTGTCCCCAGTCTACCTAAGAGGCAGCAGGTGTGTGTGTCTCTTGGTCTGGTTTCTCTCCCTTGACCTGTCCGACATGGGTGACCCTACCAGTAGCTGTGCTACCGTCGGCATAGCTCTTGGGGTCATTGGAACACGCAAGCCCCGCTACCTCGTCACGGTGGATACACGGCAGAGGGTGTTTTGAGTTTTAAACTTAAAGATATGAACACGGAAGAACACTACCCCTTAAACGGATTTATTATGTCTCTGAGAATGACATTTTGGGGCCATAGTGGTTTGGACAAGAGAGTTGGGTCCTGGGAGAAAAGGCAAGACACTGGGCATTGATCACACCTTCCGCAGTCACATGCATGGGGCTGTGGAAACGGGTAAGGACTGCACAATCTCTCCCGTGGGCTGTGATGTGTGCTGCAGTCAGATGCATGGGGCTGTGGACACGGGTCGGGACGGCACCATCTCTCCCGTGGGCTGTGGACACGGGTCGGGACTGCACCATCTCTCCCGTGGGCTGTGGACACGGGTCGGGACTGCACCATCTCTCCCGTGGGCTGTGGACACGGGTCGGGACTGCACCATCTCTCCCGTGGGCTGTGGACACGGGTCGGGACTGCGCCATCTCTCCCGTGGGCTGTGGACACGGGTCGGGACTGCACCATCTCTCCCGTGGGCTGTGGACACGGGTCAGGACGGCACCATCTCTCCCGTGGGCTGTGATGAGTGCTGCGCTCTGCAGGGGGCCTGCTTCAGGAAGACGATGATGTTGGTAAGGTTGCGAGGCCATTGTTTTTGTTACACCTGTTGCCCATCTTTATGTGTGGCAAGAGGTCTGGCCTGGCTGTGTTGTATTTCCAAAACATTCCTATCGACGTTATCATCGATTGTGTCAATATTACAGGGTTATAAAGTCCTAAGATTGTCAATCTAGTGGGGTTTTCGTAATCCGCGATGGCTCGATGATGCTACAGCAACATTTAAGTTTATATTCGTTACAGCCCTCTTAGCCCTGTCACTTTGTCAACATTAAATGCAAGGACTCAGGTTAATTAGTTGCATATCCATTACAGGACGCCAGAGTCAACCCCAGCATTTTTTTGGCTGTTTGCGATCTCTTGGCAAGTTTACATTCAGTAGTTTGCCATTACTTTCTGAACAACCGTCACCCATACCATGTTATAAAAACTCAACGCAAGGCGGTCCGCTGCCAAATCACCCGCAGCTGTGTTTCGAACGCGGTATGCGGGATTACGAACTGCGTCCGTAACGTCTTCGCCACGGACCTTGGTGCATGTATATAATTATATATAGATAATATTAATGTAAATAGAATTTACAGCGTAAATAAGTTCACGGGCCTGCAAGGCTGTCTGTATATTACAGCACTGATTGTCGGATGGGTAGGCATACCATTCATTTGTGTATGACTTTACTGTAGACATTCTGGTGGTGAAAATTATACAAGTGAACTTTCCTAGGAAACAGTGATTTCTTTGTTTGACACTTGAACATCTCATTATCCCCTGAGCCACAACGCCGGTTAATGGCAAACTATTTAATATAACATTGCCCAGTAAATCACAAACTATCAATAGGGGCTGGGGTCGACTGCAGCGTCCAGCACAGGACATGCAATGTTGTAGATGTGAGAAACCACGACAGCTGACACACACAGGACATGCAATGTTGTGAATATGAGAAACCACGACAGCTGACATACACAGGACATGCAATGTTGTGGATGTGAGAAACCACGACAACTGACACACACAGGACATGCAATGTTGTGGGTATGAGAAACCACGACAACTGACACACACAGGACATGCAATGTTGTGAATATGAGAAACCACGACAACTGACACACACAGGACATGCAATGTTGTGAATATGAGAAACCACGACAGCTGACACACACAGGACATGCAATGTTGTGGATGTGAGAAACAACGACAGCTGACACACACGATCACAACCAGTTTAGCTAGTGCTGCAGTCCGCTCATTGATTGCCCATGTCTCCTGTCTCTGTGAGTTCTCAGCTCAGCGCAAGTCTCGGCTGTGTATCTTCAATAGCAGGTCTCGGCGTAACGAGGCAAAGCAGTTTCCATATTTTTCAAATTATATATATATATATATATATATATATATATATATATATATATATATATATATATATATATATATATATATATATATATATAATCAAATGACGTCAGGAATGTGTGTTCATGTAATCTCGTGGCTACCCAGCTCAATCTTTACATCCAGCGATAACATTACATCTCAGTTTTCCAGGTTCTTTTCGCTTGTTAGCTTAGAGTCCATGTTCTAGAGCCGTCTGGTGCTACAGGCCAGACATGTGTCGCCAGTATCTGATTCATATTAAAGATCGAACAGAACTTAACCTGGATAGTAGAGGAAACGTACTGTATGTGAGGGTGCTGATGTCTTCGTGGGATGTTCCTTGGCCCATAAAACAAAGGCTCTCGACATCATCTGTACTTGGAGTTTAATGAGATGCCAACAGGCCTGACGAGGACTGGGCTAACAGTGGCTACCCAGTAAGGCGAAAGGTTAGTCTAGAGCTGCTAAACACGTCAATTGGAGATATAATGGCCACATATTGCTAAGAAGTCCTCTTACTTTGCAGTTGAGTATAGCGGTCCACTCAGTGAGGTACAGACTGTGATACTGTACATGCGGCCTACCTCTTGACCTCGCCTCTAAAACTCATTGGCAACGATCTCCCAGTCATGGGGGACGTCTTGCAGTCGGCCTCCTTCCAGCACGTCTTCTCTTCCAAAACTCATTGGCAACTATCTCCCAGTCATGGGGACCGTCTTGCAGTCGGCCTCCTTACAGCACGCATCTCTTCCAAAACTAAACGTTTGTGTCTGATTAGCCAGTACTTCGACGTCACTATTGTACGCTCATTATCAATGCTGAGCAACCCTGACTTGATTCTAAATTGCCTTTTTAATATATCCGGGAGTTATTAACAACAATCAATTCTTCATTATTAGGTATAACACATCTAACACAAGGCAAAGTTATTCAGAAGATCAGTACACCCCAGCAGCAGTCAGGTTAGAGAGATAACACAGGAACACGATCAGGTACAGCACACCTAAATTAAACCTTGAATAAATTAATTACATCCAGGAAGCAGACAAGCAATAAAAGGCAAAAACATACATGAATATTTATTAGCTAGTTTGTTGTAGACTTCGGTTAATTTATTGAATTGTTAAAACAGAGTCTGCATTATGTTAGCGACACAGAAGTGAAGTTACAGGGGTACAGCTACTTAATGCGATATAATGCTATCATTTGGAATGTTCTAGCACACTCTGCCGGTCTCCCTGGCCAAGAGATTAAGGACGTTGTTCGTAATCCCGTATATTCTCGTACGAAACACAGCTGCGCGAGATTCGGCAGAGGATCTCGTCGCGCTAGTTACTTACGGGGGTATGTGAGTCGGTCATTCAGAAAGCAATGGCAAACCTACTGAGCGTAATCTTGCCAAGAGCATCAACAGTAGCTGAAAAATGCTGGTGTTGACTGCAACGTCCTGTAAGGGATATGCAACTGAAAAAAGCACTCTTACAGTTAACTGCATTTTTATTCGTGCTAGAAATATAACAACTGATAGTGGACGTCAAATAGAGCACATGCTGCAACAGGAATAACGGGCAGCAGTAACAGAAGAAGCAGTGATTGTCCGTGAGAATAATAACATGTACATTACAATTGTTTGTAACATTTAAGGGGAGCAATAATATGTACACACAATTGTAACATTTAAGGAGAACAATAACATGTACACACAATTGTCTGTAGTATTTATGGAGAAGAATGACATGTACACACAATTGCTTGTAATATTTATGGAGAAGAACGACATGTACACACAATTGTTTGTAACATTTAAGGGGAATAATAACATATGCATACAATTGTTTGTAAAAATTTAGGGGAATAATAACATGTACATACAATTGTTTGTAACATTTAAGGGGAATAATAACATATGCATACAATTGTTTGTAAAAATTTAGGGGAATAATAACATACCCATACAACTTTTTGTAACATTGAAGCAGAATAATGGCAAGTACACACCATTGTTTGTAACATTTAAGGGGAATAATAACATGTACATATAATTGTTTGTAACATTTAAGGGGAATAATAACATATACATACAATTGTTAGTAACATTTAAAACAATGACATGTAAACACAATTGTTTGTAACAATTAAGGAAAATAATGACATGACGAAACACTTGTTTTAACACCTGAATAGAATAATTACTTTGCATGTACACACAATTGTTTGTAATGCTTCAATAGAGTTATCATATGTACTCAAAATTGTTTATAGCGTCTTATAATGAGGCAAAGAGGTTGATAAAAAGCACTTACAGAACCAAATGGGAATCAGAGCATCCAGGCCATCAGAAGGATGATGCATATTACAAACTCGACCGAAGAGAACAAGTAGCAATCTTCAGACTGCGCACAGGACATAACAGGCTGAAATACCACTTGTTCAATAAACTAAAGATAGGAGATACCGATGAATGTAATTGTAGAACTGGAAAAATGACAGCAAAACATTTGCTGCAGGATTGCCCAACGTATGCAGAACAGAGAAAGATATTTTGGCCCACACCTGCTTCATTTGAGGACAAGCTCTATGGAGATATCAACAAGCTCAAGTTGACCGCAGCTTACTTTAACTATATACAGGTTGACATTTAAAGGTGCATGAAGACCCAGAGGCATGAAATGGAATATTGCTTGGATAGCAAATCCATTATGTGGAAAGTCCAAATCGAAAGCTCGCTGTGTGGGCTTCATAAAAGGTGGAAAAGTGTCCTAGTGGCACGAAATGGAATATTGCTTGGATAGCAAATCCATTACGTGGAAAGTCCGAATCAAAAGCCCACTGTGTGGGCTTCATAAAAGGTGGAAAAGTGTCCTAGTGGCACGAAATGGAATATTGCTTGGATAGCAAATCCATTACATGGAAAGTCCGAATCGAAAGCTCACTGTGTGGATGTCATCTGCAGACTGCATACTTCTGGTTTCCGGAAGAACAGCCTATGGTGAACGGAAGGCCCAATATACGGAAGTGAGGCTAAACAGCCATGTGCAGGACGTGACGATTCCTTGGGTGAGCCCAGTACCAGAGCGCTATGTATCGGCTCTGCAAGTATGGAAGCCTCCTTGGTGGCGGGGAATGCCCATGGTCTGCCCCTGCCTTCCCTTGAGGGCTGACCAGGATCTTTGGCTGTTCTATATGGACCAGCTGGGATGGGGGATAACACCACAACAGTGAGAGTCAAACGTCCTAAGAAACCCCCGGGAAGGTTAACCCGGTCAACAAATGCCCGCAGAAGTCGGATGTGTCGGCCTAACGGCGCAAGAACGCAGCTCTGCTGTAAACAGGCACAACGCAATCACATCCGACAAAAAAACTCCGGATGAACGAAGAAGAAGAAGAAGAAGTTTATAGCGTCTTAAGAGAATACTTGCATGCACACACATTTATTTGTAACATGTCAAGAGTCTTATGACATGTATACGCAGTTATTTGTAACATCTGAAGTGTACAGGGCTGATATAACTTAGAGGTATGAATATCACCGCTGACACGTCCAGGCAGGATACAATCAAGTGTGTTCTTACAAATTAAGAAAACAGAGACTGATACACTTTTCTTCTCCCCAGTTAATGGAGATGGGACATGTGTACTGTTAGCTAAGAATATCATGATGATAGTAGATGGGACATGTGTAATGTTAGCTAAGAATATCATGATGATAGTAGATGGGACATGTGTAATGTTAGCAAAGAATATTATGATGATAGTAGATGGGACATGTGTAATGTTAGCAAAGAATATCATGATGATAGCAGATGGGACATGTGTACTGTTAGCTAAGAATATCATGATGATAGTAGATGGGACATGTGTAATGTTAGCAAAGAATATCATGATGATAGCAGATGGGACATGTGTACTGTTAGCTAAGAATATCATGATGATAGTAGATGGGACATGTGTAATGTTAGCAAAGAATATTATGATGATAGTAGATGGGACATGTGTAATGTTAGCAAAGAATATTATGATGATAGTAGATGGGACATGTGTAATGTTAGCAAAGAATATTATGATGATAGTAGATGGGACATGTGTAATGTTAGCAAAGAATATCATGATGATAGCAGATGGGACATGTGTACTGTTAGCTAAGAATATCATGATGATAGTAGATGGGACATGTGTAATGTTAGCAAAGAATATTATGATGATAGTAGATGGGACATGTGTAATGTTAGCAAAGAATATTATGATGATAGTAGATGGGACATGTGTAATGTTAGCAAAGAATATTATGATGATAGTAGATGGGACATGTGTAATGTTAGCTAAGAATATCATGATGATAGTAGATGGGACATGTGTAATGTTAGCTAAGAATATCATGATGATAGTAGATGGGACATGTGTAATGTTAGCAAAGAATATCATGATGATAGTAGATGGGACATGTGTAATGTTAGCAAAGAATATTATGATGATAGTAGATGGGACATGTGTAATGTTAGCTAAGAATATCATGATGATAGTAGATGGGACATGTGTACTGTTAGCTAAGAATATCATGATGATAGTAGATGGGACATGTGTAATGTTAGCTAAGAATATCATGATGATAGTATATGGGACATGTGTAATGTTAGCTAAGAATATCATGATGATAGTAGATGGGACATGTGTAATGTTAGCTAAGAATATTATGATGAGTGTCACAATATCACGTGTTGTGTCAGTTAGCAATACTTATTTGCTTTCATAGATGCTGGATTCATATATTATTAGATGGACAATCATGTACGAAAACTTGTGATATGTAACTGTAGGTGATTACTGGTAGTGAATCTGACGTCTAGCGTTCTCAGATAAGGGAGAAATAGTATATCTTGTGTACTTGTTGTGCACGTTGGAATCTCTGGCCAGTTTGAGATCAAACAGAGCAGGCTGAGTGCTGCTGTCAATGCTAAATCTCACAAATATGAAATCCTATCCACAGCCAAATATTTATAATAGTATACTTGGAGAGGTGAAGGGCACCTGCTCCCGGGAAAACTATAATCGCTAGCATACACTGAGTGATGATACTCCCATTATGGTACTCCTTCTGACCTAGAGAAACAACAGTGGAAGGTAAACTCTATGGAGCACTGAGTGAACTAAAGAAAACAGTGAAGTTTATACAAGAGACAACACTGCAGATGCAGACAATGAATTTCAAGCGAATGAAAGAAGAAGAAGGTACCCCTACATGAACTACTATGAGGGTTAACTGACACTGAGTGTTGATAATGTCGTCATGATATCGTTATATGAAATACTGTCATGGTTGCTATCACTGTGTGTTGATGATATCATCATGGCATCTTTACCACCTACTGTTGGGTTATGGGCTGATTTGATTTGTTTTTAACTTGAAAGATACATTGTCATAACAAGTAAATCACAACTGATTTAAACTCAGGTCATCCTACTAGCATCTCTGTGTATGGACATGAAATCTGAAATTTTAAGAAAATGGTTTCTGACGAAGGAAACATGAAGATACAGCATATGTTTGACCTTCATTCGCCTTCAACGAGCTTGTTGTGCACTTGCATAAGTCCTTTAAAGTATTTCACAGTTCTGACCCTAAGCTCCATGGTGGCATCTTCATCACACAGGAATATTGTGTGGGGGTGTTGCTGGAAGGCAGACACCGTCCACATGTGGTTGACACCTTCTTCAATGGCTTTGTGTAGAGCAAAGGCTTTGTGGGCTCCGGTGATTAGAATCAACACCTGCAAAACAGAAGGCAGGGTTACACATCCGTGTACAATCAGCACAATTGGTAATTATACAGTGTATAATACACACTTAACATTCCATCCCTGGCCTAGGGATTAACTTCTTTCTCCGTAATCCCGTATATTCTCGTGAGTAACGTAACCTGCGCGAGAATCGTTAGCGGTTCTCGCCGCGTTGGTAACTTACTGGGTATGTGAGCCGGTCGCTCAGAAAGCAATGACAAACTACTGAGCGTAATCTTGCCTAGTACATCAACAACAGCTGAAAAATGTTGATGTTGACTGCAATGTCCTGTAAGGGATATGCATAAAAAAAAAAAAAAACGCCTATCTGACTGACTGCTGCCTCCATAACAATATAGAGAACGCTCACCATTGTTATCTTTCTTGATCTTGTGTCCTCAACAGGACAGGATGTTGGTTGGGTTGGGTCCGTTTACAGCCAATCGGCGAAACATGCGATTTTTAGACAATACCTCTGATTTCAGAAAGGCATTTTGTTTAACAGGATTGTCTTCATTACTCTCTTCGTAAGACTGCAGTGAAGCAGTCTGTTTCCATGATTACCAATAAGGTGTGGATTAAAATATTGGTCTGATCTAATTTGTTGACTGGTGCAAGCTGTCAATCTTTGAGTCGCTGACTATATTCATCTCTGTTGTCGTGTCTACTATCCTAGTCTTGTATATCTCTATATTAGTTTAATTGAGCTGAGTTGTCGTGTCTACTATCCGAGTCTTGTATATCTCTATATTAGTTTAATTGAGCTGAGTTGTCGTGTCTACTATCCGAGTCTTGTATATCTCTATATTAGTTTAATTGAGCTGAGTTGTCGTGTCTACTATCCGAGTCTTGTATATCTCTATATTAGTTTAATTGAGCTGAGTTGTCGTGTCTACTATCCGAGTCTTGTATATCTCTATATTAGTTTAATTGAGCTGAGTTGTCGTGTCTACTATCCTAGTCTTGTATATCTCTATATTAGTTTAATTGAGCTGAGTTGTCGTGTCTACTATCCGAGTCTTGTATATCTCTACATTAGTTTAATTGAGCTGAGTTGTCGTGTCTACTATCCGAGTCTTGTATATCTCTATATTAGTTTAATTGAGCTGAGTTGTCGTGTCTACTATCCTAGCCTTGTGTATCTCTATATTAGTTTAATTGAGCTGAGTTGTCGTGTCTACTATCCTAGTCTTGTATATCTCTATATTAGTTTAATTGAGCTGAGTTGTCGTGTCTACTATCCGAGTCTTGTATATCTCTATATTAGTTTAATTGAGCTGAGTTGTCGTGTCTACTATCCGAGTCTTGTATATCTCTATATTAGTTTAATTGAGCTGAGTTGTCGTGTCTACTATCCTAGTCTTGTATATCTCTATATTAGTTTAATTGAGCTGAGTTGTCGTGTCTACTATCCGAGTCTTGTATATCTCTATATTAGTTTAATTGAGCTGAGTTGTCGTGTCTACTATCCGAGTCTTGTATATCTCTATATTAGTTTAATTGAGCTGAGTTGTCGTGTCTACTATCCGAGTCTTGTATATCTCTATATTAGTTTAATTGAGCTGAGTTGTCGTGTCTACTATCCGAGTCTTGTATATCTCTATATTAGTTTAATTGAGCTGAGTGTTCGTGTCTACTATCCTAGTCTTGTATATCTCTATATTAGTTTAATTGAGCTGAGTTGTCGTGTCTATTATCCGAGTCTTGTATATCTCTATATTAGTTTCATTGAACTGAGTTGTTGTGTCTACTATCCTAGTCTTGTATATCTCTATATTAGTTTAATTGAGCTGAGTTGTCGTGTCTACTATCCTAATCTTGTATATCTCTATATTCATCTCTGTTGTCGTGTCTACTATCCTAGTTTTGTATATCTCTATATTACTTTAATTGAGCTGAGTTGTCGTGTCTACTGTCCTAGTCTTGTATATCTCTATATTCATCTCTGTTGTCGTGTCTACTATCCTAGTCTTGTATATCTCTATATTAGTTTAATTGAGCTGAGTTGTCGTGTCTACTATCCGAGTCTTGTATATCTCTATATTAGTTTAATAGAGCTGAGTTGTCATGTCTACTATCCTAGTCTTGTATATCTCTATATTAGTTTAATTGAGCTGAGTTGTCGTGTCTACTATCCTAATCTTGTATATCTCTATATTCATCTCTGTTGTCGTGTCTACTATCCTAGTCTTGTATATCTCTATATTAGTTTAATTGAGCTGAGTTGTCGTGTCTACTATCCTAATCTTGTATATCTCTATATTCATCTCTGTTGTCGTGTCTACTATCCTAGTTTTGTATATCTCTATATTAGTTTAATTGAGCTGAGTTGTCGTGTCTACTATCCTAATCTTGTATATCTCTATATTCATCTCTGTTGTCGTGTCTACTATCCTAGTCTTGTATATCTCTATATTAGTTTAATTGAGCTGAGTTGTCGTGTCTACTATCCTAGTCTTGTATATCTCTATATTAGTTTAATTGAGCTGAGTTGTCGTGTCTACTATCCGAGTCTTGTATATCTCTATATTAGTTTCATTGAACTGAGTTGTCGTGTCTACTATCCTAGTCTTGTATATCTCTATATTAGTTTAATTGAGCTGAGTTGTCGTGTCTACTATCCGAGTCTTGTATATCTCTATATTAGTTTAATTGAGCTGAGTTGTCGTGTCTACTATCCGAGTCTTGTATATCTCTATATTAGTTTAATTGAGCTGAGTTGTCGTGTCTACTATCCGAGTCTTGTATATCTCTATATTAGTTTAATTGAGCTGAGTTGTCGTGTCTACTATCCTAGTCTTGTATATCTCTATATTACTTTAATTGAGCTGAGTTGTCGTGTCTACTATCCTAGTCTTGTATATCTCTATATTAGTTTAATAGAGCTGAGTTGTCATGTCTACTATCCTAGTCTTGTATATCTCTATATTAGTTTAATTGAGCTGAATTGTCGTGTCTACTATCCTAGTCTTGTATATCTCTATATTAGTTTAATTGAGCTGAGTTGTCGTGTCTACTGTCCTAATCTTCTATATCTCTATATTCATCTATGTTGTTGTGTCTACTATCCTAGTCTTGTATATCTCTATATTAGTTTAATTGAGCTGAGTTGTCGTGTCTACTATCCTAGTCTTGTATATCTCTATATTAGTTTAATTGAGCTGAGTTGTTGTGTCTACTATCCGAGTCTTGTATATCTCTATATTAGTTTCATTGAACTGAGTTGTCGTGTCTACTATCATAGTCTTGTATATCTCTATATTAGTTTAATTGAGCTGAGTTGTCGTGTCTACTATCCTAGTCTTGTATATCTCTATATTAGTTTAATTGAGCTGAGTTGTCGTGTCTACTATCCTAGTCTTGTATATCTCTATATTAGTTTAATTGAGCTGAGTTGTCGTGTCTACTATCCTAGTCTTGTGTATCTCTATATTAGTTTAATTGAGCTGAGTTGTCGTGTCTACTATCCTAGTCTTGTATATCTCTATATTAGTTTAATTGAGCTGAGTTGTCGTGTCTACTATCCTAGTCTTGTGTATCTCTATATTAGTTTAATTGAGATGAGTTGTCGTGTCTACTATCCGAGTCTTGAATATCTCTATATTAGTTTAATTGAGCTGAGTTGTCGTGTCTACTATCCGAGTTTTGTATATCTCTATATCAGTTTATTTGAGCTGAGTTGTCGTGTCTACTATCCTAGTCTTGTATATCTCTATATTAGTTTAATTGAGCTGAGTTGTCGTGTCTACTATCCTAGTCTTGTATATCTCTATATTAGTTTAATTGAGCTGAGTCAACAACCAACACCACATCCCCCAGGACATTCCCTCACTCGCTCTGTTCCAAACTTCAACAACCAGCGAAAAGTCCCAATACTGTATTGCTGGGAGAACTATTGGACTATTAGTGATGATGCTGTAGGAGAACTATTGGACGGTTAGTGTTCATGCTGTATTAGGAAAAGAACCATCAGGCAATTAGTTGGGGGCGTGGCTGAGAGGGTAACTGTGCCCACTTCAGCCTCATAAGATACAAGTCTCTCTCCCAACATAGGGCTGAAAACGCGTCGATAAACCGTTTGTATCTAATTCTATTCAAAACCCTTCTAATCTCTTGGGTAGTGAGATGGCATACCTAGCCTTTTCGGGTCAGGATTTTAAAAAAAATCAGGAGACCCCATGTGCAAGTTGCACACGTTCACACCCCCTCAGCAGCTAAGAATTGTACAGAGTAGGCCTGACATCTGTTTGGACAGAATACCTACACGCCACTAGACAGAGTCCGTCACCTTGGATGGAATCTGTCTAGACTCTAGAGCAGGGGTCACCAAACTTTTTTCACATCTGGCCGGATAACTGACAAAATGATGAGCGCTGGCCGCATACTCATTCTGTACAGTACTTGCGCCGTTCTCCGTGGCGAAGATCTTACGAACGCTGTTCGTAATCCAGTATACCCACGTTCGAAACAAGGCTGCACGCGATTTGTCAGCAGACCGCATTGCCCTGGTATTTTACGCTATGGTATGGGTGCCGTTTGTTCAGAAAGCAATGATAAACTAATGAACGTTAACTGCCAAGACATCAACAACAGCAAAAAATGTTGTTGACTGCAAACGTCCTATAAAGGAAAAGCAACTAACTTTAACAATACTTGCAGGCCAGAACGAAAGCTCTGGGGAAAAAGACGAAAAACTAAGTTAATAATTGGTGAATGGAGTGTATATTCCCAAAATAATAAAGACAACCAACATATTTATTTACTAACAAAAAATTATCAAAGAAGGTGACGTTAGCAAAAACATAGTTACACCAGACATAGTGTGCACATATTCGAATCTTCTTCTTCTGCTGCGTTCATCCGGAGTTTTTTTCCCGGACGTGATAGTGTTGTGCCTGTTTACAGCAGAGCTGCGTTCTTGCGCCGTTAGGTCGACACATCCGACTTCTGCGGGCATTTGTTGACCGGGTTAACCTTTCCGGGGATATTCGAATCTCACAAACCAAGAAGCAAAAAAGGTTAGTGAGAGCTGCGAAACTGATATTTGGCTTTCAAGATATCATCAATGTTTGATTTGGAATTGCTGCATCCAATCAAGAGAATTGTTTTCAAATGTTCATCATCAATCTCGTTTGATGTGTTGGCTTCACATACTTCATTTTTGACAATGTTTGCTTACAGACATAAGTTGTTCCAAACACTGATTCCATACCAGCGGCAAATTTCTTCAGTTTCGGAAACTCAACATCAGGTAAGCAGCAGTAAAATTCAACAAGTTTTCCAACTCTGTGATTCTCTTTCAACAAGTTATTTGCTTGCAAATCAATGAGCTCCAACTGTAGTTTAACAGACACATCAACAAGGTTACAATCAAACGGATTCTTGAATAGAAGAATGTCATTTAGTTCTGTCAAGATCTAAAAATCTCTCCAAAAAATGCTTCTTCAAGTCTCGAATAATGGTGTGGTGTTTTTTTTTTTTTGGGGGGGGGGGGGGGGGGGGGGGGGGGGGGGGGGGGGGAGGGGGGAGGGGGGTCGAGGTTGACATTCTTCGGCGATTGTAGCGCAAAATTCTTTGAAACAGTGAAAATTAGAAAAGTTTTCTCCTTCCAGTTGTGCTTCAAACAATGACAGCTTTCTCCGAAATCCTTTGATGATTCTGTAGAGATCACAGACGAGGTTATTCTTTCCCTGAAGTTTCAAATTCAGTTCATTCATGTGTGATGTGATGTCGACCAAAAATGACAACTTTGACAGCCAAGTAGGATCTGACAGCTATGGATCAGCTCTATCTTTTTAAGTGAGGAAACTATATATTTCATTTCGGAGCTTGTAAAAACGAAACAGGACTTTACCGGAACAGAGCCACCCCACTGATGTGTGACAAGGCAAGTCACAGAATTTAGAATCAATTTCTTCCAGAAAATCTGGAACTGACGGTGATTGGGTGCATGTCCCCGAATGAAGTTCACAACAGAAACGACTGGTTTCAGTACACAAGAATTATCTATGTCTTTCCCACAGAGTGCTTGCTGATGTATGATGCAGTGTATGAACAAAGTGCCCGGAATTTGCAAATCTTCCGAGTCCTGATCTGCCCCATCAGACCCTTCCTCCCTCTAGTCATGGTTTTTCCTCCATCAACAGTAACACCTCGAACCTGATTCCACTGTAGGTTATAGTCTTGCAAAAAATTTTGCACTTCCATGAAAATGCCTTTTCCAGTTATTGTTCCATGCATGCTGCAAACGGATGCCAACATTTCCGTTATCTGAAAGTCCAAATTAACACCATGAATGAATACGAGAGTTTGTGGCGTACTGGAGAGATCAGTAGACTCCTCCAGCGCCAGATAATACCAAAACAAGTCCCTAGTTTTCTCGTGTATCACTAGCACTGTGTTCTCTCTAAGTTCTTCTGTTATTCGCACAACTGAACTTGCCGAAAGACTAATAGTTCCAAACAAATCGGCTTTCTCAGGACACAAGTCAATTGCTGCTTCCACCATACACTCTTATACTCTCCACCAGTAAACAGTTTTCCTCGTTCTGCCATCTTATGCACTAATGTGTAACTTGTACGAGTGACAGATTCATTTTCAGCAATCTTTCTCGTGAAGAGATTTCTTTGTGTTTCTAAACCACGTTTCATGGACTCATATTTCTCAGAGCGTAACTTTCCAGAAAACTTTGAATATGTTGATAGATGTTTTGTTTCATAGTGACACCGAACAGCAACACTTTCGCTGCATATTTCTGGCCCTTTGTTTCCACAAAGAAGTACTTTACTCCCCATTCTTCATTGAAAAGGCGACACTCGGCGTCCACGTTTCTTTTCTTAGTAGCCATAATGAATATGAAGTACACGGAATCTGAAAATGAAAAAAGACATTGAATTAGAAACAATTAAAATCCTATTGAAACACAAGAAAAGCAGAGCATTAGGGGTCACTGGTGAAGCTACGGCTCACCAAAGGTACATATAAAGTTTATAAGTACCGTTGGTAATAGGATATATCTCATAATAAGGTTTGCAAAATATATAAATAGGGCCGTCCTAAATAAACAGCCTAGAGCAGAGTTTCTCAAACGGGGTTCCGCTGAAACAGACTGAAATCGCCTAAATGCAACATTTCTGCCCATATGGTTTACCACATAAAGTAGGATAGACACTTGGATCATCGCACAGCGTTCTTTGAGCAACGTAAACATTTGTGTAAGGATCTGCTCCAGCAGAAAGGTTGAAAAACACTGGCCCAGAGACCAGCTCGATTAACACCTTGACCGGGAAATTCTTCTGAACTGGGGATAATATCTTCGTAATAGCACGAGGCTTCTATGGCATTTTTATGCTATGTTTGCTACTTTATTGCCTCTATTCACACTTGTAGTTCACTTACCTATCACTGTCAAACAAAGAAATCCTATTTACATGCCTATAAAATGGATGACTGGCAATAATAAATAAATATTTATGGAGCATCGGACCTGTGTTGACAGCCGGACGCATCTGGGTGAGGGAAAGATGCGCGCGTGGGTGTGTGTGTTGCCATGGAAACGATAGTAATGTCAGAGCGTAGGCGGCTCTACCAAGAGCTGGGGAAGGACTTAGGATGACGCAAAATAAGCAAACATTACAATAAATCTAGATACAATAATTTAAAATTGAAAATAGTAAATTTAAGTCACATAGAAGCCAGGAGGTCTCCGCACGTGTGAAGATCTATTATTCTAGAAATAATATATACATTTAAATTGTATCACGACGTCTCGTGTACTATACGTTATATCAAGCAAGTTCGATTACCGTCGGCGGACCGGATGAAATGATTTCGAGGGCCGGATCTGGCCCTCCGGCGTAGTTTGGAGACCCCTGGTCTAGAGGACGCAAACCTGACACAACTGCATGCCGAAGTCGGACACTCGGACCAGGTGCATATCTGGGTGTGAGGCATTTCCCTCGAAAGATGTGCGAAAAGAAGTCCACGATTCAGGTTTGCTATGTAAGGGAAGCTACTCCTGGTTTCTTTATGAAGTGTTTAATTAAATTCACTAAGGCAGTGGTTCTCAACCTTTTTTGGCCCGTGCTGCCTTTCACCATATTTTCAGAACGCCATTCCCCCCTTTCCTATTTCCTCCCTAAATATCCCCCCCCCCCCCCCACACACACAGTACGTAATTATGGAAGCTAAATTTAATAGCACATACTAGAATAAGTCTAGACGTCTACATAAAACGTGATTTGCGTGTCTACTTACGTTATAAAATGAATTTCAGAAGGGTGAGACGTACAGAACCGTAAAGTATGAAGGGAAAAACAATATTAAGTAATCGGTTCTTGTATTAACGCGATCGTGAAATAATCTTAATTCCCCCCCCCCCCCCCGCAGAAACCCTAAAATTGTACGCGGTAGTAGTACGTGGTGAAGTAGCCAAGCCGTCTGACTCAGGCTCCGGAGGTTGTGGGTTCGATTCCGGGCCGCATCCTTCGTTTCACGAGTGCATTTTTCGGAGACTCCTGAGGGTCGTCGCTGGAGTTACGGAGTTCGTGCTTTGTGCGACTCTTTCCGCGCTGCACAAAGAGACTGATCCATGCGGGATAAAACCCGGTGCAATGAAGTCGACATTGTCACCTTTTAAGCGACTTTTTTTTTTATTGTTTTGTATTTGTAGTCCTATTTATTAGGAAGACCTGTGCTTTCGAGCTGTGGTCAGGGCTGTGCCGTGCTATGATAGCGGCACCGTAAGGGGGTGGAAGTTTTATAGAAAAAACATGTTTGGGGCGGCATTTCGAAGACTAGCACCATACCGAGAAAATGTACGGCACGGTACTGGCTGTGGTATTGATTACGGTACACATATCAGCTAATGTCTAGGTCACACAATGCATATAGTGAGAAACTCCACCCAAGAAAAAATGTAATACTACAACGTAGCATCAAAGTAAATTCGACAATTCTTAAACAGATGAGTCGGTACACTATCTTGGAACAGTCATAATACCTAATGGAGGATTTCTTGTAGAGATTATAACAAGAATAGCCACTAGTCAATCAGCTTCCGCTAGATGGAAAACATAATCAATAAAGTCAGTTGGACTAACATGTTGACTTCTCGTCCTTGACTTTGGGGGACTAAATTACATGTATCTCTGAAATCGGAGTGGATTCGCCTGATGGTGAGGGACACTGGTAATAGGAAAAGCTAATCCACGCACAAACAACAGTCCAGTGCAGTAGACATTGTCGCACGCTTCACTGAAGCCTACTCTATGTTTGCCCACATCTGCCTATCATCCCCATACTACACGTGCCATTGGTTAATCACATTCACCAGTCAACTCATTGTTTTCTGTGAATATATCATATTGCCGATAGATCATATAGTCTATTGATCATATAGTCTATAGATCAAATTCTGGAAACTTCCACACGATCTATAGTGAGGTCCCTTGGATGGATCATGATGTACGACGTCACTGGGTAGGGGTTGAGACAGACCCAACTTAGTGCAGCCAAAGACTTTCCAGCGACAGGCTGAACTGGAGGCAACTACCGTAACACGGGTCACTCTGGTAGAATTACTTAGAATGAAGAAGATAATTAAAACAACCGATGCTATGGAGCCAATTTACAACAGCTGATTGCAAACTACTGCATATAAGAATGCTTTAATTTCTTTTTGTTTGGGAAAGATCACTTTAATTGCCCACTCGGATAAGGCAAAAGTATTCACACGCATGCATACTGAGCGATTCAATTAACATGCTCAAGAAGGCCCAGACTGACCTCATACGACATGAGCAGCTCGGCACATTGTACATGTCACAATTAGTCAACATAACTTTCGCATATGACCTGCGAACTCGCGCGTGAAAGACAACGAGTTAGCCGATCGATTGGCGAAATTGGCGATGATCGAGATGGGAAGAGAAATGAAGGGACCAGACATCATCAGCGCACAAGAGATTGGAGGAACAGGTAGATGCCTTTAAGGAAACCTGGGAATCTGGTTCACTGCCCAGAGTGAGGTAGATGGGAGTGAAGAGCGCAGCCGCCAGACATGAACATTTTGACAAGAGAACAACGGGGAAGACCAAGAGAGACCCTACGTAGAATCATCATCAGAGAGGGCTCATTCAACGGCCAAATAAACATCCAAGATCTACAACAGGTGGCAGCGAACCGCCAGGCATGGAGAGCCATGACTTCTGCCCTATGCGCCGCTTGGGCTTAAGAGGAAAGACTAACTAACTAACTAACTAACTAACTAGCCAGCCAGCCAGCCAGCCAACCAACCAACCAACCAACTAACTAACTAACAGCACATTTAATTTACCAGTATAGAACAGGTACGATCAGTAGATATACGCTTGCGGAGATGTTCAGGGGGAGATCGGAGCACCTACAGATTTGTCCGGAGTGTAATGTTGATGATCCTCACTAATCACTCGGATAACTCCATTCGTGCTGCAACAGATCACACTAGAATGTTCTCGACAAACAGCACGAACTCCAAGCACCGGAGCGCATTGACATATCTGTGCATCATAAATACCGTTTCGTGGGTTGGGTTTCTATAGTTAGAATTTCCGTTCCACGCCAGCCAAATAGGCCGTCTGTTGGTTAGGAATTGTTTACGTGTGCAAGATGCAGACAGGTCCTAGTATTAAACCCTTAGCTGAGATTAGGCGCCTTATCTACAACTAGCCGTCATCCCAGGATCAGAGGAGAGAATACCATCATCGTGTTTCTATTATTTTTGTTTAAAATGTTGTTAAATAATCTACATTTCGATGCTTATCCTTTATACATTAAAGATGGATGTCATACCACTAAGCCGCTTCTCACCCTTCACCCACGGTACAAAGGTTATCCATGTTCATCTGTACTTACTTCATCAGAATCCATGACCGTACCAACACCAACAGTCAGGGCTTTGGTTGGCACCTTGTTCAAATCATTGTCGAAGAAACGAGCATTGGCCAAAATAGTTTCCTGGGCCAGAGTCTTGACTCGTGTCCGGCACACCAGACTTGAGCCGGGCTCGTTGAAGGCGATGTGACCATCCGGACCTATACCTGGAGGGGAGAACACAGTGTGGTCATGTGTCGCTGAGGGGAGAACAAAGTGTGGTCATGTGTCGCTGAGGGGAGAACACAGTGTGGTCATGTGTCACTGAGGGGAGAACACAGTGTAGTCATGTGTCACTGAGGGGAGAACACAGTGTAGTCATGTGTCACTGAGGGGAGAATACAGTGTAGTCATGTGTCACTGAGGGGAGAACACAGTGTGGTCATGTGTCACTGAGGGGAGAACAGTGTAGTCATGTGTCACTGAGGGGAGAACACAATGTAGTCATGTGTCACTGAGGGGAGAACACAGTGTCGTCATGTGTCACTGAGGGGAGAACACAGTGTAGTCATGTGTCACTGAGGGAAGAACACAGTGTAGTCATGTGGCACTGAGGGGAGAACACAGTGTGGTCATGTGTCACTGAGGGGAGAACACAGTGTCGTCACGTGTCACTGAGGGGAGAACACAGTGTGGTCATGTGTTACTGAGGGGAGTACAGTGTAGTCATGTGTCACTGAGGGGAGAACACAGCGTGGTCATGTGTCACTGAGGGAAGAACACAATGTGGTCATGTGTCGCTGAGGGGAGAACATAGTGTGGTCATGTGTCACTGAGGGGAGAACACAGTGTGGTCATGTGTCACTGAGGGAAAAATACAGTGTGATAATGTGTTGCTGAGGGGAGAGCAGTGTAGTCATGTGTCACTGAGGGGAGAACACAGCATGGTCATGTGTCACTGAGGGGAGAACACAGTGTGGTCATGTGTCGCTGAGGGGAGAACACAGTGTGGTCATGTGTCACTGAGGGGAGAACACAGTGTGGTCATGTGTCGCTGAGGGGAGAACACAGTGTAGTCGTGTGTCGCTGAGGGGAGAACACAGTGTGGTCATGTGTCACTGAGGGGAGAACACAGTGTGGTCATGTGTCGCTGAGGGGAGAACACAGTGTGGTCATGTGTCACTGAGGGGAGAACACAGTATGACCATGTGTCACTGAGGGGAGAACACAGCGTGGTCATGTGTCACTGAGGGGAGAACACGTGTATTTATGATTGAAGAAAAGGGGATCAGTGACATTGTATATATGATGGAAGACCAGGGGAACAGTGGCAGTGTATATATGATGGAAGATCAGGGGAACAGTGCCAGTGTATATATGATGGAAGACCAGGGGAACAGTGCCAGTGTATATATGATGGAAGACCAGGGGAACAGTGCCAGTGTATATATGATGGAAGACCAGGGGAACGGTTGTATATATGATGGAAGACCAGGGGAACAGTGTGGTGTTGTATATATGATGGAAGAACAGGGGAATAGTGAGACTGTGTATATACGATGGAAGACCAGGGGAACAGTGTGGCGGTGTAAATATGATGGAAGACCAGAGGAACAGTGTGGCAGTGTATATATATATATATATGATTGTCACGGAATGCCGCGACATGCACCAGACTACCTCTCGTTCCACAAAAACCGGGGATGAATTACAGAAGAAGGAACTACATTCTCTATGATAAAGAAACTGGGGCAAGGTTATTACAAGCATTGTAAAAGACCACTGAGCCATGACGTAAGATTGCTCACAAACACAAGGTGTGGAATGCCAACCTAATGGAATGTGAAACTTACCCACAGCTGGCAATTAAAACCGCCCAGACGTGAAACTAATGCAGGTAGAAGTGTCTAGACCCAGACGTCCAGCAGGACAGACTAGAGGCGAAAGCTGTGAACTCACTGCTTGATAAGACTTCTTGGGATAAACAGTGTCAGACTGACTGGGACATCTCAACCACACAAGGTGTGAAAGTTAGGCTGAATAGAGACTGCCCACAGTTACAGGTGTGATGGCCACGTGTTCAGAAAGAATTTATGATGGACATGCTGGGAGATAATTTAGTCTGCACTGAAGAAGGTGTGAATTGGAATTTACGCCAGAGTCCAGAAGCACCCTGGATTTATAACACCTCGTGCTAAGAGCGGCGGATGTAGGATTCTGGACACCGCGGGCTAAGTAGATTAAGTTATCAAAATTAGGAGTAATTAACAGCCGGGCATTACGATGTCACGCTTACTATCAAGTAAGACTATCGTGCTATGCATTTCTTCAACTTATGTTTCTATGTATGTTCATACTCATGTTTCTATGCATCATTAATGTTATACTCTGGACATGTATTCGGCATATTTTTATTTTGTATTATTAAATGTCTGTCACGTCTACGGAAACTATTAGTTTCTCAGTTTGATTTAGATAATTATATTACTAAATGTTTTGAATTCTTACTACTTATGTATGGATGTCATTATATGCCTATTTTGAATTTTCATACTTTATGTTTATTTGATGTTTGATATGAAAATTGTCCTATGGTAACACTGGGTGTCTGGTGACATTAACTTAGGACATTTCATTCCTCATGACGGGGCGTTATAAAGGATGGCAGAAATTGTAATAATTACATGCGTGTTAGACAGGAAAAGTCCTTCCCAGACTAGACCGTAAGACATAGAAATAGAGGAGAGTGAACGCAGTAAAGCTGGAAGAGAGACACGACCAGACTAGTCATTGTTAGTGTGTGTATGGGGTGATAGATTTATGTACTACCTAGGATTATCTCTTCCAAGCTCTCAACAAGAGTACCTAGGTATAGATCCCAAGACCGAGGGACGACCAGGTAGCACCAGGACTGGCAGGCGTCCAGAAGACCGGTGAGCTGATTCTACTGGAGAGAGGGTGTTTATGGGACCTAAGCAGAACCATACTTCTTGCGGGTCTCACGTGTAGCCTAGCCTCAGATCCAGATAGGATACAAATAACCTTAGAGTTATGCATTTTATTTTCATCATTTACTTACATGATTGTTGTAATACATAAACATTTAGTTTCACCATCATCATCTAGTAAACCATCAGATGTTAACTGGTTGATAGAAATTAAAGGATGTGTAATTCGTTGTAAACTCATAGCTATCTGTTATTTTCCAATTGTGCATATGTTTTTGTGTGTGTACATTGATGGGGGTTTACTTAAGTACCAAGGAGGGTAAAGCAATCGAAGGAGATAATCTGCCCTGGCTATTAATCCTTTCGGAGATGTAAACCTAGTCATCTAACTTTCTCTTTTCCCACTCCTTGGAGAATATCAAGCCCAGCTGTTTTAACGAGCCACTTTCAGCTATACGCTTCGATATTCATGGGCATAATCTTTATTTCAGCCATTTGTCCCAAGTCAATTTCTGACTATTTGGGGTTGCCAGCCAGTGATAAGTACATTTAACTTGGCGGCGGAATCCCCCACTTCTGACAATGAAGAAAGAACAGGGGAACAGCGTGACTATGTATATAAGGTGAAAAAACAGGGGAACAGTTTGAGAGTGTGCACTGGATAATATAACGGTTCAACGGTTTAACAGTAGGCAACAGATGGCACTACAGGCGGACACTGTGACAGCTTGTACTGGTTGCGAGAACATGCGAACAGTGTACGGTATACGAGAGCAGGTGAAACGTTTGCATTGGTTGTGAAAACAGATGACATGTTTGACAGTTTGCTTCTTTCCCCCCCCCCCCCCCCCCCCCCGCGTTTCCATCCTGTTTCAGGATATTGCGGTCAACACCAGCATCTTTCAGCTGTATGTTGATTCCTAGGCTAGATTACGCTCATCAGCACGCCACGACTTTCTGAGCGACCGGTTCCATACTCTCATAAGTCACTTTTCTCCCCCGATGTGTCTCCACCTTGCCGTGGTGGGGGAGCTTGAGTGTCCCGTTGACCCCATGTGCTTGCCGATGGGTGGAAACTACATATCGGACAGCGTATGGGATAGGGACCAGACTAAGAGAGACACAACCTGCTGCTCTGCAGGAGACTGAGGATAGCAGTCAAAAGTTTAAATCAGGCGCATGAAGGCAGTTCTTGTTTCGGACAATACTCTAAGGCTCTCTGTCGAGGGTTTAGGCTGAACGCCTCTAAGCCACAGACCCTCGAATCTGAGAGTCGGGCCGATATCCACCTACTGAAAAATTGGAATCGAGATACTGAGCAAGCTACATGCCCAGTTCTGACACTTGTTTGAAGGCTCTCAGCTGAGGGATATGTTGGATTCCCGGCTGAGATGGCCTGGCCGTGTCTCACTGACTGCTGCACGAAGGTAAGGTGCTGAGCCGGCAGCACATGTAGCCTACCTCGTGAGCGAGTACAAAAAGTCAGTAACATGCCCCAGTCGAAGGAAATGGTTACGAAAACTGTCTGTATCTAACTCATAGAGAGTGTAGATAAAAATGGAGAAACGTCTCAATAACGCGAAATGGAACGCACGGCGAGCGAACCTATTGCGTGGTCCAAAGTCAAAAGCAAAAGCTTACCGAGTGGATGTCGCCCGCAGTCTGACCGCCCCTGGAGCTCACTTGAGCGACCAGTGGCAAGCGAGATGCCCAATACATGGAAGTGAGGAACTAAAGCAGCCATGAGCAGGACGTGGCAACTCTTCGGGTGAGCCCAGTCTCGGAGCAATATGTGCCGGCTCTGCAGTTATGGAAGCCTCCTTGGATAGCGAGGGATTGCCCATTGTCTGCCCCTGCCTTCCCTTGAGGGCCGACCGCGATGTCGTTGGTCGTTCTATCTTGACCAGCTGAGATGTGGGCGACATCACAACAGTCTAACGTGCCTCGAAATCAGAGGAAGGTTAACCTCATTAAAAAATGCCCGCCGGAAGTCGGAAGTGTCGTCCTACGGGTGGCAAACTAAAAATTGACACTACGCAATTATGTCCGAGTGAAATGTCTCGTCCGAATGTCTCTCGTGCTAGGAACAGCTCTGACTACCTAGTTTCCGAATGCCGCTCTTGTTCGGAACAGCTCTGACTAGGTAGTTTTCCGAATGTCCGCCGTGCCTGGAACAGCTCTGATGGGTACAGGGACAAGCACATGTCCGAAAACTCGCTTAGTGGAAACCAACCGCAGAGCTGACTGGTTTGTGCAGGAACGGCCCAGGGCGAGCGAAATGCCCAATATATTGAAGTGAGGAATTAAAACAGCCATGAGCAGGACGTGACGATTCCCTCGGTAAACCCAGCACCAGAGCGTTATGTGCCGGCTCTGCAATTATGGAAGCCACCCAGGATGGCGGAAAATGCTATGGACTGTCCCTGCCTTCACTTGAGGGATGACCGTGTAGTCTTCGACTGTTCCAACTTGACCAGCTGAGATGTGGACGGTACCACAAAAGTGAGAGTCTCCCAGGATTGCTAACCTGGTCAAAAATGCACGCTAAAAGTCGGATGTGTTGGCCTGAGGGTTTCGACCCGAGGGTGCCTAACCAGACACACCGCAATCACATCTGAAAAAATCACTCCGGATGAACGCAAAGAAGAAGAAGTCACTTTTGCGATTCGAACCACTGCTAATTCTCGTCGCGTCACGTGACGAGAGTATTCGGGGTTAGCGGAGAAAGCTGCTAACTCCTCTGCCATGGAGCCGGCTAGTTTGCTTCTAATGTAAACAAAAATTAAAAAAGTGTTCTACAGACTGTAACAACGGACGAAACGTATTGTATGTGATTTAAGCACGCGTGAAGTGTCTGACAATCAAGTTGTCTGATTACACACATAATAAAGAACAATAGCACATTAATGACAACTATTAAAGTTGTGATTGATGGGTGTATATCAGAAATAAAATGATTCAACAAGACATCATAAACGTATGTGCTCATGTAAATGAAAGCAGACCGTTCACACACATAGGCGTGTGCATGCGCGCGCACACACATACGGGTGTGCATACGCGCGTACACACACACACACACACACACACACACACACACAATAACAGAGGAAGCCTTAGTTGAAAATTAATGAAAAGTAAATTAGAAAATGTTTTCCATCAAACCGTACGCGTCTGTTCAAGAAATTCTGAGTTTAAATTTGCCCGTTTCCACCAAGAATATTTACCAAAGAAGGTGGGCCCGGTTATGGAGTTTCTATAACAGTGTTTCATACCACGAGAAACAAAGAATTCAGTGGAATATTACATTGTGTCTTCTTCAAAACAGATTACATGTTCAAAACTGACAACGTCAACATGAACAATTTTTCACATACACACACACACACACACGCACGCACGCAGGCACACACACACACGCACACCCACCCACACACACACACACCCACACACACACACACAGTGAGAAACACAAAGGGGAAAGGGATGGAACACATTATTATTATATCTAATTTTTTCTATAGTAAAAATCATTGTATGCACTAGATTCTGACGTAATGAGCAAATGTTGCTAAGATGATATATTTCTGACCAAACGACTCCGTGTGTATTGTGGTCAGTAGCAGTGTGGCCGCTGACCTCTCAGAAAGCTACCTGGTACACACTTCATGTCCACCCTAGAGTTATATATCTCACGACAAATCGTGCTTTGAGATTGATTTGAACCCAGGATTATCGAACTGCAAGCGAGTCCACTAGCCACTAGCCCACACTGGCTCCATTATGGTGATGTATATTTGTTTTAATGTTGCTGTCAGAGAAGTGATAAATTGTCAACAATTTTTCTTTCAAAAAGTTTTTTTTCAAACACATTCTGTAAACCTACCGACATAGGATCATCCTGCATCAAACATAGAACAATGATAAAGTCCTTTAAGAGATAAAACATAAAATAGTTAAGTCACCTCCAATGAAGAGTCGTATCCCGCCGGCTGCTTTGATTTTGTCCTCATAATCTCTGCATTCCTTTTCCAGATCTGGAGCATTCCCATCCAGGAGGTGGACATTCTCTGGCAGGATGTCTATGTGCTTGAAGAAGTTGTTCCACATAAAGGAATGATAGCTCTCTGGGTGATCTCTGGGCAAATCTGGTAGTTTGAGAGAACATGCGACTTTCATTAACGTTTATATAAGCACGGTTAGTTTGTTTACATTAACCGTCATTCAGAGCGCATGTCTTCACTTATATAAATATACTATGGATATTCATGATCTTTGTAGTGTTTGGCCTGGAACAGACATTGGCGATCATGACTATCCAGACCTGTCGGTTGTCTGACATGTTGGTTAAGTTGGTGATGCTTATAATATTATTTGCTGCCCAACTGTTGAAGCATTTTTTCTTTTACACTTTTCTCTGTCTTTTGTGCCTTCTTGCTTAGTATTTCTCGCATAAGGCTAATTTCTCCATTTCAACATTCTCTCGTCCATACATTTCATTTATTTTTACCCTGATGGTTTTGACGAATGATCCTGTGACACCAGCTGCTCCCAATACCCCAGCGTTTGTTTTCTTTTCTATTACACTCACAAAATGTAATCATGAAAAAGAAGAACTACACATGTATACATCACCTGGACAACCTCCTGCACTGAATTTGCCACAGATAACAAGTACATTGGTTGCGATATCTTGTTAGAATGAAGCCCAGTTGGATAGTTCTGTGTGCCCATAAGTCAATAAGATGTGACCACAGAGCTAAGGAACGCCAAGAAACAGATGGTTGATTCTGTCATGGACATGTTACACACACTCAGATCAATCCAGACCACACATTTGGCTTCAGATCGTGTACTTTAGCTCACACCCTCTCATTCACACACACACACACTTTCTCTCTCTCACTCTCTCTCTCTCTTATTCACATACACTCTCTCTCTCTCTCTCTCTCTCTCTCTCTCTCGCTCTCTCTTATTCACATACACACACGCACTCTCTCTCTCTCTCTCTCTCTCTTATTCACACACACACACACACACACACACACACACACACACACATACCAGTTTAATGACAAATATCATTCACAATCCGTCGTCCATATGGGGATAGATACTAAACAGACTGACCGACGGGAAGAAAGTAAGGTAAGTAGGTATGTAGGTAGGTAATTAGGTAGGTAGTAGAAGAAACAGCGAATAAAACAGCCAGTCATATATGTTAGACATCATACATGCAGATTGGCTTGATAGCCCAGCCTTAAACAGTTAATGCTCTCATGGAAGACCTTACATTCTTCTATAGCAGGCTGAGTATTCTGCTTTCTGATCAGGCATACATCTTAATGCCTACATTTGCTGTACCCCCCCCCCCCACCCCACCCCCACCCCCCAAAAAAAAATCTTACACAACAATTTGTCAGTCGGGCATAGCCGATAACAACCAGTTAGGTGATTTAAGACATACAAAACTGTCCTTATCTGGGTAGTAATGCACACAGAAATGACACCTCGTAGGTACCAGAACAAACATGGCCAGACTGGTTTTGAAGGTCATCCAAATAATATTCAGCCGCAGCGATATACAAAGCTAATACAATATATGCTCTCTCTCTCTCTCTCTCTCTCTCTCTCTCTCTCTCTCTCTCTCTCTCTCTCTCTCTCTCTCTCTCTCTCTCTCTCTCTCTCTCCCTCTGTGTGTGTGTGTGTTGTTTTTTTTAAATCTACCACGGTATATTTGAATCTATAAGTTCATGAGTTACAGTACTTATATCAAGAAGCTACCTCCATTGTTTCCTCCAGATACAAAACCATGAAAAATGGCGTCGTAGCTTCAATTGTTAAGACCTCAGTATCATAATCATTATAAGTGATGTGACATCTGCCTACATTACAGACTATCCTAATTCATGCCCGACCAGAGAAAAGTAGCCTCTACCACAAAACAGCACACGGATTAGGCAATGTCCGACAATTGTCTGACTCATGTAGTAAGATAATATTTATGGGTCAGCTGACACACAAGGACAAGAAAATGTAGAACAATCGGCACTAGATGATCGACGTGGCCAGTATCACGCCAGATGTCTTTATTCATAAACACAGTACCCTAATATATATTTGAGGTATTTGCACTGGGTGGGCAGGCAAGGGTGCCAGATTCTGGGCTACTTCGGCTCCCACCGGTGGAATACAGTATCAACAATTTAAAGAGCAAATGTTGATCATGAATGACCGATTTCCCGGAGTCAGTGGACAACAAATGTAATAGATTACTTGTAACAGTATTGCCAATTTATTCCCCGCGGTGTTACACATTAATCCCAACAGTTCACACATTATTGGGGCACTGACTATATGAATATATCAATGAATATTCTAGTATCAGTTTATTTAACACTGTCCTGACAAAGAAGATGCCAGAAGTTGTCACAACATACCAACATATTCATCCATATTGAAGGTCTTGACATACTTAAAAGACAACTTTCCTTCTCTGTAATACTCAGTCAGCTTCTTGTACATTCCCAAAGGGGTACCTCCTGTAAAACAAATATTCAGATTTACGGCAGAATAATGCAGTTTACAGTAAACAACTCACGCAAGAAATGTCATCATCATCAGTCAGTCAGAGGATTGGTGTTTCAATTGTTCACACATGTCACTCTACCGTGCCCTGTCCGCGGCAATTCTGTCAGCTCAGTGTCCTGGAAAGTAAAGGCGTCTGGGTGTCAAAGAGCTACGTAAGAGCTAAGAGCTAAATAGAGCTAGAGAAGAGGAAAGTAACCACCTTCAAGCACTTTAATCTACCATTTTCCCACATAAATTCGGAAATTCTACAAAATGTTATTTATGTTATTTGTGTGAATTCTTTTGATGGAAATGTATGAAATATAAACTGTGATTGTGTGCAGATTGCAAACATGTATCGAAATTACGAATTTAACTATCATTTGTGAAACATTTCTTGTGATACAGTCATAATGTCAACATTCATCACATTCACGTATGTACTTGTGCAAAAGCAAATTCTTTTTGCACAAGAGAAATAAATTAGAGGTTAAGCTAAAGTCATACAGCGCAGCTCAGTCAGAGACGATAGAAAGTGAAGACAAGACGACATTGACATTCATTTGACGATTCATCCTACAATTCATTGACGATTCATTTATACTATCATAACATTCATATCATTTACATCATTCATTCTATTGATATCACATTTGCAAATTACCAACCGCATAAACTGTATTGTTTAAATTGATAACAACCATGTATTGTATATTACATGCATTTTTCTAAACTGTTGATGCTCTATTAAACAGAGACATCAGTTGTACAAGCAAGTCTATCAGTTGTGTGTACGAAAGACAGCGGTGTAACATCCCGAGTGCCGTATTTTTCAGCAGATTAGATGAGTATATTTTCCACTAATTTTGATAACCACCGTTAACCATGCATCTTCTTTTTCAGTGAAGATTGTAAATATCTAACACATATTAACTGTAAAATTATATTGTAAAGTTATATTGATATCAGGTGTGAATATCATAAAGCCATATAATGTCATCATTAAATGACTGCATCCAGGCTGGCAAAGAACTAGGCCATACTGGAGAGAAATTAGAGAAATGGGCAGAACAAAGATACAGAGAAGAAACAGAAAGAAAAGCTGCTCTAGAGAGAGATGAAAGAGCATTGGAAAGACAGCATCAGAAAGAGATGAGGGAGTTAGAAGAAGCCACCAAACAAAAACAATTAGAGTTAGATCATGCCACAAAGCAAAAGCAAATAGAGATGGACGATGCCACAAAGCAAAAGCAAATAGAGGTAGAGTCACAAACAAAGTTAAAGATGAAAGAGATGGAAGTGGACTCAAACATCCAGATAGCCTCTACTAAACAGAAGAGTCAGGAAGAGCAAAATAAATTTTCTAAATATAAAGGGATTATCAAGCCCTATAGTCAAGGAGATTCGATCTCAGCATGGACTGAGAATATAGAATTCCAGCTCAGAATTCAGAAAATACCATTAGAAGATTGGGCTATGATTTATATGAGAAATCTAAGTGGGGAGCCCTTAAAAGTTATCGAGTCGATACCAACAGAACTAAGAAATAACTATCAATATATCCATGATAGGATTATGCAGCATTTTCTACTCGATGCTCCTGGATATCAGATCCAGTACTCACAAATCAAACCAAAGCCAACCGAAACGTTTTTAGACTATGTATCAAATGTTCAGAGTATATTCAGTAAATGGCTTAAGGCGGCAAAAGTAGGGAAGAATTTTGATAGATTACAGGACTTAATGGTGATGGATAAAGTCATATCCACAGTTCCTACTCCCTTTGCTAAGTTCCTTCAACAAGCAGACATTGAATCTCTTGAACAACTTGAAAAACGTGGTTCAGCTTATTTTTCTTCAAACCGCGACTATATTTAAAACATCATTACATGATACTGATATTACTGCTTTTGCTAAGAACTTACCAAGCAGGTCTTACAACCAAAAAGGGTATCAGAAGAAAGACAACCCCTATCAAAAGCCACCACAGTGTGGATACTGCAAATTATTCCATCCGCAGTACTCTATGTGTGATAAAAGTCCCTCTTACCCTGCGCATCTGGAAATGATGATGAAAAAGCAGGAAAACAAACGAAACTCATACAAACGTGCGGTTAAATGCTTCTTCTGTTCATCTTATGGCCACTATTCTTCTAAGATGTTTGGGCAGGCAAAGAATGAAGGCTAGCAATGCTGTGCTCATAGATACATCATCTGACGATGATAGTGTAGTTGATTCTGAGCTCGAAAATGTATTACCATTCAATGAGTGTGAGAGTGTGGCTGTAGTTACTGATATGTTAGACTTTAATAAATGTGACACGTGTCACCAGTTTCATGCGGACGGGAAACTCAAATGTGGTCATATTGTACCATGTTCCAACGAAGATGCTAATTCAGCTTTAGCCTCCAGAGGTAATCTAAAGTTCCACGATGCACTGGTCAACGAACAACCATGCCAATGTTTACTTGATAGCGGGAGCACTTTACTCGGGGTAAGGAGAGAGCTAGTTAACCCAGAGGATTATACGGGTGAGTTTGTTAAATGCCGCACTTTCTCTGGTAACATTGAGAAATACCCGCTGGCAAAAGTCCGGATAAACACCCCGTTCCTTTCCGGCACATTTACGTGCGCGATTTTGCAGAATCCCTGTACTGACCTAATTTTGGGTTGCTTGCCATCATTAAAACACTGTACTGATGACGAAATATTAGCCTGGAAACAAACAAACACGGCTAATGCTGTAACTAGGTCAGAGACCCAAACACATTATACTGACCTACAAAATGAAATGTTACAGTTGTTAACACCCAGCGGTGCTAGTGACAATACCACTCGACAAGAGTTTATCGAGGCACAACGCACCGATCAAACTATCGCACCTTATTTTAAATTGTTAGGTGAGCGAGCGAAAGTAACTAAAAATGCATCTTGGTATTTCAAAATGCATAATGGAATTCTCATGCGTTATTATACCACCAATAACCATGAAATTCAGCAGACGGTGTTACCTTTAAAACACCGACAAAATGTGCTAAAGATTGCGCATGATTCACCGTTTGCTGGACATTTGGCCTATGACAAAACGAGAGCCAGAATTTTGTCACATTTCTATTGGCCTAAGTTTTGTAACGATATTAAATCTTTTTGTCGGTCATGTACCATTTGTCAACATTTAGTGAGAAAGGGAAAGCATGTAACAGCCGAGGTCCAACGTTCAATATTGGCCTCTAGACCATTCGAAAGTGAAGCGGTGGATATTGTTGGACCCCTGAATCAGGTGTCGAACAAAGGAAACCGGTTCATACTAACCCTCGTGGATCTTTGTACAAGGTGGATCGAAGCGGTGCCACTAAAATACATTACCTCCAAAGATGTAGCAAATGTATTTTTACATCTATTATGTCGATTTGGATTTCCTCGAACCATTGTATCCGACCAAGGAACTCAGTTTATTTCGGCTGCCACGCAAGCCTTAGCAAAATTGCTAGGAATAGAACAACATTTCACTAGCCCTACCACCCTGCCAGCAACGGAATTATAGAGAAAATTAACGGGGATCTAAAACACATGCTGGCAAAGGTAACAGCAGAGAACCCATCTGATTGGGATACTCTATTACCAGCGGTGCTGTTTGCCTATCGAGAAATTCCGCACTCAAGTACGGGTTTCTCACCTTTTGAGTTAGTTTATGGGGCGAACCCTCGTGGACCCCTAACGATTTACCATCAGCTAGTCACTAGCACAGTAGAGAGTCCAACCTCAGTAACACCATACGAGATGGTAACAGATACACGCGATAAAATTATGAAGGCGTGTGTAATAGCCAAATCATCTTTGGAGAGAAAAGGCCAGATTTACCGCGATTATGCAAATAAGGGTGCCAAAACCCTACACCTTGAACCCAATCAAGAGGTGCTGCTTTTACTACCAGATAAACGTAACTTGTTACTAACTTCATGGCAAGGGCCATTCAAAGTGGTACGAAAGATATCAGATGTCGATTATGAAATATCGATAAACCGAAAATTAAAGATATTTCATATCAACATGCTGAAGCCTTATTTCTCACGACAAGGACTAATGACAGACGAACAGAATGCACCTACACCAAGCAACCGGACGACAGACGTACACAACACAACTACACTAGGTAGGGCGACAGAGGACGACGACATCGCAAACACACCTAGTCAGGAAACAGAACACACAGTTAGTACAACGACAGTACTTAATCAGACAGATGACGATGAGATAGAATTACCAGTCCCGACAGTAGACACGACTGGGACAATTGATAGCATACGGTTAGAACCGAAACTCACAGACGAGCAACGACGACAAATCATAGAGTTAGTAACGGAATACAGGGACATTTTTTCCGACATCCCAGGTAGGAACGGACAGGATAGAACACTCCATTATTCTGACTGATAACACCCCTATCAAATGCCGACCTTATTCCATCCCATTAAATTACAGGGAAAGTCTCGACAAGGAACTTCTAAATCTTGAGTCGAGTGGAATAATTCCAAAAATCACAGTCAGAATACTCTTTTCCTATCGTCCTTGTCAAGAAAAAGGACTCGACGATCCGCCTCTGTGTCGATTATCGCCGGTTAAATAACGTGACCAAGGTCGATGCAGAGCCTATCCCATCATGTGAAGATCTTATCCTTGATATGTCAACATCACGTATCTTTTCTAAACTTGACCTTACGAAAGGGATACTGGCAAGTTCCGATGCACTCATTGTCTATCCCGTTAACAGCATTCTCAACACCTCTAGGTCTGTATGAGTGGCGTTTTCTTCCTTTCGGTCTTCGTAATGCTCCAGCCACTTTTGTCCGACTCACTAGGGACCTTTTACACGGAGTTACGAATACATCGACTTATATTGATGACATTTGTATCCATACCGCAGACCGGACATCACACTTACAGAAACTGCGATATGTCTTCGATAGATTGCGATTATTCGGTCTTACAGTAAAACCAACCAAAGTGGAGTTGGGAATGGAAGAAATTGATTTCCTAGGCCATACGATCAGCAGAGGCCAACTTAGAACAGATGATAGAATTGTCACCAAGATTCTCAATTTAACTATGCCAACGACCAAGAAGCAGGTCCAAAGTTTGCTTGGTCTGGTTAATTACTACAGCAAATTTATACCCAATTTAGCTGAAATCACCAGCGTTTTTTCTGATATTTTGAAAGCATCTGTAAAATTAAATGTTCAAGATGCACAGTTAATTGGTGCCTTATCAAAATTGAAACATATGTTTAGCGTTCCACCTATTTTGCGCTTGCCTAACCAAAATCTTACGTATTTCCTTCGTACAGACGCAAGTGCTATTTCCATCTCTGGCGTCTTAGGCCAGTTCTATGAGGGAATTTTCCACCCAATAATGTATGTAAGCCGGAAAATCACTCCTGCTGAATCAAGATACTCAGCCTCTGAATTGGAAGCTTTAAGCGTCATCTATTGTATCAGGAAGCTTCATAGATTCTTAGCGGGTACAGAGTTTGTCATTGAAACCGATAATTCGCCGCTGACTGTAATGCAGTCTGGGGTCCATCGCAATAACAGGATCTACAGGTGGTCCTTGATTTTGCAAAATTATGCCTTCACTATTAAGCATTTGAAGGGAAGTATGAACTCTCGGGCTGACACATTGAGCCGACCTTCTCACATTGAGATACCTGAAATACGAGAAGAGAGCGACCTTATATCACCAAAGACATTGACACTGTAATTACCTAGTGCCCTATGTGGTGATTATGAACACTGTAGTGCGTTACCATCGCCAGTCGTCTAAACTTGTGTAATATTAACTGTGTCAGTATGAGTGAAATGAACAGACACATTATTAGTTGTCTACACCACCACCATATATGCAACCCGTGAGTGGATCGAAATATGAACAGTTACCCAGGATGAGAGCGTAAATCAGACTTTGTCTAGTTGAACTCTATTTTTCGAGGACAGTCTACAGAGGACACTGCTCCGACATCACACCTGGATGTAATTAATTAGTTTAGTTAAATAGAAATTATATGTGATATGTATATAACATGTTTTTATAACAGTTGCGTATAACTTCATATTTTTGTAGTGATAATAGAATTATGAATGTAGAATTACCTATATAACTTTATTTATGACATTTCAGAGTTAAAATTCACCTACATTTAGTTAAGAACTCATTTAGTTTAACACCTACATCATACTTTTCAATTATGAAACATTACTTTAGTTTATCACCATTTAAACACATTTATTTATATATTTAGTTAATTAAAACATCTACTTACAAATTAATCCCATCATTTAGGAATTTGTATCATTCCATGTACTAATAACACTTTAAGGTAACTAACCCACTTTTCCCCATATTCGATTATTTAGTTAGATTAGTTCCCTTAGATTAATTTAGAACAGTACACCAACTTGCAATATATTAGATATGTCAGTCATTACCACAGGATTGGTAGCAAACAATCCTCGCAACCATGTATATTTTTGTATAGATATGACGAGTGCAGAAATACAGCACAGTCATTTGGCTTGAAAACCTGTTTAAATTCAGCCAACTATTTATTGTACTATATTTAATTGTTCATCCAGTTATTATTTCTTGAACCATATTTTAATGACTGAACTATTATTTTAAAACCACTGTCGAATGAAAGATGAACGAAAGATGTGTGAATGAGAGGGAGAGAATGAATTAAATAAGGAGAGTGAGAGATTTAGCGGTAATTTTTTTCGCCGCACAATACGACTTGTTGTAATTCGTCTGTGTCAATCTGTGTAAACAATGTGTTGTTGAGATTTTTTTATCTGTGTAGTTGCTATACTTTAGTGATAGAGATAGGAAACTATATTTTGAGCATCTTAAACCGGGACTGTAGTCATAAATCAGCCTAACACACTCGTTTGTGGCTACAATAAACCGCTTTACGGCGCTCGAAAGAGTACATACACGTAAATTATAAACGCATACACATATTAGTAAGTTAAATACACTTTAGTTTAATAGAAAACACGCAACCAACCAGGAAAACTAACACATAAAGTTGCATACATCATTACCTGCAAAGAACGATAACTACTCTAACAGGGGACACAATAACATCTCGAAAACCTTAGTGTAACACTTAAATATTTCTTCACAAGAGGAAGCTAAAAAGGTGAAGAGTGGCACATAAAGCATGTATACTAGTTGAGGCAAATATTATATGGGAGCATGAACATTTATTATTCATGTATTGTACTCGTAACAGAGGCAAGTTGTATGGGTTGTCAATTTGGACAATTGGAGGACAGGTCTTATGACATAGGTTCCGGATTCACACAATTCCCAGAAATATAATGACAGTTTATAGCCAACTGTACTAGTGTGGTGGGCTACTCAATTAGCCAAGTGAAGTAATACAACAGTGTGACGAGGGAAAGGAGAGATCTTGTCCTATCCCCAGAAGAGAAGTAGAGAACTTACGCAGTCTTTGACAAAATTAGACATCCAATTTTTGTTGAGATTACGACTTGTGTTACCCCCACAACTTAAAAGTTTGTAACACAACACGGGAGGAAGGAGAGCCTGTCAAAGAGCTACGTAAGAGCTAAGAGCTAAGAAGAGCTAAATAGAGCTAGAGAAGAGGAAAGTAACATAGCGATCTAGGAAACCAGACAGAAGGGACACAAACACTATAAATAGTTCTCTAACGGGACACACTCGTGTCAACAAGGAGGTCAATGAGTATACGGGAGCTGGGGTTACCCAAGAGACTGAGAAACCCGCATCACATCAGCTCCAAATAAAATGTATCCTTTTGCACACAGTACGAGTTGTCATTTTCGTGTGGTGCAAAAGTAGGGAATCCTTGTGTGCCTGTCGCAATTGAGTTGTTGACAGGCAGGGGTGATTTTCACTACATCACACATTGAATGCACATTGATCGATACAACTACTGTGCTCGCGCCATAAACCCATCACACATTGAGTGCACATTGATCTATACAACTACTGTGCTCGCACTATAAACCCATCACACACAGAGTGCACATTGATCTATACAACTACTGTGCTCGCACCATAAACCCATCACACACTGAGTGCACATTGATCTATACAACTACTGTGCTCGCACTATAAACCCATCACACACTGAGTGCACATTGATCGATACAACTACTGTGCTCGCACCATAAACCCATCACACACTGAGTGCACATTGATCGATACAACTACTGTGCTAGCACTATAAACCCATCACACACTGAGTGCACATTGATCTATACAACTACTGTGCTCGCACCATAAACCCATCACCATCTGAGTGCACATTGATCTATACAACTACTGTGCTCGCACCATAAACCCATCACACACTGAAGTGCACATTGATCTATACAACTACTGTGCTCGCACTATAAACCCATCACACACTGAGTGCACATTGATCTATACAACTACTGTGCTCGCACTATAAACCCACTCACACACTGAGTGCACATTGATCTATACAACTACTGTGCTCGCGACCATAAACCCATCCCAACAACTGAGTGCACATTGATCTATACAACTACTGTGCTCGCACCATAAACCCATCACACACTGAGTGCACATTGATCTATACAACTACTGTGCTCGCACCATAAACCCACCACACACTGAGTGCACATTGATCGATACAACTACTGTGCTCGCACTATAAACCCATCACACACTGAGGTGCACATTGATCTATACAACTACTGTGCTCGCGCCCATAAACCCATCACACACTGAATGCACATTGAATCTATACAACTACTGTGCTCGCGCCTATAAACCCATCCCACACACTGAGTGCACATTGATCCTATACAACTACTGTGCTCGCACTATAAACCCACTCACACACTGAGTGCACATTGATCTATACAACTACTGTGCTCGCACCATAAACCCATCACACATTGAATGCACATTGATCTATACAACTACTGTGCTCGCACCATAAACCCATCACACACTGAGTGCACATTGATCTATACAACTACTGTGCTCGCGCCATAAACCCATCACACATTGAATGCACATTGATCTATACAACTACTGTGCTCGCACTATAAACCCATCACACACTGAGTGCACATTGATCTATACAACTACTGTGCTCGCACTATAAACCCACCCACACACTGAGTGCACATTGATCTATACAACTACTGTGCTCGCACCATAAACCCATCACACACTGAGTGCACATTGATCTATACAACTACTGTGCTCGCACCATAAACCATCACACACTGAGTGCACATTGATCTATACAACTACTGTGCTCGCACCATAAACCCATCACACTGAGTGCACATTGATCTATACAACTACTGTGCTCGCACCATAAACCCATCACACACTGAGTGCACATTGATCTATACAACTACTGTGCTCGCAATATAAACCCATCACACACTGAGTGCACATTGATCTATACAACTACTGTGCTCGCACTATAAACCCATCACACACTGAGTGCACATTGATCTATACAACTACTGTGCTCGCACTATAAACCCACCCACACACTGAGTGCACATTGATCTATACAACTACTGTGCTCGCACCATAAACCCATCACACACTGAGTGCACATTGATCTATACAACTACTGTGCTCGCACCATAAACCCATCACACACTGAGTGCACATTGATCTATACAACTACTGTGCTCGCACCATAAACCCATCACACTGAGTGCACATTGATCTATACAACTACTGTGCTCGCACCATAAACCCATCACACACTGAGTGCACATTGATCTATACAACTACTGTGCTCGCAATATAAACCCATCACACACTGAGTGCACATTGATCTATACAACTACTGTGCTCGCACCATAAACCCACCGATACAAGACAAGCCAGAAATATCATTTGGTGGGCATAATATAAACAACGTGCGTTATGCCGGTGACCTGGTTTTGGTCGCTGAAAATGAAACAGTTACAGGAAATTATATACATATATATATATACACACACACATACATACATATATATATATATATATATATATATATATATATATATATATATATATATATATATATATATATATATATATATATATATATATATAGTAACAGATAACCAAAGCAAAGGTATTAGTCACATAACAGATAAACAGAAGAAATGGCTATTGCCAGTATAAAAGGTATACCCAGGTGCAACATCAAACTGCATGGAACCAATTTACAAGATGAACATGTTTTAAATTATTTGTACATACTTAAATAATAACAGCAGATGGAAGATGTATGAAGTAAGTTAAATGTAGAATAGCCCAGACAAAGACAACATGTCACAAGATAAAGAATATTCTTGTCATTTATCTGTGTCAATCCAGGCGTGAAAAGAGTTCTTGAGAGCTATATTGAGCCAATCCTGATGTGTGGACACGAATTATGGACAGTTAGCTGACAACTGAGGATGAAGACGACAAAGATGTGGTTTTATAGAAGAATGATGGGAACGCCGTGGACAGATGGAAATAGCAATGAGGATATGTTGACAGAAGTTCGCTTACAAATAGAACTGGTTACTCGCATCAGAAGAAGACAGTCCACGTTCTTTGGCATGTGATGGGAAGAGACAGTTGGAGAACGTAGTGACAACGGGAATATTGGAGGGGAAAAGAGACAGAAAACGACAAGGAGAACAGAATCTAAGGATTGAGGAGGAGTGTATAACATTCTTGGGTTCTTAATTGTTAAAAATATTGTGTCTCAGCTGGACTGGAACCAGGTACTTCTCTAACTCGAGGCGGACGCAATAGAAATAAAGCCCCCTTGCCGTGCGTCCACCTTGACGAGGTAGAGGGGCTTGAGCGTTCCAATGACCCCAAGAGCTATGCCGACGGTAGCACAGCTACTGGAAGGGTCACCCATGTCGGACAGGTCAAGGGCGAGGGACCAGACGAAGAGACGTACAAACCTGCTGCCTTGCAGGTAGACTGGGGACAGTCAAAGGCTAGGGAAAGCATCCCGAACAAGTGCTTGTCGAAATCGGATGTACTGAGCCACAGGCTTGACAAAGAAGTGCAACGTAACTTTATCATTTCATGATGCCACAGATGAAAATTAATCGTTATGGTGCTAATCCCGTGAAGTCCCATCAGGCGGTGATAGTGCCGGGCCCCCTGCCTCGAGGGGGTCCACCCATGACTACTGGTGGTCACCTTCCCCTGTGCTGTGGAGTCAAGGCACAGAGGAGTAGGTTAAGAGCTATTGACCAAACACCCCGGACACTCAACATACTACAATGGAATGCAGAAGGAGTTTATAACAAGAAAGCCTCCCTAACACAGCGTCTTCATAAAGATAGAATAGATGTGGCATGCATTCAAGAGACACACCTCAACGCCAATCGCACATTTTCAGTCGAGGGATATCAGGCCACACGTTTCGACCGCGAAGGACACAAAGGAGGAGTTGTAATACTTACACGAAATACAATACCTTGCAGCGAAGTATCTGTGATCTCTGACAACCAAACGGAAATTATAGGTGTTGATATAATGATAAAGGACGTGAAAATAAGAATTTACAATCTGTATAGCCCGGCAGATAAGGATCTTACACTCTCAAACATGGAAATAACTGACACAAATTGCATTGTTGTCGGAGACTTTAATAGCCGTTCAGAAAGATGGGGATACCCAGATAGTGACAAAAGAGGAGAAGAAGTGGAGGACTGGGAAATAGACTCAAATCTCCATCTACTCAACAAAGCGGATGACACACCGAGCTTCTACTCCAGAAGATGGATTACCACTTCTACTCCAGACTTAGCTTTCTGCACAGGAGACATCCTCCACAAAATCGATCGCCATGTGCTTGACCAATTAGCAGGTAGTGACCACAGACCAATCAAGCTTGTAATAAATATGGAGTATGTTCCACAGGAGCAAAAGCCTTTGCCCCGTTGGAATTACAAACGAGCAGATTGGGACAGATTTGCCATACTAACAGACAAATATTGTGAAAACATAAATACACGATATGGCAACATGAAGCAAATGGTGGAAAGTCTAAACAGAGCAATAATACAGGCGGCCACTGAGTCTATTCCAAGAGGAGCGAGGAAAAATTACAAACCATACTGGACTGAAGAACTACAAATTTTGGAGGACAAAGTTGAAGATGCTAGGAAGACCGCAGAGAGAGAACAAACAACTGAAGCGAACATCTCTCTCAAAGCCATCTCAGCAAAATATAAAAGAACAGTAAATCAAACAACAAGAGATTGTTGGAGGAAAAAAACAGAAAACCTGAATTTTGACAGGGATGGAAACAAACTATGGAAACTAGTGAAAGCCATGAACAATGAAGGACCTAGAAACAAACAAATAACAATTAAACAAGGAAATGCCTTGCTTACAGGAAAAAAGGCTGCAAATGCACTAATGGAACACTATGCCAGTGCAAACCACATTGATATTACAGCCGAACAGAAGAAAGCAATCAAAGATAAACAGATACATCATAGATATACAGAGACAGCAGCAGAATATATGATGGCAAATCTAACAATGGAAGAAATGGAACAGGCAATGAATACCCTAAAAAAGAAGACATCACCAGGAAAGGATGGAATCACAAATGAAATGCTAATAGGACTAGGCACTAAGGCAAAAAGAAACTACTAGCAGTCCTAAATTACAGCTGGAAGAGAGGAATAGTCCCACAGGCATGGAAGGAAGCTATACTAATACCAGTCCCAAAGAAAGGAAAAGACCTGGAAGAACCAAATGGCTATCGACCTATCAGTCTTCTTAGCTGTGTAGGAAAATTAATGGAACGCATTATCAATGGCAGGCTAACATGGCATCTGGAAGAAAACCAACTCTTAACACCACACCAAGCAGGATTCAGAAAGTACAGATCCACTGAAGATCAAATAACCTATATAGCTCAGGAAATAGAGGATGCCTTCCAAGAGAAAAAGCACACACTAGCGGTCTGGATAGATTTAGAAAAAGCATTTGATAAAGTATGGAAGGAAGGACTGAAAGTAAAACTGCAAAAAATGCATGTTTGTGGGAAAATGTATAAATGGATCAGCCACTACCTTGAGAACAGAACTGCCAGGACAAAAGTACAAGGACAAACCAGCAAAATGATGCTGTTGGAGCAAGGTGTCCCCCAAGGAGGAGTTCTTTCACCAACATTATTCCTAGCATATATAAACGACATCACGGAAAATTTTCCAGCCAGAGTACACACATCATCCTTTGCAGATGACCTAGCCATATGGACATCTGAAGAATATATTAGTACAGCTAACAGCAGAATACAGCAGCCTATTAGCGCTAGAGGACTGGTCAAAATCGTGGCTAGTGAAGATAAGTGGGGAGAAAACAACATGCACAGTGTTCTCCCTCTCAACTAAAACTCAGCAACCTAAGCTGGTATTGAATGGAAAAATATTGCGCCATGAAGAAAATCCAAACTATCTAGGAGTCACCTTTGATCGTCGCCTGACATGGAAGACACAGGTTGAGAAAAATCGAACAAGAGCAAGGCAAAGAATGGCAATCATGAAAAAGCTTGCTGGTACAACGTGGGGAGCAGATGAGAAAGTTCTCAAGAAGTTATATACTGGACGGGTGAGGCCAGTACTGGAATATGGCATTGCAGCTTGGGCAACAGCAGCTAAGTCAAACTTTAACAAAATAAGTTCAATAAGAGTCCAAAATCAAGAATGCGAATCATAACTGGAAGCCTGAAGACAACGCCTATTAATGAATTAGAAAAGATAACTTGTTTACAACCAATGCAGGATAGAAGAGATAGCAGAGCCCAGCAACAAGCTGAAAAATTTAGAAGATTGACAGACCACCCTATGTATAAAAGGTTTAGTGGTTTTGGAAAGGGAAGACTGAAGCGTAGCAACTTTGTAGAAACTGCAAAACGAAAGATTAGGGCAGATCCCATACTTAACATATCAACAGTCAAGCCCATTTACAATGCACACAACTTCCCAGCTTGGAGACAGCAGCAACTGCCTGAGATGATAGAAAACATTCCTGGTATTGAGAAAAAGAACACTCAGCATGAAACCGAAAGAAGAGAAATAACCCTAAACTACATAAAAGAACATTACCCAAGCAGCAATTGGACCCATGCATATACAGATGGATCAGCCAAAAATTCAGTAGAGAATGGAGGAGGAGGAATTCTCCTAAATTTAAAAAATGGAGTGAAAAAAAAACATTCAGTGGCAACTGGAAAGTTTTCAAGTAACTTCAAAGCGGAGGTAGAGGCTCTGAAAACTGCAGCAGAAATGCTCTTGATGGAGGAAAATAAAGAGACGCAAATAGCTATCTTACAGATGCAAAGTCAGCTGTCTCAATACTGAAGAGCAAAAACAGCACAGAACTAGCTGACCTAAGAGCAGCACTCCATGGTCTATGCCAGAAATCCAAAAAAGTTGTAATACAGTGGATCCCATCACATTGCAGTATACCTGGAAATGAAGAGGCTGACAGACTGGCAAAAGAGGGCGGACGACTACCACAGCCTGACATAGACATAACCTATAATGAGGCAAAGAGGTTGATAAAAAGCACTTATAGAACCAAATGGGAATCAGAGCATCCAGGCCACCAGAAGGATGATGCATATTACAAACTCGACCGAAGAGAACAAGTAGCAATCTTCAGACTCCGCACAGGACATAACAGGCTGAAATACCACTTGTTCAACAAACTAAAGATAGGAGATACAGATGAATGTAATTGTGGAACTGGTAAAATGACAGCTAAACACTTTGCTGCAAGAGTGCCCAATATATGCAGAACAGAGAAAGATATTTTGGCCCACACCTGCTTCATTTGAGGACAAGCTCTATGGAGATATCAACAAGCTCAAGTCGACTGCAGCTTACTTTAACTGTATTCAGGTTGACATTTAAATGTACATGAAGAAGTATTTAGACTGCCACACTTCATACCACAGGCATGTCGGTTACACAAGCCTCCCAGAGGCATGAAATGGAATATTGCTTGGATAGCAAATCCATTACGTGGAAAGTCCGAATCGAAAGCTCACTGTGTGGGCTTCATAAAAGGTGGAAAAAGCGTCCTAGTGGCACAAAATGGAATATTGCTTGGATAGCAAATCCATTACGTGGAAAGTCCGAATCGAAAGCTCACTGTGTGGATGTCATCTGCAAACTGCATTCTTCTGGCTTCTGGAAGAACAGCCTATGGTGAACGGAAGGCCCAATATACGGAAGTGAGGCTAAGCAGCCATGTGCAGGACGTGACGATTCCTTGGGTGAGCCCAGTACCAGAGCGCTGTGTGATGGCTCTGCAATTATGGAAGCCTCCTTGGATGGCGGGGAATGCCCATGGTCTGCCCCTGCCTTCCCTTGAGGGCCGACCAGGATGCCTTTGGCTGTTCTATATGGGCCAGCTGGTATGGGAGATAACACCACAACAGTGAGAGTCTAACGTCCTAAGAAACCCCCCGGGAAGGTTAACCCGGTCAACAAATGCCCGCAGAAGTCGGATATGTCGGCCTTTCGGCGCAAGAACGCAGCTCTGCTGTAAACAGGCACAACGCAATCACGTCCGAAAAAAAACAACTCCGGATGAACGAAGAAGAAGGAGAAATAAAGCATCTCTCGACCCTGCTTTACTTTACATTTACATACAAGTTATGTACACTACCAGGAGCCTTGTGGTAAAGTTAGCTGCATATACTTTACAATGCGTAGCAGTCAACCCCAGTATTTGTTGGCTGTTTGTGATTCCTGGGCAAGTTTGCGTTCAGTAGTTTGCCATTGATTTCTGAACGACCGACACTCACACCAGTATATGGAAACCAGCACAAGGAGGTCTGCTTCCAAATCGCCAGCATTTGTGTTTCGAACGCGTTATGCGGGATTGCGAATTGCATTGGTAACTCCTTGGCTAGAGAGCAGTGTGGTAGATAGAGGGAACTGCCGAGTTCCCTTGTGCATTCAGCTGAATGTAAACTTACTAGGCGAAGAGTTCATAACTTGAGATACACAAGTTCACGTCGCTGTGCAATAGAAAGATTTCAAAGCACAACATCGGGTATACAGGTATTCAAATCCAGTTTGGAGAAGCAGTGAAATCGAATTCCTTATGAAAGTCTCATATCCCTAGAATGGTTAGGATACCCAGTAACAGTTGTTATTCTATGCACCGGGTGGAGATGTGAAACACACATTGGAAAGCAAATCAGTTTTTTTTTACACCAAGTTTCTGCAAGTGAATCAACTGGAAGGTCTGAATTCATTCAAATTCGGAATGTGTTTACACACATTTGATTTTCATGTTTTTCTTCTAGCAGTCTGGGCATGACTTGTCACAGCTTTCTAAGGTTAGGTCAGATGTTCCTGACCTTGAAGAAACTGTGTCGCAGCTTTCTGAGATCATATATCCATATCCTTACCTTTAAAAAATCTAGACTACAGCTAAGGTCAGATCGTTACTCATTGCCTTCATACAAACAGGGTCACAGATTTGTAAGGTCAGATCACCAGTTTCTTGTCTTTGTACAGACTAAATCACAGCTGTCTAAAGTCAGATATCCAGTCCCTTGCCTTCATTCAAACTAGGCCACATTCTTCAAAGGTCAGATTACCCTTTTTTTTATTTCATATTAACTAGGTTACTGCATTCTAAGGCCTGATGATAATTTCTTTGCCCTCATACAAACTAGACCTTTAAAAACGTCGCTTAAAAGTCAACAGGGTCGACTTCATTGCACCGGGTTTTATCCTATATGGCTCAGTCTCTTTCCGCAGCACGAGCTGCCGAAAGCGTCGCACAAAGCACGAACTCCTTAGCTCCAGCGACGACACCAAGCAATTTTAGACCTTTAGTCACCCTGAAGTTTTGTTTTATTATTATAATATAGTTACTAAACTTAAGAACTCTTAGATGCCTCTTCTACAAGACATTTCCTCCTAAATTATAGTTTCAAAATCAATAAATTACCGACTTTATGTAATAAAGTCTGGTTTCATTTACACCTACCAGTTGGAAGACCAAGAGTAAAATATTTATCCTGGTTTGGCTTGTAGGCATGTATCTTCCTCATAACGTACTTTGCTGCCCATTCTGAAACCTGGTCGTAGTTGTCATGTATTATCAGCCTCATTTTGTGATAGATCTGTAATGTAAGGAAAGATAATTTACTTAATCTGCATCCCACAGGTTTGCAACAGAGAAAATATACAGCGTGTTTGTAAAGTCTCTCTAAACTTTGTATGTGGAAAAGCTGTTTGTTGGAGAGTATATTTTTCGTCTTGCAAAGAAGGAAAGCATATTCTCCAACACATAACTGTTCTACATACAAAGTGTAGTGAGACTTAACAAACACCCTGTATTATTGTAGAGTACACGGCAAGTGTACGTAGTGGCTACCATAGCCGACCGACCCGATGGTCATGGGTACGAATCCGCATGGGAGAGGACTATAAAAATGGACGCTGGTTCCCATGTCGACCCCGCCTAAAACAGGTACCAGGAAATGTCTAGGGAAGTAAATGCGACCGGCCTGCTAGAGACCACATCAGCCACCCAGTGACCAGTGGTCTATAACAATATGGGTCAAGCAACATACGCCCAGTGCCACTCAAGGCGTGCAACAGGACCCTTCACTATTACATTGCCTTCCACTGTAAACACGTGCTTATTTAGAAAACATGATTCTTGTTGAACTCGACCCACGCCAAGTCACTCATTATTGTGAGAACCTAACTGCCTACTTAGTCACACATAACAATGTTTACATAGTTACAAATAACAATGTTTGCATAGTTACAAATAACAGTGTTTACATAGTTACAAATAACAGTGTTTGCATAGTTACAAAAAACAGTGTTTGCATAGTTACAAATAACAGTGTTTGCATAGTTACAAATAACAGTGTTTACATAGTTACAAATAACAGTGTTTATATAGTTACAAATAACAGTGTTTACATAGTTACAAACACCAGTGTTTACATAGTTACAAATAACAGTGTTTACATATTTACAAATAACAGTGTTTGCATAGTTTACAAATAACAATGTTTACATAGTTACAAATAACAGTGTTTACATAGTTACAAATAACAGTGTTTACATAGTTACAAATAACAGTGTTTGCATAGTTACAAATAACAGTGTTTACATAGTTACAAATAACAGTGTTTACATAGTCACAAATAACAGTGTTTACATAGTTACAAACAACCGTGTTTGATTAGTTACAAATAACAGTGTTTACATAGTTACAAATAACAGTGTTTACATAGTTACAAATAACAGTGTTTACATAGTTACAAATAACAGTGTTTACATAGTTACAAATAACAGTGTTTACATAGTTACAAATAACAGTGTTTACATAGTTACAAATAACAGTGTTTTCATAGTTACAAATAACAGTGTTTACATAGTTACAAACACCAGTTTTTACATAGTTACAAATAACAGTGTTTACATAGTTACAAATAACAGTGTTTACATAGTTACAAATAACAGTGTTTTCATAGTTACAAATAACAGTGTTTACATAGTTACAAATAACAGTGTTTACATAGTTACAAACACCAGTTTTTACATAGTTACAAATAACAGTGTTTACATAGTTACAAATAACAATGTTCTTGGCTGATTCTATTATCAATGGGTCTTTCATTCTCCGGCAAACACCTTCACTTTTATAGAGATAACATTTTGTTCACACAGTAGCTATACATCGTCATGAATCATTTTGACATGCACAGATTCAACAGTATCTTCTGTCGTGGAGTTATGAACAAAGCTGTTAACCAACTAGTGGGCAGTTGCTGGACATTTACAAAGCATCAGATCAGTTGTCAAGAGTATTGATTTTGTGTTGAGTACACGATCAGCAATTCTTTAATAACAACTAGCACAGCAAACGAGAAGCGATAGCTAACGGTTATGTTGTTTTTTCACATCCCTTAAAGGACGTTGCAGTCACCATCAGCATTTTTCAGCTGCTGTTGATGTACTAGGCAAGATTACGCTCAGTAGTTTGTCATTGCTTTCTGAGCGACCGGCTGACATACCCCGTACGTTACCAACTCGGCGAGAACGGCTACCGATTCTCGCGCAGGTTACGTTACTCACGAGACTATACGGGATTACAGAGAAAGACGTTAAACTCTAGGCCAGGGAGATCGGCAACGGTTATGTTACCGTACTTTAAAGAAAAAGAACAATGGTATTTACATTTTCGAATTAAACTCATTTTTTTCTTTTTAATGATAGTTTTATCGAAACTCAAAGATACAAAGGAAATATAAGGCAAGTTGTGTTTAGAATGTTACAAACGCATAATTTACTGTTTGAGCTATCAAGAACACCTGGAAGTTTAACTTTAGGCTCTGTTCAAAAGTACAGTTTGTAGACGTTAGAAACCCCTATGTGTGTCAAATACGATATTGCACCGGTGATGCTTGTTAAGGGTGCAGTATTAGAACCTGAAAACATATATATCGTTTGTAAAATAATAATATTAATTTAGCCACCCTGAAATCAACAAAATTATTATAACACTACCTCTACTGCCTTCTGCTAACCTCCACGTTATGAGTCTCATCGAATTTTCTTAAAGTGGACTTCGAAACCTAGCTAGCGACTAGAGTAAGACAACCTTGTCAAATAGGCTAGCGCAGATAAGGCCGTACATTCTGATTTGTTGCTCGGTTCGGGCTAACAAGGTTTCCCAAGTTTGACCACGTCACCATCGTTTAGAACAGGGCCTCCCAAACTGGAGAGTGCTAATTCACTGTGCACAGTGAAAGCAAAAGAAACTGCTGTTTGGTTGAAACTGTAAAAAAAAAATATCATCTGCAATACTGACACCCTGATTTTAATCACGTGCAGATCATAAATTGACTGACTATTATACACGAATAAGATACATGAGCCAATGACAGCAGAGACAGAGCCGGAACCTTCTTTAGATGAAATTGCATGGGCAATAAAGAACCTGAAGAATGGTAAATCACCTTGATGTGATGAGATACCAGCTGAACTAATTAAAGCCGGAAGAGGAACAAGAGATCGCATTCTCAGCATCGTTTAATAATAGAGAAGTGCAGAGAATTTAATGTAAACCTATTCTCATGTTTTGTGGATTATTCAAAGACATTTGACTGTGTACAACATCTGAAACTTTGGGAAATCATGAGGAATATGGGCTTTCCATCACATGTAATACAACTCATAAGAATGCTCTATCTAGGCCAAGAAGCAGCAGTTAGAATAGATGGCGAGACATCAGATTGGTTTGACATCAAGCAGGGAGTCCGTCAGCTATGTGCGCTGTCCCCTTATTAGTTTAACCTGTACGCCGAAAATATAATGAGAAATGTAAGAGATGATATAAACAGGGAGCAATATGATGCCCTAAATATTGGTGGTCATGACATACCAAAGATTCGGTATGCTGATGATACAGTATTGCTATCCACAACACATAATGGTATAGAAAACTTAATAGCTTAAACCCAATTGAATAGTGAAAATCACAACTTATATCTTAACATAGCAACAACAAAGCTAATGCATACAGATAAAATGACTATGGAGAAAGAAATATATGTTAATGAGGTAAAATTGGAGGTAGTGGAAAATTTTGAATATCTTGGATCATTTATTACCACCAACGGTGACACAATGAAAGAAATTAAACGACGACTATCAATTGCTCTTCAAAGACTAAAACAACTGAATAAATTATGGAGTGGGACAGACAGAACTACAAAAAGTTAGATTTTTACGAGCTTGCATCTTTCCCAATGCAACCTACGCCTGTGAGACCTGGACACTTACTAAACAAGCTGAACAGCGCATAAACGCCTTTGAATATAAATGTTATAGACGAGTTCTAAGAATATCTTGGGTAAAGTCAAAGAAAAGAACAAATGCATCCATACTTCAAGAGCTGAATATTGAAGAAGGTTGGCTATTAAAGGCGATAAAACAAAGAAAATTGAAATATTCTGGTCTCTTGAAACGTCATGAAAGTTTGGAGAGAACAATAATGGAGGGGTATATGCCTGGGAAAGAGGGAAGATGAAGGCCAGAGAGAAGATGGGTGCAGGATGTGGCGGGTGATCTCCAGATGGGTGTAGGCTAACAGACGCGGGACATCTTGCTTATGATCGAGAGGTTTTCCGGAAGGTTGTTATTGGAGCGAGGTTGGTTCTGCAAGGACATGCCACTGAATGAATGAATTATGCATGTCAGAAAAGGATACCCCAGATGATTAAACATAATGTCAAGGAAAGCTGTTAACGTAGAATGTAAGAAAGGTCCCCTACACTTGTCAGAAAAAGAGATCAAGATGCACAAAAACACCACAAGCTATCCTCAAGTAGCATTACCATCTGCTAGCTGGCTAGTTAGAAAGGATGACGAGATAGTCTGCAGTAATGGAACCCAAATATACCCATGTCCGCAAAACGACAGATAATAAACAGCATATTCACACCAACCCTATGCTACCAATCTCAAACCTGGACTTTATCCAAATTACACCTTCGCAAAATCAACACCTGCGAAATGAGATGCCTGAGGAGAGCTTCCAACTTAACAATCCGAGACCGAGTAAGAAATGCTATTATCTGACAGACTGTGGGATCAACACCTTGTGCCACATTTATTGAAAGACAGAAGATCAAGTGGTTTGGCCATGTCGTTAGAATGCAACATCAGCAACTACCATCACTGGCCTTACATCAAAGATCATCTGCGACGAGACCAAGAAGAAAATGGATTGACGACATCAGAGACATTGTACAACTACACGGAATTACACTATCCAGTGCCGCCCACCGGAGGCTGGAACGCAAATTATTCCTCCCGACGACGCTTGACGGCAGAAGTGGAAGACGATGATGATGATGATGATGATGATGATAATGATGATGATGATGATGATGATGATGATGATGATGATGATGATGAATGGAACCCTAAATTAATCATTACCCTCTTTTAGCTAGCTAGTTAGAAATGATGATGTGATAGTCTGCAGTAATGCAACCCTCTGTTCAAGCTGTTTGACTCAGGCTCCGAAGGTTGTGGGTTCGATTCCGGGTCACGTCCTTCGGTTCACGAGTGAATGTTTTCTGACACCGTGGAAAGAGACTGAACCTTATGGGATAAAAATTCGGTGCAATGAAGTTGACCCTGTCGACCTTTAACCGTGTTTAATGCAACCCTCAAGTAATCATTACGCCATGCTAGCTAGTTAGAAAGCATGACCGATATAGTCTGTAGTAGTGCAACCCTCAAGTAATCATTACCCTCTGCTAGTTGGCTAGTTAGAAATGATAACGAGATAGTCTGCAGTAATGGAACCCTCAAGTAATCATTACCCTCTGCTAGTTGGCTAGTTAGAAATGATAACGAGATAGTCTGCAGTAATGGAACCCTCAAGTAATCATTACCCTCTGCTAGTTGGCTAGTTAGAAAGGATAACGAGATAGTCTGCAGTAATGGAACCCTCAAGTAATCATTACCCTCTGCTAGTTGGCTAGTTAGAAATGATAACGAGATAGTCTGCAGTAATGGAACCCTCAAGTAATCATTACCCTCTGCTAGTTGGCTAGTTAGAAAGGATGACGAGATAGTCTGCAGTAATGGAACCCTCAAGTAATCATTACCCTCTGCTAGTTGGCTAGTTAGAAAGGGTGACGAGATAGTCTGCAGTAATGTAACACTCAAGTAATCATTACCCTCTGCTAGTTGGCTAGTTAGAAAGGATAACGAGATAGTCTGCAGTAATGAAACCCTCAAGTAATCATTACCCTCTGCTAGTTGGCTAGTTAGAAAGGATGACGAGATAGTCTGCAGTAGTACAATCCTCAAGTAATCACTACCCTCTGCTAGCTGGCTAGTTAGAAAGGATAACGAGATAGTCTGCAGTAGTACAACCCTCAAGTAATCATTACCCTCTGCTAGCTGGCTAGTTAGAGAGGATAACGAGAGTCTGCAGTAATGAAACCCTCAAGTAATCATTACCCTCTGCTAGTTGGCTAGTTAGAAAGGATGACAGGATAGTCTGCAGTAATGAAACCCTCAAGTAATCATTACCCTCTGCTAGCTGGACTAGTTAGAAAAGATAACGAGATAGTCTGCAGTAATGGAACCCTCAAGTAATCATTACCTTAAGCTAGCTGGCTAGTTAGAAAGGATGACGAGATAGTCTGCAGTAGTACAACCCTCAAGTAATCATTACCCTCTGCTAGCTGGCTAGTTAGAAAGGATGATGAAATAGTCTGCAGTAGTGCAACCAAATGTATGTTGAGCAGTCAGAGTGAAGAGCATTATCACAGAGCCAAAGGAGATGACGCTGCTGGGTGCTGCGGTGCATGCATATATCACGATAAGAATGAAGATCCAATCAGACCGCAGGGATATGTGGGCACTCTGTGTCTGTCGGGGTAGTCATTGTTTCAAACACATAATATAGAACACTTACAACATTGGGGAATCATTCGGGTCATCAAAGTAAGGCAATTATTAAATATATCGCTATTGCCTGTATTGATATCAAAGATAACTAACAGTAAACAAAATGACAGTTCACAGAATGCAAGTCTGCTACCTTCAAATGACGCAATTGTCTTGCTGAGGACACATTGTACACTTTATGTCCTCTAAAGGTACTGGAGATTTGTGGCCATCATGGCTCATAACTTAATAATTTTTCACATATACTTTACAGGACATTGCAGTCAACACCAGCATTTTTCAGCTGCTGTTGATGTTTTGGCAAACTTAACTTTAGGAAGGGAAAATCGCAACTGAACCTGCCTGTGGTAGACGATAGGAAAGTCACCACGGTCTGTCAAACGCTGCCCTGGGGACCGAATATCCACCGGAAAAAGTGGACAATTCTGCAGCTAAGCAGTGCAGGGCACTCACTTGTCCTGGCAGTCGGAAATGGCTGTCAAAGGCAGAGGTAAAGAAAAGAAAAAAAACCCATGTGGACGTGGAAGCCAAGAGGAAATCACCAAGAATTCCTGAGTATCCACATATCATAAGTCAGTGAATGACGTTAATGGCTGTCTTAGGACATCGTCGTTCTGTAGGGACAGTCATCACAACAGGTTACACAAGACCGTCATCATGCTACTGATGGCAAAAACAAAACTAAAATGAATGAATTTAAAATAGGAACGCCGAACGTTAGGACACTAGCTCAGTTAAGAACGTTGAACAATGTTATAAGAGGAATAAAAACATGAAAATGAATATCCTAGGCATAAGCGAGATGAGGTGGAAGGGGTGTGGTAAAATAATAACTGACAAACATACACATTTAGAACAAAAGAGATCCTTAAACATTAAAAACTTGGTCTTCTACAGTCGTTATGTGGACGATATTTTAATTATCACCAAAGATGAGCTTCAAGCAACATCGTTCCAGGCGATAATGAACATGACGCATAAAACATCTCTCTATCTATGGAACACGAACACAACGAAGATATCCTAATGAGACGTAGAGCAGACGTTACAATTCAAAGATCGGTGTACCGCAAAGAAACAAGGACTGGTCAATATTTAAATTTTCAGAGCTTCGCACCTGTCCTGTACAAACGGGGCTTAGTACGGACCCTGTTTGACCGTGCTAGGAAGGTATGCACCCAGGACACACTGACAGAGGAAATTGAAACTCTGAAGAATGTCTTACACCTGAATGGGTATTCCACAGGATTTATAAAGCGCTACTGCCAACAGACGAAACAAAAACCATACGAAACTACAGTCCCTAAGCCCAAGGTATTTATCCAACTAACCTTTCGAGGGGATGACGTAATGCAACATCTACAGGACCGGCTCATTACAGCATCGGCTGAATATTCTGTGCTGCAACTCTAGTTATTAGGTACAGAACCACACCTATTCCCACCCCAGCAGTAAAAGAAACTGCCCCTCTGTACGCCAAATCCAATTGCATTTACAAGTTAACATGCAGGTGCGAGTCTACCTACATCGGTAGAACAGAGCGGCAGTTACACAGCAGTGTTGTTGAACACATACCCAACTGGATTTACAAGATACTACACACAGGCAATGGGATCATGTGGGGGAATACAGTAAAATAACTAGATATATCCTTCAAGCTGAAATATTCACATGTACGCACAATAATGTCAATTGTCTACCACAGTAATTTTAAACTGACTATCATGTCTCCCACCACAATTACAAACTTCCGGCATCGTCCATTGCACCTCACGTCTTTGAAACCGGTCATGTAATTGATAGAGACAGCGCTTTTCGCGTGTTGTTTAATACACAAAATACTTGCTTGTTAAAGTTTGCAGGAGCCATAATGATTAATTTACATAGGCTAGTTTTGTGCAAAAAGAAAGACATGATAGTCAGTTTAAAATTGCTGTGGTAGACAATTGACATTACTGTGCGTACATGTGAATATTTCAGCTTGAAGGATGTATCTAGTTATTTTACTATATGCTGTGTGAATTCAGCAATAGGTTCCCGACGAGATGCAGCGAAATATGCCAGGCAATACATCGTACAATCTATTGTTTGTGTCTAAGTTATTCAAAGCATACATTAATTTATTTTGGAGGGGATACACACTAAATAGGAAAAGGACCACAATTTGATGGGGGGAAAAGCAGCAATGGCAATTAATGGTTACTGTCTATTTCGGATAGAGTTATTATGGTAAAAATCAAAGGCAAACCGTTATATATATATATATATATATATATATATATATATATATATATATATAGCCGGCTCCGTGGCCGAGGAGTTAGCAGCTTTCTCCGATAACCCCGAATACTCTCGTCACGTGACGCGACGAGAATTAGCAGTGGTTCGAATCGCAAAATGTGACTTATGAGAGTATGGAGCCGGTCGCTCAGAAAGTCGTGGCGTGCTGATGAGCGTAATCTAGCCTAGGAATCAACATACAGCTGAAAGATGCTGGTGTTGACCGCAATATCCTGAAACAGGATGGAAACGCGGAAAAAAAATAAATATATATATATATATATATATATATATATATATATATATATATATATATATCTATAAAACAAAGTGTATGTATGTAATATATATGTAAATATATATGTATGTCCTTTATTTGTTCGCGAACGGCCTATCCGATTGAAATGAAATTTTCTACACGCCTTCCTTTCATTCCAGAGCTGTCAACTGTCATAGTTTTTTTTTCTTCTTCCTCCTCCTCCCTCCTCCCCCTCCCAAAATACGTACGTAAATATATGATGATGATGATGAAAGAATCCCCGAACCAAAACGCTAGGGAAAGGGAAAAAAATGACGTGACTACACAGAATCGTCACACGGCAATCATCATCATCAAGTGCCGTGCCGGCTGGCGTAGGCGTTCATGGCTCTCCGTAGATCTCAGTCTTTGGTTTTTTGGATCAACTCTGCTGCTGATATTCCTCCATGCCACGGCAATATCAATAACATTTCATCTTTTTATGTGTAAGGAAGTTATCTACAGTCGTGTAGAAATGAAGAACTAGACGAGTATGAATTCGGAATGGCGAACTCTCTCCTCCTCTCTTCTCCTCCCTCTACCTCCTCCCTCCACCCTTCTCCTCTTCCTCCTCCCTCTCATCCCTCTCCCTCCTCCCTCCTCCTTCTCCCTCATCCTTCTCCCTCTTCCTCTCCCCTCCTCCTCCATCCTCCTCCCTCCTACTCCCTCCGCCTCCTCCGCCTCCTCCCTCATCTTCCTTCCTCCTCCCTCTCCCTCCTCATCCCTCCTGCCTCCCTCCTCCTCCTGCCTCCTTCTCCCTCATCATCCTCCCTCCTCCTTCTCCCTTCTTCTCCCTCTTCCCTCTTCCTCCTCCTACCTCCTCCTCCCTCTACCTCCTCCTCCTCCCTCCCCCTCCCTTCTCCTCCTCTTCCTCCTCCCTTTCCTTCCTCCTCCTCCTCCCTCTACCTCCTCCTCCCCCTACCTCTTTCCTCCTCCCTCCTCCTCCTCTTCCACTTCCCTTTCCTTCCTCCCCTCCTCATTCTCCCTCCTTCCTCTCCCTTCTTCCTCCTCCTCCTTCCTTCTTCTCCCTCTGCCTCCTCCCTCCTCCTCTCCCCTCCTCCTCCTTCTCCTCCTCCCTCCTTCTCCCTTCTTCTCCTCCTCTCCCCTCCTCCTCCTACCCTCTTCCTCTTCCCCTCCTCCCTCTCCCTCCTCCATCCTCGTCCTCACTCTTCCTCCTTTTCCCTCTTCCTCCTCCTTCCTCTTCCTCCTCCTTCCTCCCTCTTCCTCCCTCTCCCTCCTCCATCCTCCTCCCTCTTCCTACTCCTTCTTCCTCCTCCTTCCTTCTCCTCCCTCCTCCTCCCTCTTCCTCCTCCTCCTATCTCCTCCTCCCTCCTCCCTTTTCCTCCCTCCTCCTCCTCCCTCTACCTCCTCCCTCCTCCTCTCCACTCTTCCTCCTACCCTCTTCCTCTTCCCTCCCCCTCCTCCCTTCACATTCCTCCTCCTCCCTTCACATTCCTCTTCCTTCCTCTTCCTCCTCCTCCCTCCTTCTCCCTCCTCCTCCTTCTTCCTCCCTCCTCCTCCTCCCTCCTCCCCTCCTCCTTCCTCCTCCTCCCACTCCTCCTCCTCACTCCTCCTCCCTCTCCTCCTCCTCACTCCTCCTCCTCCCTCCTCCTCCTCCCTCTACCTCCTCCCTCCTCCTCCCTTCACATTCCTCCTCCTCCCTCTTCCCCCTCCTCCTCATCCCTCCTCCTCCCTTCTCCTCCTCCTCCCTCTACCTCCTCCTCCCTTCACATTCCTCCTCCTCCCTCTTCCTCCTCCTCCTCCTCCTCCTCATCCCTCCTTCTCCCTCCTCCTCCTTCTTCCTCCCTCCTCCCCCTCCCTCCTCCCGCCTCCTCCTTCCTCCTCCTCCCTCTCCTCCTCCTCACTCCTCCTCCTCCCTCTACCTCCTCCCTCCTCCTCCCTTCACATTCCTCCTCCTCCCTCTTCCTCCGCCTCCCTCCTCCTCATCCCTCCTCCTCCCTCCTCCTCCTCTTTCCTCCTCCATCCTCCTCCTCCCTCCTCCTCATCACTCCTCCTCCCTCCTCCTCCTTCTTCCTCCCTCCTCCTCACTCCTCCCCCTCCTCCTTCCTCCTTCTCCCTCTCCGCCTCCTCCCTCCTCCTCCTCCCTCCTCCTCCCTCTACCTCCTCCTCCTCCCTCCTCCTCCCTCTACCTCCTCCCCCCTCCTCCCTTCACATTCCTCCTCCTCCCTCTTCCTCCTCCTCCCTCCTCCTCCTCTCTCCGCCTCCCTCCTCCTCCTCCCTCTACCTCCTCCCTCCTCCTCCCTTCACATTCCTCCTCCTCCCTCCTCCTCCTCCCCTCCTCCTCTTCCCTCCTCCTCCCCCTCCTTCTCCCTCCTCCCTCTCCCTCCTCCTCCCTCTCCTCCTCCTGCTCCCTTCTCCTCCTGCGTTCTCCTCCTCCCTCCTTCTCCCTCCTCCTCCCTCTCCCTCCTCCTCCCTCTCCTCCTCCTGCTCCCTTCTCCTCCTGCGTTCTCCTCCTCCCTCCTTCTCCCTCCTCCTCCCTCTTCCTCCTCCCTCCTCCTCGCCTCCTCCTCCACCCTACTCCTCCTAATCCCTCCTCCTCCCTCCTATTCCTCCCTACTCCTCCTGTCTCCTCCCTCCTCCTCCCTCCTCCACCTCCCTCTTCCTCCTCCCTCCTACATTTACCCAAGACAGACAGACAGTCAGACAGATAGTCGGGAACGGGATCTTATATGACTACTTATATAATTTAAATGAGATGCTCTCCACCATGGGCTGGGCCGGGTCAGACAGACAGACAGATAGATAGATAGATAGACAGACAGACAGACAGACAGACAGACAGACAGACAGACAGACAGACAGACAGACAGTCGGGAACGCGAACTTATATGACTACTTATATGAATTAAATGAGATGCTCCCCACCAGGAGTTGGGCGATGCCGGGCCGGGTCAGACAGACAGACAGATAGATAGTCGGAACGGGAACTTATATGACTACTTATATGAATTAAATGAGATGCTCCCCATCAGGGTCTGGGCGAAGACGGGCCGGGTCAGACAGACAGACAGACAGACAGACAGACAGATAGACAGACAGACAGACAGACAGATAGTCGGTAACGGGAACGAGAACTTATATGACTACTTATATGAATTAAATGAGATGCTCCCCACTAGAGTCTGGGCGAAGCCGGGCCGGGTCAGCTAGTATATATATATATAATACAAGTATACGCACCAATAACAAGCAGTTGTGATGCAGATATACAATACTTTTATGGTGAAATAGAAATGGCGATATCACAAGAAATAAAAAAAATAATACTAGGAGATTTTAATACAAAAGTAGGAAAAGGAAAAATAGAGGATTCTTCTTCTTCTTCTTCTTCTTCTTCTTCTTCTTCTTCTTCTTCTTCTTCTTCAGCGTTCCGAGCCACTGAGGTTCTTTGCTGCAGATATAATCCGTCTTCATTCGTCTCTCTGTGTTCAGAACGTCATCCCCCCCCCCCCCCTCTTGCCAGTCGTTGATTCCAAGTGCTTGTAGGTCTGTATATATATTATCTCTCCGCCGTCTTCTTGGTCTACCTCGGGGTCTACGGTCATTTATTTCCTGAGTGTAAGCGAGTTTTGTTTCCCTATTATCTTCCATTCTTTCTATATGCCCCTAGCCATTGTAGTCTATTAGCCTTCATGATACCAGTGATTAGCGGGGACTTAAACAGATCATAAATGTCTTTGTTACTTCTTTTCCACTCTCCACTTTGTGTATCCCTAATGGGTCCAAAAGTGCGTCTTAAAACTTTGTTCTCAAAGGTTTGTAACAAGGCTTCGTCTCCTTTCGTTGTACTCCAGGTTTCAGAGCCATACAGCACAACTGGTCTGATCAGTGTTTTGTATATTGTGATTTTGGTGTTACGAGATAGCGTATTTGATTTTAGTAGATGTTGTAGTGCATAGTAGGCCCTATATCTTATTTCCTGAACTGATTCTAGCTTGTACTTCTTCCCTTATGATGTTGGAGCAGTTGAAGATTGTACCCAGGTATTTGTATGTTTCCGTTCTTTTAATAGTCATATTATCTATTTGTATGTGGCCAGAGTTTTTAGCCATTCCTTCTCTTGAAATTACCATATATTCTGCCTTATCTTGGTTGATAACCATCCGCCATCTGTTGGGCTTTTTCTTTTAAGTGAGTCAATATTTGCAATGGATGTAGTTGGGAATTATGGTTTAGGAGCACGAAATGACAGGGGCGAGAAACTAATATAATGGGCAAATATAAATGATATGACAATTCGAAACACCTGGTTTAAACACCATAAAAGACGACTTTACACATGGAAAAGCCCTAATAAGAATTTTTTTTTTTTTTTTTTGCATATCCTGTACAGGACATCGCTGTCAACATCAGCATCTTTCAGCTGATTGTTGATTTCTTGGCAAGATTACGCTCAGTAGGTTGCCATTGCTTTCTGAGCGACCTGCTCACATACCCCATCATACGCACATCACGTTACTCACGAGAGTATACGGAATTACGGAGAAAGACGTTAAACCTCTAGACCAGGGAACGAACGGACAAACTTTATTTTCAAAGGGTTAAGAATTGAGCACGCACCCCAGTCTAACATTCTGCCCTTCTATCACTTTCTTTCATACATTATTTCATCCATACATCATTTAAGGCTAACAGATAAAAGCAACAATATAAATGATATGCATTGTAAAGGCATGGACAAAATGCGAACATCAATACTACACGACTCAGTAATATTAGATAATGGTGTGACACTTGTTATTAGCTATGTGGAATATACTGGTCTAGAAATACATTTCTGGAAATGGTATGTTTTTCCTTCGGAGCAATATCTTTATTGCTTCCTTTGTGCTCGATGCCGTAAGAACTTTGTCTTCTTGGGCAACACCATTGTGATATGATGCATTGTCCATAATTAGATAAGACGTTCTATCTAGGGATAGAAGCACTGTATTTTCGAGCCAATCTCTAAATACATTACCATTCATCTCATTATGATAATCCCTATTGTCGGTATGCTTTGATACGAACACGAGTCCAGCATTCTGTAGTAAGCCATTATGAATACTTCCAGCATGGGATATGACCAAACGCTGTCCTTTACTACTGGGCACATATCGCTTTATCTTTCCACCCACTGATTGAAATTCCTTTTCACTTGTGTGGTGCGCATTGATTCACGTCTCATCCAAATACACTATGTCATAATTTTATTTGCCCATTTCCCTTATTTCACGTAGGTATCTGCTTCTCATACCTCCCTTGTACTTTCTAAAAGTGAAGCCTAATGTCCTTATAATTTTCCACAAAGTTGTTTTGGATAGCTATATCTTATTGTTCTCTCTCAACCAAATCCTAAGTTTCTTGCAGTCACTGTTTCTTTGGCATCCATCATTTTTATAATAGCTCGCCTTATGACATCCTTGTCAAAGCCGTCTACAATTGCCTTTCTACTTACCATTTGCTTATCGCGTGTTGGTTTTATTCCAGATTCTTGTACGCATCGACGAAATGACCGTTTCCTCAAACCCAATGCATGCACCGTTCTTTTTTTTTTTTTTTTTTTCGGGATTTGTAACAGTTTGAAACAGTTTCCTGCGATCAGTTTCTTGTCACAAAAATGTGTGTACAACTTCATAAAGATGTTTTGAAGTGTAAAAAATGTCACATTCAATCCCATTGAACAATATTCACACATTCAGACGTTAGCGATAAGTGGTAAGATTTAAAAAAAAAAAAAATCAGGATTCATGAAAGTACCCACATATAGACGACACCTCTGAACACTCCCATTTTAAACTGCGCTGTGTTCTTAGCATAAGGCCAATCCCGTGAACCACGAGGAAATTAACCATTCTGAATCTACAGCTAATGTTTCAGTGTGAAGGTGTAATACTTCTAATAATGTGCCCTTCATCTCTGACCCTTAAATTTTATACCGCATATAAACAAACTTTGAAATCTGCTGTACAATCTCCAGAACAAAAAAATTTTTGTCGGGTGGACATAATGATAAGGTTATATGCTAAATCTCTTAATTTTCCCTCAGTTGGTTACTGAGATGTGGATTTTTATATGGAGGCAAACAAATGTGAATGCAAGATAACAATATTGCCATAGCCAAGCAATGTCCGACTTGCACTTATAATATTTGCCGAGGGAGACTGAGCATCTTTGTGTTTACCCGGGATGAGACCAAAGCATCTGACATCCTCTAGACCAGAGGTTCTCAACCTTTTTTGGCCCATGTCCCCCTTTACCATATGTTCAGAACGTCATTCCCCCCCCCCCCCCTTTCGAATTTCCTCCCTATAAATCCCCCCACCCTTACACAGTATATATAAAAATGGAAGCTAAATTTAATAACACATACTAGAAGAAATCTAGACATCAACATAAAATGTGATTTGCGGGTCTACTTACGTTATAAAACAAATTTCATTATGGCGAGAAGTAACATTTGGAGGGAAAAACAATATCAAGTAATTGGTTCTTGTATTAATGCGATCTTGAAATAATCTTAATCCCCCCCCCCCCCCGGGAACCCTAAAACCCGGGGGGGGGGATTTCCCCACCGGTTGAGAACCACTGCTCTAGACCTTATTTCGGGTAGCTTACCCGAGTAGTTTCATTGGACATTCCATTGTTTCAATATGCTCACGTCATATATGCACATCTTCTTCTTCTTCTTCTTCTTCTTCTTCAGCATTCCGAGCCATTGAGGTTCTTTGCTGCAAATACAATCTGTCTCCATTCGTCTCTCTGGTGGACCTTCTCTTGCCAGTCGTTGATTCCAAGTGCTTGTAGGTCTGTATGTATATTATCTCTCCACCGCCTTCTTGGTCTACCTCGGGGTCTACGGTCATTTATTTCCTGAGTGTAAGCGAGTTTTGTTTCCCTATTATCTTCCATTCTTTCTATATGCCCCAGCCATTGTAGTCTATTAGCCTTCATGATACCAGTGATTAGCGGGGACTTAAACAAATCATAAATGTCTTTGTTACTTCTTCTTTTCCACTCTCCACTTTGTGTATCCCTAATGGGTCCAAAGATGCGTCTTAAAATTTTGTTCTCAAAGGTTTGTAACAAGGCTTCGTCTCCTTTCGTTGTACTCCAGGTTTCAGAGCCATACAGCACAACTGGTCTGATCAGTGTTTTGTATATTGTGATTTTGGTGTTACGAGATAGCGCCTTTGATTTTAGTAGATGTTGTAGTGCATAGTATATCTTATTTCCAGAGTTGATTCTAGTTTGTATTTCTTCCCTTATGATGTTGGAGCAGTTGAAGATTGTACCCAGGTATTTGTATGTTTCCGTTCTTTTAATGGTCATATTATCTATTTGTATGTGGCCAGAGTTTTTAGCCATTCCGTCTCTTGAAATTACCATATATTCTGTCTTATCTTGGTTGATAACCAGCCCCATCTGTTGGGCTTTTTCCTTTAAGTGAGTCAATATTTCTAATGTCTTTTGTTCACTTTGCCCTATAATATCTATATCATCTGCATAACCAAGCAGCTTGGATGTTCCTCCAATATCACATTCCTCCTTTACCTTCCTTACAACTTTCTCTAGAGCCAGATTGAAGAGTAGCGGCGATAGTGCATCACCCTGTTTCAAGCCAGATGTTATTTGGAAGGGGTCTGATTTCCTGCCTTTATATGTTACTATATTATAAGTATCTTCCATGCATAGTTTGGTCATGTTAATTAACTTCCTTGGTATTCCAAATTCCTGCATAACATTCCATAGACTATTCCTATGGACACTATCATAAGCCTTTTTAAAATCCACAAAAATGTTATGGAGATCTCTTTTATATTCCCAATGTTTCTCGGCTATTTGTCGTAAGATAAATATCTGATCTATTGTTGATCTGTTTTGTCTAAAACCCGCCTGGTAGTCACCTAATATGTCTTCTGAATATGGTTTTAGTCTATTTAGTAATACTGCGGATAGTATCTTATAGCTTGTGGACAGTAGTGATATTCCTCTATAATTTCCACATTGGAACTTGTCTCCTTTCTTAAAGATAGGTATCAATAATGACTCTTTCCAGTCATGGGGTAATTCTTCTGTCCTCCAGATTTTTATTATTAGTTCGTATAGCTTTAGATGTAATGCATGGCCACCTGCCTTTATAAATTCAGCAGCAATTCCATCAGTCCCAGTTGCCTTATTGTTTTTAAGTCGTGTGATTACATATAGGATTTCTTCAAATGTAGGTTCTTCAATTTGTGGTTCGCATGTTAGAACCTCTTCCTGTGGGAAAATGTTACTTGGAGCTTCACAATTTAGTAATTCAATAAAATATTCTTTCCATGTGTTGCACATTTCTTCATTGGTATTTATCATATTCCCATTTTTGTCTTTTAAACCATATGTGTTTTGTTGGTGCCCTCGTTTCATTGACTTCAGTACTTTAAAAAATTTCTGGATTCATTTTTCTGGTGATTAGTTTCCATATCTTTGATTATATTACTCATATATTCTCGCTTCTGCTGTCTGACTATTTTTGTAGCCTCTTTACATTCATTTCTATAATGCTCTTCCTTTTGGATGTTATTGATGTCATTTAACCATACATGTCTGGCATTCTTCTTCTTAGTGACTGCTTCTTCACATTTTTGATTGAACCATCTGTTCTTTCTATGCGTGGTTGACACACCGAGACATTCTTCTGCGGTAGATTGAAGTGTATTCTTGATGTTCAACCAAGTTTGGTCAACGCTTTCCTCCAAAGGGTTTTGAAAAGTTTCAAGTTTACATTTTATTTCATCTGTAAATTTCTCTTTGACTGTAATGTCTTGTAGTTTTTCTCTGTTATATGTTGGGTGTAGTCTTTGTAATTTAGTATAGAAAGCTCTCTTAAGTTTTATTTTAAATTTTGCTCCAACGAGGAAATGGTCACTGTGGCACTCAGCTCCTCTATAACTTCTGACTTGCTGTATGTTTGATGCATTTCTGTTGTTAATTAAAATGTGATCTATTTGATTATAGGTTCTCTTGTCACATGATTTCCAAGTTTGTTTGTGTATATCCTTTCTTTGTAGTCTGGTACTGCTAATCTGCAGTCCTTTGGCTTCTGCCAGGTTGATGACTCTCCATCCATTATCATTTGAAGTTGTATGTAGGCTTTCCATACCGGCCACTTTTTTATTAGTTTGCTCTCTACCTATTTTTGCATTGAAGTCTCCCAGCACAATCAGGATGTCCTGTTTGGGGGTTTCTTCTATGACATCTTCCAGATCATTATAAAAGTCTTCTTTAATATCATCTTCTTTCTCTTCAGTAGGTGCATGTACATTAATCATCGTTATATTTTTCCATTTACCTATGCACATCATCATCAATATTTGCCATGCCGATAAGCGTGGACAGTCATGTTTGACATCTCACTCGATCACCAGAGTCGTATATCAGCTCAGTGTTCCTGGCACGACCATGCCACGTGGCCAAGCCATCCAGGTATTTACTTCTCTGCCTTCCCCTTGCTTTTTCCTTGTTATCTTTACATGGTCACCCCAACTAGCCCACGAAGAACGGCGGCATTGTAAAATGTCACTCCACCTCTCTCTCCCGTATCATTGTAGAGATCACTCCACCTCTTTATGAGGTTTTCCTTCAAGAGAAGGCAAGAGGGAAATGCATGGACTCCAAGCCATCCAAGGAGTCTTCTCTAAATACACAGTCGACACATGATGATCTGTCTGATTTTGGACTGTTCCAAGGAATCGTTACGTTACGTGTTACTTTTGTCGAACGATGTCACTGCAAATTTGGCATTTTCATGAGTGGTCAGGCCTCCGATGCAGCAGCCATTCCAAAGTATTTTGCTCATTGTTCCCTAGAGGACCGGTCTCTGTGGCTAAGGGCTTGCGAACGCGGCTTGTGAGCCCGTATACCCGGGTTCGAAACACAGCGGTGCTGGTTTTTTCGAAAAAGGTATAGGGGCCGGTCGTTCAGAAAGCAATGGAAAACTACTGAACGTAACACTTGCCTAGTACATCAACAGCAGCTGAAAATGCTGGTGTTGACTGCAACGTCCCGTAAGGGATACGCAACAAAAAAACATTTCCCTAGAGGAGTTGGTTATGATATCTCATCTCTTGACCCCGCAGACAGCAATGACGTGCTTGGTCTAGCTTTACGATCAATTCATTAATCATCACCTGCATATGGTAACTTGCCGGCCTCTCTGGCCGAGGTTTGTTTTTTCTTTCTCCGTAATCCCGTTTATCACACAAAGTCTCGTAGCGGGCGAGAGCTGGAGGCGGTTCGACCCCCGCTGGTGACTTACGGGATAACTGAGCCGGCCGCTCAAAAAGCAATGGCAAACTACTGAGCGTAATCTTGCCAAGAAATCAACAGACAGCTGAAAGATGCTGCTGTTGACAGCGATGTCCTGTAAAGGATATGCGGGAAAAAACATGGTAACTTATTCTGCCTTCTGTATATTGGTCTTCCGGTTAATCGCGGACAGCGCCTCTAGAGACCATTAGGATGTAGACTAGAGACTGCTGGAGCTTGGATGGCTGACTTCCTACGATCAGCAATTCCGCCCCTAACTACGGCTCTAATAGCTCACATATAACATTATCACCACGTAGCACGTCATTTGCAGAACGCCGCTCTCATCAAGCCCCGCATGACTCTCGATCCTTTGCCAGTTCCGGCGTCTCATACGTTTTCGTGCCGCAATTGTCTTTAATCTTTAACGGCGTGTACCTACCTTTGTGTTGGTGGACACCTAATCATCTTCCTGGAAATACACCTGTTAATGTTATTGACTGATTTCGTTGTTTCGGGATTTGAAGATTGAGCACAACCCACTACTGGCAATGCGGATCGTATTCCGGTACGAACCTTGAGCCTTTACCACATCACATTGGAAGCACTAGACTTGAGTTTCACTCTGACGTGAACAAGGTCCAAGTTACGTACCGGAATACGATCAGCGTTGCCAGTAATGGGTTGTGCGCAATCTTCAACATCTTTCATTAGGCCTACAGTTCTTTCTAACCCACTGTAATGTTTAACATTGCCTATAACTTAACATTGTTTCTATAAACATGACTCTCTCTCTCTCTCTCTCTCTCTCTGTCTGTCTGTGTGTGTGTGCGCGCGCGTGTGTGTGTGTATGTGTGTGTGTGTGTGTGTGTGTGTGTGTGTGTGTGTGCGTGCGTGCGTGCGTGCTTGCTTGCTTCCTCTGAAGCCGTGATCCTTTTCAATTGCGAATTGAGAACATGAGAACAAAGCGGTCAGGTAAACTTGTGGACCGGTAAAAATATAGAAACATATAGCAAATAAATGGAAGATGAGAACAAACAGAGAAATAATGCAACATTATGAAATGCAAATATACCATGAACATCATTAGTTTAGAAGGCTTGGTCGTGTCCAACGGGTCCCGCCAAGGAAAGTATATATTTATAAAAGCAAATCAAAAGTATTAGATTAAGAGGACGCCCAGGCAGAGGATGTAATTTGTAAAGACTGTAGAACCAGATCACAAGGAACTGAATGTCGTAGACTAGAGCAAGATCACAAAAGAAAGAGGTTACTTGTGTATGTTTGGGAATCGCGGTGAAGGCCATGTGACATCCTAAATTTAGTACTTTTATTTTACAATGTCGGTGACTGTCCCAGCGAAGAACGTATTCACCCTTCGTTAACTTCGTATGTAGTTTGTTATGACAATAAATATAACATTATAACAAATGCGTCGACGTACAATAAACATTTATTAACAATTTAAAAGATTAAAGTCTGTAATGAAGTTTGTTAACGGCCTAAAATAAATATTTTGAATTCAATAGACAATATTTGATTATTTGTAATGTTTTACGACACTCATAATCGAGATGATGTAAACAATGAATATGGCCGTTAGGGTGAGTAGACATCTGCGTCTGACATTGGGGACATATTCGCCACTGTCCAAGAAACATCTGGACGTTATTAATGTACGTTTACATCATTCAAACAGAGCTAAATCACAGTGGATTTCATTATTATATCGTATTGAAACACAGACATCACGATGCTTCAGACTTCTGTCGCAGAAGCCGTGCTCGTTGATATCGTCGGTTTCCAGAATCACCGGAGCACAAGCCGCAACTCTAGGAGTTGGCGGGACAGCTGTCATTAGTGGAGCAGCCGCCTTAGTTCTCTGTGTTTTAAATAATTCTGACGGTATGTAACCAATATGTTGACATTTTCCTGGTTTTAAAAATGATTTATGTTTGTTTGAGGAGAGGATGACTGAGGTTAGCAGACTGATCTCTCCTATGTGACATAATTGAGTTTGAGATTGGTGACTGGTCCTCATCATAGCCTTGGTAAAGTCAGTGAGATAACATACATGATACATATACAAAAGCTAGCCTGTGATGCCTGGCATAATCAGGAGGAAGTGGCGTTAATTATCTTTATCCCTTAGCCCGTAAGCACATCGGCACATCCCTTTCTAACATGTATCAGCTTGGGAAATAGATGATAAATGCAGGAGGATGACACAGAAGTGGCTGAAACTACAGGGTGACACAGAGGTGGCTGAAACTACAGGATGCCACAGAAGTGACTGAAACTACAGGGTGACACAGAGGTGGCTGAAACTACAGTGTGACAGAGGTGGCTGAAACTACAGGGTGACACAGAAGTGGCTGAATCTATATGATGACACAGAAGAGGCTGAAACTACAGGATGACAAATAGGTGGCTGAAACTATATGATGACACATAAGTGGATGAATCTACAGGATGACAAATAAGTGGCTGAATCTACAGGATCACACAGAGGTGGCTGAATCTACAGGATGACACAGAGGTGGCTGAATCTACAGGATGACACAGGGGTGGCTGAATCTACAGGATGACACAGAGGTGGCTGAATCTACAGGATGACACAGAGGTGGCTGAATCTACAGGATGACACAGAGGTGGCTGAATCTACAGGATGACACATATATAGGTGAATCTACAGGGTGACACAGAGGTGGCTGAATCTGCAGGATGACACAGAGGTGGCTGAATCTACAGGATGACAAAGAGGTGGCTGAATCTACAGGATGACACAGAGGTGGCTGAATCTACATGATGACACATATATAGGTGAATCTACAGGATGACACAGAGGTGGCTGAATCTACAGGATGACACAGAGGTGGCTGAATCTACAGGATGACACAGAGGTGGCTGAATCTACAGGATGACACAGAGGTGGCTGAATCTACAAGATGACACAGAGGTGGCTGAATCTACAGGACATATAATACAAATATAGTTGAATCTACAGGATGACACATATATAGGTGAATCTACAGGATGACAGAGGGCTGAACCTGCAGGATAACACAGATGGCTCAATCTACAGGATGACACAAAGGTGGCTCAATCTGCAGGATGACAGAGGTGGCTCAATCAACTGGGGGAAACTGAGGACTTACAGGGTCATAAACATATGATAGGTTAGTACAGGATGCCACAGAAGTGGCTGAAACTACAGGGTGACACAGAGGTGGCTGAAACTACAGGTTGACACAGAAGTGGCTGAAATTACAGGGTGACACAGAGGTGGCTGAAACTACAGGGTGACACAGAAGTGGCTGAATCTACATGATGACAAATAGGTGGCTGAAACTATATGATGACACATAAGTGGCTGAATCTACAGGATGACGCATAAGTGGCTGAATCTACTGGATCACACAGAGGTGGCTGAATCTACAGGATGACACAGAGGTGGCTGAATTTGTAGGATGACACAGAGGTGACTGAATCTACAGGATGACACAGAGGCGGCTGAATCTACAGGACATATAATACAGATATAGTTGAATCTACAGGATGACACACATATAGGTGAATCTACAGGATGACAGAGGGCTGAACCTACAGGATAACACAGATGACTCAATCTACAGGATGGCACAAAGGTGGCTCAATCTGCAGGATGACAGAGGTGGCTCAATCAACTGGGGGAAACTGAGGACTTACAGGGTCATAAGCATATGATAGGTTACTACAGGATGACACAGACGTAGCTGAATAAACACGGCTATGATTTTTATTTGACTGTCGCTGTCACCAGTAGCTGGCATGGTCACAGGTGGGCACAACATAGACATATTTCCTGCGTGCTACAGAAACTGTCAGCACTATGACCCTGACTTCTGCTGATTGAGTCCGAGCACATATGGGTTGGTCCTGTATGCTGTAGTATTGATTATTCAGTCAATTAAACTGTCAACCACATCCAGGAGTGGAACTTGTCTTTGGAGACATGTTCTACAAAATAATCTGGTAACTTTGCATCTGTTCTAGACACCAAACACATGATTGACCTTTGAGCCTGACCTGTCATCTTTAAAGAAAACTCTGACAAATGTGTTGTCTGGCATTGTTGACCCACTCATGGGTCAGGGCACATTCTATGTGGTCACCTTTCCCCTCTGCTGATTTTTACATTAGCCTCTAAACAGCCTCTGTGCCTATGACAGGTGGGTGCTATCCATGCTGAGAATCAATCAGTACTTTGGATTAACTATAACAATAGCATAGACTGATGTGATATTTCAACCACCAGAGTTGGGTCATGTTCAAGATGATTACAAGTGTTGTTTTAATATGACACTTCATTCATTCATTCATTCAGTAGCATGTTCTTTGCAGAACCTCGCTCCCATAACAACCTTCCGGAAAACCTCTCGATCATAAGCAAGATGTCCAGCATCCGATTGACCCATCTGGAGATCATCCACTACATCCTGCACCCATCTTCTCTTTGGCCTTCCTCTTCCTCTCTTCCCAGGCATATACCCCTCCATTATTGTTCTCTCCAAACTTTCGTGACATTTCAAGTGACCAAAATATTTCAATTTTCTTTGTTTTATCGTCTTTAATAGCCAACCTTCTTCAATATTCAGCTCTTGAAGTATGGATGCATTTGTTCTTTACTTTATCCAAGATATTCTTAGAACTCGTCTATAACATTTATATTCAAAGGCATTTATGCGCTGTTCAGCTTGTTTAGTAAGTGTCCAGGTCTCACAGGTGTATGTTGCAATGGGAAAGATGCATGCTCTTAAAAATCTAATTTTTGTAGTTCTATCTGTCCCACTCCACAATTTATTCAGTTGTTTTAGTCTTTGAAGAGCAATAGATATTCATCTTTTAATTTCTTTCATTGTGTCACCATTGTTGGTAATCAATGACCCAAGATATTCAAATTTTCCACCACCTCCAATTTTTCCTCATTAACATATATTTCTTTCTCCATAGTAGTTTTATCTGTATGCATTATCTTTGTTTTTGCTATGTTAAGATATAAATTGTGATTTTCACTATTCAATTGGGTTGAGGTAATTAGGTTTCCTATACCATTATGTGTTGTGGATAGCAATACTGTATCATCAGCATACCGAATCTCTGGTATGTCATGACCACCGATATTTAGGGCATCATTTTGCTCCCTGTTTATATCATCTCTGATATTTCTCATTATATTTTCGGCGTACAAATTAAGCAAATAGGGGGACAGCACACAGCTCTGATGGACTCCTTGCTTGATGTCAAACCAATCTGATGTCTTGCCGTCTATTCTAACCGCTTGTTGGTCTAGTTAGAGCATTTTTATGAGTTGTATTAAATGTGGTGGAAAGCCCATATTCCTCTTGATTTCCCAAAGTTTATGATGTTTTACAGTCAGATACCTTTGAGTAATCCACAAAACATGAGAATTAGGTGTACATTAAATTCTCTGCATGTTGTCTCTACTATTAAATTCATTTTGAGTATGTGATCTTTTGTTCCTCTTGCTTGTCTAAATCCAGCTTGAACCACGTTAATTTCTTCTTCCATTTTATTACAAAGTCTTCCCATTATGATTTTTAGTAGAATTTTACTTGCATGACTGATCAGGGCAACAGTTCTATAGTTGGTGCATAGTTTCAAGTTGCCCTTTTTGGTATTGGAATGATGATATGACACTCAATGACATTGCTTATATTGGTACATGATGGTACATCATAAAACAAATGCAGACATATACACGCAAATATGCATGTATATAAGTCCAAATGCCAACTGATTGTAACACATTTGTGGTGTTCTATAAGCATCAGAAAACTATATCTGCAGCTACACACAAGAATGCTTCATTATCATCACTGTTATCATCATCATCCACCCATCCATCATGTGCCATGCCGATAAGTGTGGGCAGCCATGTTTCGCTATCTCACTCGGTCATCAGAGTCTGGATCAGCACCGTGTTCCTGTCTTTACCATACCACGTGCCAAGCCATCCAGGTGTTTACTTCTCACCCTTCCCCTTGGTCTATTCCCCTTGATCTTGTCAGTTGTCACCAAGTTCTCCAATTCATTTCTTCTCATAACATGCCCACAAATTTTGACTGTCTATGTCTAATGTAAATATTGAGCACAACCAACTACTGGCAACGCCGATCGCATTCTGGTATGAACCTAAGGCCTATCCACGTCAATATGGAAGCACTATACTCGAGTTTCGCCCTCATTTGAGCTCGTCAGTAGTGCATATCCCTGACCGGATCCGGAAACAGTTCCGGATCACGCGTGTGAAGCGGGTGTGTAACCACGCGGCACACACTGGACACACCAAATTATCACAACAGAAAATCACAACGCTACCCTTCGTAGGCTATGCTCAAGACGTGGATATATTGACGTGGATAGGCCTTAGGTTCATATCAGAATGCGATCGGCGTTGCCAGTAGTGGGTTGTGCTCAATATTTAAATTTCAAATCCCGAAACAACCATATGTCTAATGTCTCTAATCAGTTTACAATTTTTATTTGTTTCTTGAAGGATTTGTTCATTGGTTTTTCTGTCTGTCCATGGTATTCTTTGCCCTTTCCTCAGAAACCACATTTCCACAGCCATCAGATGTTTTTCAGCTTGTCTGCTCATTGTCCACGCTTCACATCCTACAAAAGTACAGGTAGCACTGCAAGACTCTTTTTCTCGTTGCAGTTGACATATTTTTTATTGGTCAGTAGATCTGTTATTAGGCGAATCATGATAAACTATGCGTCTTTAAAGAAGGTAGTGTGCTGTTGCTTTCCTTTCTGGCAGTGACCATACTGGTTGGTGACTGTAGCCATTGTCTGATGAAAGAGATCTTCTGCCTACTGTAGCGAAATTTGAGACCATAAACAACAGCTATCTGTTGGCTGCCCTCACAATTTTATCCCGACCTGCCTTCCATGGTTTCTTGTGAACAACTTCCCGAAAACGAATACGACATTACAACACATCCTCCCCAGAAAAACACAAAAACGTCCTCTGAAGAAAACACCGCTTTGTCATCATCATCATCATTTGGAATCATTTCTCATGAATGTTGTTGATTATCCATCATCATGTGCCCTGCCAAATGATGTTAGACATTTATGTCTCTCCGCAGATCTTGGTCCTTCGTGTTCTGGATCAACTCTCTTGATGTTTCATCCATGTCACTGTCTTAGGCATTCAGTATAATTTATCTGCCTGGATCTGTATCTTCTTCTGCCAATCTTTTCAGTCATTGCAATATCGTTCAATGCTTTTCTTCTCATTAATGACCAAAGAAAATTCTTTGTCACTTTCTAATAGTTAAATATAAAGTTCTAATATTATTAATCTTTTCCGGGCATTGTTAGTTATTCTGGCAGTCCAGGGTATTCGCAACATTTGTCCATAACCACAACACCATTGCCTCCAAGCTCTTCTGAATGTGTTTGTTCATGTGCCATGATTCACTGCCACAACACAAAACATTTTCCATATAACATTTCAGTACTCTCTTTCTGACATTTATTGAGAATAAATAATTAACAAATGATTACTTGGGAAACTTCATCTTCTGAAATGCAGCTTTTGCCTGACCTATTCTGCTGTTAGTCACAGTCATACATCTTTCTCCTGAAATTGTAATTGCTTCTAGATATATTATTTACTGACTTTGTTAAGCATTTTCCCATGCACTGCAATGTGACATTTTGATGTTATGTTTTTCCTTGACATAAACATTGTTTCTTCTTTCTTGATATTCAAAGAAAAGTCAGCGTTTTATGAACTGTAAATTGCAAGTGACCATATACATGCCCAGAGGATTTTCTTTTGTAATTTTGTGGATTGTGATGTTTGCTTCTCTGATACTTACATTCACTGTTTATAGATGTTTGAAGTTATGTTCTATATCTCATCTCATCATGTTTCTCTTGTACCTTGCGGTGTCGAGGTGAAGTATAAACTTCGTGAGAGTGCCCGATTATGGGCTTCATATATCAACATTCCCATGGATTCTGCTATTCCCTCCATCCAACATTTACGTGGTCGGCCTCTTCCTTTGTTTCCATCTGGTCTGTACATCATATGTTCTATATAAACACTGGAATTTTGTTTATTTTAAGTGTATTATATTTTTATATGCATATTTTGTTGCAACAGCTGCATGTTTTTTTTTTTTTGTCTCATAGATGATGCACTTCTATCTGCTTGCAAACTCGGACTTGTTTCAGAAGTTTCAAGGTAAGCTCATTGATACACTTTTTAGCTGCTGACTTGTTTGGTCACTGTTCACATGATATCCAGACTAAGATCCTAATTCATGCAGCATAGATCATGTTTAGAGCATTGTTTCTTTTATAAGTGCTTCTTGATTTTCCTGCTTTCATCTTTTTATTAGAATGCATTTCTGTGATGCAGTATTCTTAACTATTTTATTTATTTACTTCTTACTTTGTAATTATCACTTCAGCTAAATAAACTTTATTCACAAAATAAACTTGCATTTTGAAAATGAGATTTGAAATATTTCAGGTTTTTGATGAAAACAGTGGTCACTGTAATATTGCCAGCACATAATGGAAGAAGCTAGGGATGGCTGGCAGGGTATTTTGTCTAATGTTGCTCCACCTGCCGAGAGTAGACAACTCAGAGGCATAGCATAGAGATCAACAATAACAGTTGGTGCTCTACCTCCTTGCTAGGCTAATCTGACCCACCTTAGATCAATGAGTTTTTAAGCTAGAGCTCTTTGTGAGGAGTAAATACATTATTTCTTTTTATAAAGGTGAGATGGCTCCAGAGTGGACCCGGTCTCATAAAATGAGAATTGAATTATTTGTGTGTCAATTGACTGGGACAGAAAGACGGCGAGAGAGGGAATTGACCAGCCTATCTTAGTATTCACCATGGCCTAAAATATGTGCCGGTCTAACAATTACACTCCAATGGCAGTGTCTGTCGCTTCACCTTTTCATATGGGAAGGACATGTAAAGGAGTACTAGAGGTCACCAAGGATAGGAGTATTGGCATGAGATAACTGAAAGCGTATGCTCTGTGGGGAGCTACCAGCAGAAGAAACAGCCTGCAGCCAATGAGTAGAGAGGAGAGGATGGGGCAGGAAGGAATGTTGCACAACAAATATACTGCAGGAATGTACACTGTACTTACCTGTCAGTATATGCAGTGTACTTACCTGTCAGTATATGTCACAATATGTAGTGTACTTACCTATCCATATCTGTCACAATATGCAGTGTACTTGTCAGTATCTGTCACAATATGCAGTGTACTTACCTGTCAGTATATGTCACAATATATAGTGTAATACCTGTCAGTATATGTCACAATATGCAGTGTACTTACCTGTCAGTAAGTGTCACAATATATAGTGTACACACCTGTCAGTATCTGTCACAATATATAGTGTACTTACCTGTCAGTATATGTCGCAGTATACAGTGTACTTACCTGTCAGTATATGTCACAATATGCAGTGTACATACCTGTCAGTATCTGTCACAATGTACCTGTCAGTATCTGTCACAGTATGCAGTGTACTTGTCAATATCTGTCACAATATGCAGTGTACGTACCTGTCAGTATCTGTCACAATATGCAGTGTACATGTCAGTATCTGTCACAGTATGCAGTGTACATACCTGTCAGTATCTGTCACAATGTACCTGTCAGTATCTGTCACGGTATGCAGTGTACCTGTCAGTATCTGTCACAATATGCAGTGTACATACCTGTCAGTATCTGTCACAATATGCAGTGTACATACCTGTCAGTATCTGTCACAATGTACCTGTCAGTATCTGTCACGGTATGCAGTGTACCTGTCAGTATCTGTCACAATATGCAGTGTACGTACCTGTCAGTATCTGTCACAATATGCAGTGTACTTGTCAGTATCTGTCTCTGTCACAGTATGCAGTGTACCTGTCAGTATCTGTCACAATATGCAGTGTACATACCTGTCAGTATCTGTCACAATATGCAGTGTACTTGTCAGTATCTGTCACAGTATGCAGTGTACCTGTCAGTATCTGTCACAATATGCAGTGTATGTACCTATCAGTATCTGTCACAATATGCAGTGTACGTACCTGTTAGTATCTGTTACAATATACAGTGTACATACCTGTCAGTATCTGTCACAATATGCAGTGTACGTACCTGTCAGTATATGTCACAATATGCAGTGTACATACCTGTCAGTATCTGTCACAGTGTACCTGTCAGTATCTGTCACGGTTTGCAGTGTACCTGTCAGTATCTGTCACAATATGCAATGTACGTACCTGTCAATATCTGCTTGAGAAACTGATCACAAACTCTCATGGCAGTGAGACAAATAAAGTAACTAGCTTAGAATATAAATCAGCGGAGAGCAGTATTACGTGGGTAATAATGATGATAAATATTTTTGTTTTCATCAGAATTGTTCTTTGTCATTATCATCATCATCATCATGTGCCATGCCGGTAAGCATGGGCAGTCATGTCTCGCCATCTCACTCGGTCAACAGAGTTGCGGATCAGCTCAATGTTCCTGTCTCAACCATGCCATATGGTCAAGCCATCCTGGTATTTACTTTTCTGCCTACCTCTTGCTCTTTTCCTCTCAATCTTGCCAGTTGTCACAAAGTTCTCTAATTTATTTCTTCTCATAATGTGACCAAACAATGTTGACTGTCTATGTCTAATTTCTCTAATCAATTAACGGTTGTTATTTGTTTCTTGTAGGACTTGGTCATTGGTTTTTCTGACTGTCCATGTTATTCTTTGCATTTTCCTCAGAAACCACATTTCCACAGCCATCAGATGTTTTTTCAGCCTGTTTGCTCATTTCTTTGTAGAGTACATTTAAAACAATGTCCTCTCACTTTCACTAACACTGTTGCCTTTATACAGGCTGTTGAAAACAGGAGCCAGTGTGAACAAGCGTCATGATCTTGGTTGGACTGCACTTCATGTGGCTGCTGTCAATAAGAAAGCAAAGTAAGGAACATGTAAAAATAATAGTTGCACTTCAAATGTTATGTTGAAGTCCTTGTCAGTCTCTGACTAACCAACATTGGAACTACTCAGTTGTGAGTTCATTCTTGGCTACATTGTGGTGGTTGCTGAACAAGACTGGTCTGAGGTCAATCCCCAGCAGTAAGAAGATTCTTTTTTCCAATCATTACAGTTCTGTGGTCGACCCAGTCTCGGGCTATCTTTTTCAACAACAAAAGCTCATGATTAGCTCTTGTAAGAAGCATTGTGATGATGAAAAAATACATTTGTTTATACCAAGGAAATAACCACTGTTGATTAATGTCCTAAACATATCCTGAAGCAGGAGCCTGCTGCGGGTCTCTGATGATGCCATAAGGCCATCACATGTTGTAGGCCTGGATGCATGGGGGCTAGGTGGCCAGTCTTGTCCTCACTTAGCGAGACAACGACAATTAGCTGATTGCTTGCTGTAGAAACGCTCACTCAAATAACACATGTATGGTTGCATTCAGCGTTCAATGAATGACAGTTTGTTTACCGTAAATTCTCAGTCTCCCACAGCACAAGTGGAATGATGTGTGTGACTGCTGAATGTCCCTGTTGCACACACGTTAGCTACATGTTGGATGATGTGTGTGGATGCTGAATGTCCCTGTTGCACACACGTTAGCTACATGTTGGATGATGTGTGTGGATGCTGAATGTCCCTGTTGTACACCCACATGTTAGTTACATGTTGGATGATGTGTGTGGATGCTGAATGTCCCTGTTGTACACACACACACGTTAGCTACATGTTGGATGATGTGTGTGGATGCTGAATGTCCCTGTTGTACACACACACGTTAGCTACATGTTGGATGATGTGTGTGGATGCTGAATGTCCCTGTTGCACACACGTTAGCTACATGTTGGATGATGTGTGTGGATGCTGAATGTCCCTGTTGTACACCCACATGTTAGTTACATGTTGGATGATGTGTGTGGATGCTGAATGTCCCTGTTGTACACACACACACGTTAGCTACATGTTGGATGATGTGTGTGGATGCTGAATGTCCCTGTTGTACACACACATGTTAGCTACATGTTGGATGATGTGTGTGGATGCTGAATGTCCCTGTTGTACACACACATGTTAGCTACATGTTGGATGATGTGTGTGGATGCTGAATGTCCCTGTTGTACACACACACGTTAGCTACATGTTGGATGATGTGTGTGGATGCTGAATGTCCCTGTTGTACACACATACGTTAGCTACATGTTGGATGATGTGTGTGGATGCTGAATGTCCCTATTGCACACACACGTTAGCTACATGTTGGATGATGTGTGTGGATGCTGAATGTCCCTATTGCACACACACGTTAGCTACATGTTGGATGATGTGTGTGGATGCTGGATGTCCCTATTGCACACACACACACGTTAGCTACATGTTGGATGATGTGTGTGGATGTTGAATGTCCCTGTTGCACACACACACACGTTAGCTACATGTTGGATAATGTGTGTGGATGCTGAATGTCCCTGTTGTACACACACATGTTAGCTACATGTTGGATGATGTGTGTGGATGCTGAATGTCCCTATTGCACACACACGTTAGCTACATGTTGGATGATGTGTGTAGATGCTGAATGTCCCTATTGCACACACACACGTTAGCTACATGTTGGATGATGTGTGTGGATGCTGAATGTCCCTGTTGCACACACATGTTAGCTACATGTTGGATGATGTGTGTGGATGCTGAATGTCCCTGTTGCACACACACATTAGCTACATGTTGGATGATGTGTGTGGATGCTGAATGTCCCTGTTGTACACACACATGTTAGCTACATGTTGGATGATGTGTGTGTATGCTGAATGTTCCTATTGTACACACACGTTAGCTACATGTTGGATGATGTGTGTGGATGCTGAATGTCCCTATTGCACACACATGTTAGCTACATGTTGGATGATGTGTGTGGATGCTGAATGTCCCTATTGCACACACATGTTAGCTACATGTTGGATGATGTGTGTGGATGCTGAATGTCCCTGTTGCACAATCACACACGTTAGCTACATGTTGGATGATGTGTGTGGATGCTGAATGTCCCTGTTGCACACACACACACACACGTTAGCTACAAGTTGGATGATGTGTGTGGATGCTGAATGTCCCTATTGCACACACACGTTAGCTACATGTTGGATGATGTGTGTGGATGCTGAATGTCCCTGTTGTACACACACACGTTAGCTACATGTTGGATGATGTGTGTGGATGCTGAATGTCCCTGTTGTACACACACGTTATCTACATGGTGTATGATGTGTGTGGATGCTGAATGTCCCTATTGCACACACATGTTAGCTACATGTTGGATGATGTGTGTGGATGCTGAATGTCCCTATTGCACACACACGTTAGCTACATGTTGGATAATGTGTGTGGATGCTGAATGTCCCTATTGCACACACACGTTAGCTACATGTTGGATGATGTGTGTGGATGCTGAATGTCCCTGTTGCACACACATGTTAGCTACATGTTGGATGATGTGTGTGGGTTCTGAATGTCCCTGTTGCACACACACATTAGCTACATGTTGGATGATGTGTGTGAATGCTGAATGTCAATGTTGTACACACACATGTTAGCTACATGTTAGATGATGTGTGTGGATGCTGAATGTCCCTGTTGTACACACACGTTAGCTATATGTTGTATGATGTGTGTGGATGCTGAATGTCCCTATTGCACACACATGTTATCTACATGTTGGATGATGTGTGTGGATGCTGAATGTCCCTATTGCACACACACGTTAGCTACATGTTGGATGATGTGTGTGGATGCTGAATGTCCCTGTTGCACACACACACGTTAGCTACATGTTGGATGATGTGTGAGGATGCTGAATGTCCCTGTTGCACACACACATTAGCTACATGTTGAATGATGTGTGTGGATGCTGAATGTCCCTGTTGTACACACACGTTAGCTATATGTTAGCTACATGTTGGATGATGTGTGTGGATGCTGAATGTCCCTGTTGTACACATACGTTAGCTACATCTTGGATGATGTGTGTGGATGCTGAATGTCCCTGTTGTACACACACACACGTTAGCTACATGTTGGATGATGTGTGTGGATGCTGAATGTCCCTATTGCACACACGTTAGCTACATGTTGGATGATGTGTGTGGATGCTGAATGTCCCTGTTGCACACACACGTTAGCTACATGTTGGATGATGTGTGTGGATGCTGAATGTCCCTGTTGTACACACGTTAGCTACATGTTGGATGATGTATGTGGATGCTGAATGTCCCTATTGCACACACACGTTAGCTACATGTTGGATGATGTGTGTGGATGCTGAATGTCCCTGTTGTACACACACGTTAGCTACATGTTGGATGATGTGTGTGGATGCTGAATGTCCCTGTGGTACACACACATGTTAGCTACATGTTGGATGATGTGTGTGTATGCTGAATGTCCCTGTTGCACACACACACACACGTTAGCTACATGTTGTATGATGTGTGTGGATGCTGAATGTCCCTGTTGTACACAAACGTTAGCTACATTTTGGATGATGTGTGTGGATGCTGAATGTCCCTGTTGCACACACACACGTTAGCTACATGTTGGATGATGTGTGTGGATGCTGAATGTCCCTATTGCACACACACGTTAGCTACATGTTGGATGATGTGTGTGGATGCTGAATGTCCCTGTTGTACACACACACATTAGCTACATGTTGGATGATGTGTGTGGATGCTGAATGTCCCTGTTGTACACACACATGTTAGCTACATGTTGGATGATGTGTGTGGATGCTGAATGTCCCTGTTCTACACACACACTTTAGCTACATGTTGGATGATGTGTGTGGATGCTGAATGTCCCTGTTGCACACGCACGTTAGCTACATGTTGGATGATGTCTTGCCTGTGATCATTACAACCATGTTTATGCTCATTTTTACCATTTCAGCAGCTGAAATTGAGGACTATGCACTTAGTGTCATGTATTGGTCACAGCATTTTTCTTCAGCCCATTTCCATTGTCCCAGTAATAATGAAATATGAAGAGATAAAATAAAGACTACAAAGGATAAGTGGAGCTGTCATGGCACTAGCAAATGTGTGGAAGTCACAAGAAATTAAATCTAGTACCAGACTTAGAATATTTAACTCTAAGGTCATAACAGTACTGTATGTATCAAAACATTGAGATTAAGACTGTTACTGGTAAACTACAAATATTCATTAGTTGATGCCTGCACAGAGGAGCGGCAGGCTGAGTGGCTAGAATGCTAGATTCTCCTTTGGGAGACCCAGGTTCGAATCCTTGGTAGGTTGTGTTCTTTTCTGTTGGGGACAAAAAGAGTAACCTGCACAGTTTGCGGCGACTGCACTAGCCAGGCAGCCTTAATTCCTCAGGCTCAGTACCCCACTGCCATACACCACAAGGTACTATATTGCCAGTAAATGACAGTTTTTTGACGGTGCCTGCACAGAATAGGACTAAAATGGTATAGCAGAATCACTGATGCAGAACTTATGGAGAGAACTAGCCCAATTCCAGCAAACTATGTTGTGGAGAAAGACGCAGGTGCTGATTGCAGAACCCTGTTAATTACATAACTAGAAAGTCCTTTCTCCTGAAGCCACGGGGCACATGAAATAGAGGGAGAGCTAAAAAGACACGGAGAAGAGAATTAGAGCCAGAGAACGAACGAACAAACTTTATTTTAAAGGGGTAACAAATTGGGCACGCAGGCCCGTCTTACATTCGGCCCTTTCAATCACTCATCTTTCATTCATCAAATGTGCATGTTACATTTACATAGGGGGAAAAACATTGTCAAATGGATTTGGTAAGCATAAACAATGCATATTATGCATGATACATTCACATGGGAAAAAAACCAAAAAAAAACATTGTCAAATGAAAGTTGTAAACATAAAAGTGCATATTGCAATGTTGTGAGAGACATCCCCCATCTACTCTCACATCCCGCAGCCACCCACACATCCCCCACCCACCACACCTCCCCTACCCACCCACACATACCTCCACGCACTCACACAGACCCAGGCAAATATACATGCCACCACCCACCCACTGATCCCCCACCCACACACATTTCCTCACCCACACATCCTCCACCATCCCATAACCGACATGCACACACAAACCCACATATTCTCCACCACCACCCACACACCCGCAACCACCCAGTAATACACACATCACAAAACCACACACACATACTCCCGCCAACCCACACATCCCGCACCTATCCACACACACATCCCGCACCCTCACAATTTTCCCCACCCACCCACACACACATCAGCCAACCTACACCCACTCACCAACTCAATATCCGCCACCTCTCAACTACACATCCCCCACCTATACACACATCCCCACCTATAAACACATCTCCCCACCTGCCCACACATATCCCCCACCCATAAACACCCAAAAACACATACCTCCCAACCCACACACACCCCACCACCCACATAAAACCCCACACACACATCCGCTGCTCACACACATCTTCCCACAAACACACATACACAGATGAACAGTATGTGGGGGAAACTGCAGAAGATAGTAACAGATGGGATGGGTTGCTGTGAGCTGGTTGAGATTAAAGGACAGCAGCAGAAGAAGAATGATACATGCCTTTGAAACCTGCATTTCAACTCTCTCATTCTTACGCATCTTATGACCAGAACGATAGAGCCACACTTCTTGGTGGTGACCAAAATTTCTTTTTCTTACACTTTAATTCTAAGCCGTATTGCTCACTATTAGGGTAGGATTTAGTTAATGACATTACTGGGAGTTCAAATGCTTTACTGGTAGGGAGCGTTATGTGTAACATGTAATACCTGATCCTCATAATGCTACTGTATGCACAGTAAATGTTAAATTGGTACCATTGGTACATGGTATGTCAGAACACAGGTCAAAAATGGGATGCTGGGAAACATCAAGAATGACATGGACAGAATGAATGTATTGGGTAATAGTGAAATGCGAATGTCAAGTATGGCATAAATATTTAGATAAACACAACAGTCGAGGAAAGGAACAAAAGAGGAGTCCGCGCAATTTTGGATCAACAAAATGCAATAATAGTTTAAGGGTTCTGTACAAAATATGATAGAGTGCTATTAAATATCTCACTGTGTTTACTGTGTGAGGGGAAAAGGTCACGAAACGTTACAAATGCCTGTCACACACCTCTTGACATTTTGTTATGACCTGCTTCATCTGTACAGTTCCATCTTGTTTCCAATATATCACATCACTGACCCGTAGCAGAAAACTGCTTCGGCAGAATTTTTTTACAATAAAAATCAGTGCATAATGTGAAGCTTACAATTTCAGGGTGGTAGAAGTACTGCTTAAACAAGGTGCTGATCCAAATAGTCTAGATGAGTTCTCTACTGTTGCCAACAAGGCCAAAGAGAAGCAGATGAACAACTTGCATGGTGGGTAATTAAGATGTGATTGTTTTTCGTGTTTTGTGGTTGTTTCTGTTTCAGATATAGTTTCATAAGCTAGGCCTACCTGTTAACACTTTGCTGCATTTTAATTCATTAAATACCACAAGCTGCTAGCATAACAAATGTTATGCACTTGGAAAAAGAAGTGAAAAACAAAATAACAGTAATGCATCCTTGTTTAAATATAGTAAACATTGTGTTGGCGATTGACAAAGCACAGCTTACATTATTGATACAGCTCAAGAAGAGTAAACTAATTGTGCAAAAGTATGTTTTAATCTGCTAATTAATAACTTAGATTTTCAGTTTATAATGTCATTTCAGAATAAATAATATTTATATATACAGTCTTGCCGAGCTGTTTATGAATCTACTTTGTCTGCAGTATTGCTTACAAGAGAGGAGGAGTTCTCAGACCGCCTGAGCAACCGGGCAAACTTCCAGAACTGTACTCCCCTCCATTATGCTGTTCTTGTCAATGATCTAGAGTCAGTGAAACTTCTCCTCGAAGCAGGTCAGTTCAGTGGAAAGTGTTTCTCTTACTTTAAAACTGGTTTCCACAGTGAAGATAAATTAGAAATTACAGATCAGTAAATGTGGAAGAGGAACAAGAGATCACATTATCAACATGTGTTTAATAATAGAGAAGTGCAGAGAATTTAATGTAAACCTATTCTCATGTTATGTGGATTATTTAAAGGTATTTGATTGTGTACAAAATCAGAAACTTTGGGAAATCATGAGGAATATGGGCTTTCCATCACATATAGTACAACTCATCAAAATAGCTCTATCTAGACCAACAAGCAACGGTTAGAATAGATGGCGAGACATCAGATTGGTTTGACATCAAGCAATTAGCCCGTCACGGCTGTGTGCTGTCCCCCTATTTGTTTAACCTATGTGCCAAAAACATAATGAGAAATGTCAGAGATGATATAAACAGGGAGCTATATGATGCCCTAAATATCGGTGGTCATGACATACCAGAGATTCGATATGCTGATGATACAGTATTGTTATCCACAACACAGAATGGTATAGAAAAATTGATAACCTCACCCCAATTGAATAGTGAAAATTACAACTTATATCTTGTCATAGCAAAAACAAAGATAATGCATACAGATATGACTACTTTGGAGAAATAAATATATGTTAATGAGGACAAATTGGAGGTGGTGGAAAATTTTGAATATCTTGGGTCATTGATTACCAACAATGGTGACACAATGAAAGAAGTTAAAAGATCAATAGCTCTTCAAAGACTAAAACAACTGAATAAATTATGGTGAGGGACAGATAGAACTACAAAAATTAGATATTTAAGAGCATGCATCTTTCCCATTGCAACATACGCCTGTTAGACCTGGACACTTACTAAACAAGCTCAACAGTGCATACATGCCTTTGAATATAAATGTAGATGAGTTCTAAGAATATCTTGGATAAAGAAAACCATACTTCAAGAGATGAATATTGAAGAAGATTGGCTATTAAAGATGATAAAACAAAGAAAATTGAAATATTCTGGTCACTTGAAATGTCATGAAAGTTTGGAGAGAACAATAATGGAGGGATATTTGCCTGGGAAGAGAGGAATAGAAAGGCCAAAGAGTAGATGGGTGCAAGATGTGGCGGATGATCTCCAGATGGGTGTATCAGATGCGGGACATCTTGCTTGTGATCGAGAAGTTTTCCGGAAGGTTGTTATGAGAGCGAGGTTCTGCAAAGGACATGCTACTGAATGAATGAATGAATGAATGAAAATGTGGTCATTTGCAGTAATCATGTAGACAGCAATGTAGACACGGATGGGGGAATAGATATTAAAATAAGAATACAAGAGGAGCTGTTATTTCCGAAGTAAAGAAAAATGAAACCTAGTTTCAAACGTTGAATATTTAACTCTACCAATGAATCTGTACAGCTGCATGGATCAGGACCATGAAGAACGTTACAACAGTTACCAATAAACTACTAACATTGCTGAACTAGTGCGTGCAGGATAAAAGAACTAAGACGGTATGACAGAGTCACTAATGTGGCAGTTAGGGAGAGAAGCAGGCAGATTCCAGCAAGTCCAGAGGTGAGGAGAAGAAGCTGGTGCTGGATAGAACACACAGTGAGAACACCTGGTAATAGTTGAACTAGAAAGTCCTGTCTCTGGAAGCCCCAGGGCAAACACAATAGAGGGAGACCGAAACCACACGGAGAACAGAATTAGAGCCAGAGATGAATAATATGGGGGAGTTTCAGAGATGAATAATATGAGGGAGTTTCAGAGATGAATAATATGAGGGAGTTTCAGAGATGAATAATATGAGGGAGTTTCAGAGATGAATAATATGAGGGAGTTTCAGAGATGAATAATATGAGGGAGTTTCAGAGATGAATAATATGAGGGAGTTTCAGAGATGAATAATATGGGGGAGTTTCAGAGATGAATAATATGGGGGAGTTTCAGAGATGAATAATATGAGGGAGTTTCAGAGATGAATAATATGAGGGAGTTTCAGAGATGAATAATATGAGGGAGTTTCAGAGATGAATAATATGAGGGAGTTTCAGAGATGAATAATATGAGGGAGTTTCAGAGATGAATAATATGAGGGAGTTTCAGAGATGAATAATATGGGGGAGTTTCAGAGATGAATAATATGGGGGAGTTTCAGAGATGAATAATATGAGGGAGTTTCAGAGATGAATAATATGGAGGAGTTGCAGAGATGAATAATATGGGGGGGGGGGGGGGGGGAGTTGCAGGAGATAGCAAAAGATAGGATGGCTTGGTTTGAGTTACTGGATGGCTTATGATGCAATCAGTGATAAACAGAAGAGAAATACTATACAGTGATTACCAAGCATGCATTAAATTATATACTTTTCAAATATAAAATGAAAGATGAGTTTTGTGTGTTTAATTATTTATTTGTTAAATGTTACATTTAATTCTGATTTATAACATCGTCCTCGAATAATTTAACTATCAACAATGAAATATTTGCTAAGCATCCAGGCTTTTGAATGCAAGTATTACAGAACAGTTCTACGCAACCCACAGAGAGGTCATAAATGAAATATCTCAGTGAGAGGATGGATAAATATACAAGCAGGCTATCAAGAAGAACTCAAGTCTGTAGTGAGATGTTCCTAGTTGACCTGACTTGGACATTTAATGCTCCATAATTCCCTGTAGATAATTTTCCTACAGGGAACAGTTGGGGGGAAGTGGTGAAGCATCATGCAGTAGAAATCCTGGAATGATATCATGAATGAGTGGTCAGGCTGTGGTACAGCTACACTTGTATAGAGTGCTGTTGGTAGGGATCACTGGAAGATCTTGAGTACTAGTACGTCCATCATGCTATTCCTACAACGACCCATTAGTGAGATATAAGGAGAAATGAAGTTATATCACTGTTGTAAAGAATACGCTTGTTGTGCAGAGATCCAGATATGTGCATATATCCAAATCTGTGCATATACACAGACTTGTGGAAATATCCACACCTATATATATATACTTTTCTATCAATGAATAGTTACTGTTCATTTTTTAAAATTAACATTTAAAAATATCAATAATTTAACTGCTTATAATTTTCGTCATTGAATACTAAGACAAACTGTTCAGTACCCTATATTACAATCCCTCCGTGTAATCTCCTCTTATTGCATGGCTTACATGTAAACATTATTGCAGTTTATCCCCACTTGCTCCAACTTACCCCTTTTTATAGCCATTTGTATTCTAGTGACTGAAATTGTAAACATGTTTTGCTCATCACATGCATCTTGGACAGTTGATATTGTGTGGGGTAAGCAATTACCAACACCACAGTTGACTTTGTGGTGTAAGCAATTACCAACACCACACACCTTTAAATTACTGATATTATTTTTACAACATCCAATTCCAGGTGCAGATCCTACTATTGAAAATGCGCTGGGTCACCGAGCTGTTGAGTATTCTCGAGATGGAGAAGCCAAGAGCCTCATTGAAGTCTACACAAAAAAGGTGAGGTGCATAAACTTGTTAATTGATATCAGATTTTCAGTATTACCAAATCTGTCAGATCTAGATTCAGATTACCATTTGCATCAGTGCAGGATTTACGTATAAGCTACACAAGCTATTATAGCTTGGGGCCCCCAAGAAAGTGGGGGACCAAAAAATATTGTCCGAGTGAGCAGTTTGTCACTGACATAGAATATCTGGACTTATAAAGGGCCCCATATTTTAAATAGCTTAGGGCCTTATCAAGTCTAAATCCAGCCCTGCATTTGCTGATAAGTACAGTTTAGTGGAAACTCAAGAGATAACAACATCTTGTAAACATAGAAGGAGGAGCGGCTGGCCGAGAGGCTAGAACGCCGGACTCTCATTCGGGAGGCCCGGGTTCGATCCCTCGGTAAGGTGTCGGATTTTTTTCTGTCGGGGGCAAAAAGAAAATCCTAACCTGCACAGTTCGCGGCGACTGCACTAGCCAGGCGGCCTTTATTCCTCAGGCTCAAAGACCCCTCTGCCATACACCGCAAGGTACCATATTGGCAGTAAATGACAGTAAACATAGAAATCAATACAGTATAGGATAACATAGATGAGAAACATGAAGAACAGCTAAAACAGTTATCAATAAACTGCAAACTCATTAACTTGTGCCTGCACATAATAGAAGGACTAAAATGATTTGACAGAATCACTATTGTGGAGCTTTTGGAGATAACTAGTTTCAAGTGAATCAAGATAATGAGGAAAAGACACTGGCACTGGATAGAACACACACTGAGACAATCTGATAATAGTACAAGAGTGAGTCAATAAGTAAGTCACACAGTTCTGTGGGATTGCAGGTAAATGTAGTTGGTGCTTTCTACAGGTGTCATTAGGTGACAGCAACATCAACCTTTATATTCCCTTTCATCAGGTGGCGCTAGGTGTCTCATGCGCATGCGTAGCGCATAAACAAAATGGCGACTGTACTTACGGAATGTACAACCAAAGTGCAACATGCTGTTGTGCTTTTTTTTTAGTGTGGGCAAAAGGACTGCCTGCAAAGGACATTCATAAGGAAATGCTTCCTGTTTATGCTGACAAATGTTTGTCCTGTAAAGCGGTGCATAGCTGCGTAGAAAATTTTTCTCAAGGATGCTCTAAAATTGTTGATGAAATCCGATCTGGTCGTCCTGTTGAGATTGTAACAGAAGCATCCATGCAGTGGGTGGAGGAGATGATTCGAGGTGGCAGGCGAGTAACGTACACCTTACAACCCCGACTTAGCCCCTAGCGATTTCCACCTTTTTGGTTCACATAAAACACACCTTGACGGGGGACATTTCACGAATGATGCCGACGTTGAATGTGGAATTAAAACGTGGTTTAGAAAACCGAGCACGCAGTTCTATGCAGCCGGTTTGGGAGGACTGATAAAACGATGGGATAAGTGCATCAATATTTATGGAAATTATGTTGAGAAATAAAGGGACAATGTATATATACAAATAAACTAGTTTCAAGGTATTATCATATTTAGTTATTTTTTTACAGCCATTTGTGACTTACTTATTGACTTCCCTTCATATAACTAGGGAGTCCTTCCTCTGGAACCCACAGGACACGAGAAATAGAGGGAGACCTAAAAACACAGGGATCAGAGAATTAGAGACAGCCATGGATAATTTGTGCAGGCTTGGGGGGAGCTGCGGGAGGTGGCAACAGATAGGAGGGCTTGGACTGAGTTGATCAGAGAATTAGAGACAACCATGGATAATTTGTGCAGGCATGGAGGGGGCTGCAGGCATGGGGGGGGGGGGGGGGCTGCAGGAGTTGAAAACAGATAGTAGGGCTTGCAATGTGTTGGTTGAGGGACTTTACTCCTGTCATACCCTTCGCTGGCTGTTGAACGAGGGGACGGAGCACATATGGGAATGTCCTGAGTGCAGTGATGTCGGTTCTTAACTCAACTCAACTATTGTCAGGGATAAAAGGCAGAAGAAGCAGGTGATTGTCATTCTTGGTTTTTTTTCTGCTTGTGATGATTGTGTTGTCCTCATGACTACACAACCAGTGTTAAACATACAGATAGTTGTACATGTGATGCAGACCTGCTGTCTAGCAAGTAGGCCAGAAAGAGTTGAAGGTTAAACATACAGATAGTTGTACATGTGATGCAGACCTGCTGTCTAGCAAGTAGGCCAGAAAGAGTTGAAGGTTAAACATACAGATAGTTGTACATGTGATAAGTAGGCCAGAAAGAGTTGAAGGTTAAACATACAGATAGTTGTACATGTGATGCAGACCTGCTGTCTAGCAAGTAGGCCAGAAAGAGTTGAAGGTTAAACATACAGATAGTTGTACATGTGATAAGTAGGCCAGAAAGAGTTGAAGGTTAAACATACAGATAGTTGTACATGTGATAAGTAGGCCAGAAAGAGTTGAAGGTTAAACATACAGATAGTTGTACATGTGATGCAGACCTGCTGTCTAGCAAGTAGGCCAGAAAGAGTTGAAGGTTAAACATACAGATAGTTGTACATGTGATAAGTAGGCCAGAAAGAGTTGAAGGTTAAACATACAGATAGTTATACATGTGATAAGTAGGCCAGAAAGAGTTGAAGGTTAAACATACAGATAGTTATACATGTGATAAGTAGGCCAGAAAGAGTTGAAGGTTAAACATACAGATAGTTGTACATGTGATGCAGACCTGCTGTCTAGCAAGTAGGCAGAAAGAGTTGAAGGTTAAACATACAGATAGTTGTACATGTGATAAGTAGGCCAGAAAGAGTTGAAGGTTAAACATACAGATAGTTATACATGTGATAAGTAGGCCAGAAAGAGTTGAAGGTTAAACATACAGATAGTTATACATGTGATAAGTAGGCCAGAAAGAGTTGAAGGTTAAACATACAGATAGTTGTACATGTGATAAGTAGGCCAGAAAGAGTTGAAGGTTAAACATACAGATAGTTATACATGTGATAAGTAGGCCAGAAAGAGTTGAAGGTTAAACATACAGATAGTTATACATGTGATAAGTAGGCCAGAAAGAGTTGAAGGTTAAACATACAGATAGTTATACATGTGATAAGTAGGCCAGAAAGAGTTGAAGGTTAAACATACAGATAGTTGTACATGTGATGCAGACCTGCTGTCTAGCAAGTAGGCCAGAAAGAGTTGAAGGTTAAACATACAGATAGTTGTACATGTGATAAGTAGGCCAGAAAGAGTCGAAGGTTAAACATACAGATAGTTGTACATGTGATAAGTAGGCCAGAAAGAGTCGAAGGTTAAACATACAGATAGTTGTACATGTGATAAGTAGGCCAGAAAGAGTCGAAGGTTAAACATACAGATAGTTGTACATGTGATAAGTAGGCCAGAAAGAGTTGAAGGTTAAACATACAGATAGTTATACATGTGATAAGTAGGCCAGAAAGAGTTGAAGGTTAAACATACAGATAGTTATACATGTGATAAGTAGGCCAGAAAGAGTTGAAGGTTAAACATACAGATAGTTGTACATGTGATGCAGACCTGCTGTCTAGCAAGTAGGCCAGAAAGAGTTGAAGGTTAAACATACAGATAGTTGTACATGTGATAAGTAGGCCAGAAAGAGTCGAAGGTTAAACATACAGATAGTTGTACATGTGATAAGTAGGCCAGAAAGAGTCGAAGGTTAAACATGACAAACCTGATGATTATGTCTGTTGATGTTGGACTTACTGAGCCACTGACCTGGTGAAGAAATGCAACACCATTCACTTTATGATTACTTTTGTTTTCTGACCAGATTTTTGTGTTTCCTATTTGTATATGGTAGTCATGTATTGCTTTGTGTACCTGAAACTGTCCACCAGTGTGTAAACATTTGAAATCTCTATCTTCCTATAATCAGTTTGTTGAAAAGAAAAATGAGGAGGAAGCGGACGAGAGAAGGAGGTTTCCTCTAGAACTGCGGTTAAAAGAAAATATCATTGGACAAGAGGCAGCAATCAACACAGTGGCAGCAGGTAGAGTAGTCATGTCGTGAATGAAGTATGTGAGTTGTATTATCACAGTGATACAGAATGCATGTCAGTTATATGCGTTAATGATAAGAATTCAGTTTATTCAGTCAAAATTAAATAATTCCATCCTCACATTCTTCTTCTTCTGCCCTTTATTCTCTCTCCCCCCCCCCCCCACCCCCAATTAGGGCATATGCCCTCAGTAAACTCAGTCCATGCCATCCTGTCTTTGGCTACCTCATGCAGCTCCTTCAATGCCCTCTCTATATTACTCATTCCTGTTTCCCATTCTCTGTGTGTTTTAAATCTTTCTCTATTTTGTTTGCTCTGTGGATTCCAGACAAAGAAATTTCTAGTTTAGAATCTTTCACAAATTACTTTAAATCTATCATGTGCCATGCCGATAAGCGTGGGTGGTCATGTTCTGCCATCTCACTCGATCACCAGAGTCGTGGATCAGCTCCGTGTTCCTGTCTCGACCATGCCACATGGCCAAGCCATCCAGGTATTTACTTCTCGGTCTTCCCCTTGGTCTCTTCCCTTCGATCTTGCCAGTTGTCACCAAGTTCTCCAAGTCATTTCTTCTCATAACATGCCCAACAAATTTTGACTGTCTACGTCTAATGACTCTAATCAGTTTACGATCTTCATTTGTTTCTTGAAGGACTTGTTCATTGGTTTTTCTGTCTGTCCATGGTATTCTTTGCATTTTCCTCAGAAACCACATTTCCACAGCCATCAGATGTTTTTCAGCTTGACTGCTCATTGTCCACGCTTCACATCCATACAAAAGTACAGGTTCTATGTAGCACTTCAACACTCTTTTTCTCGTTTCAATTGATATCTTTTTATTGGTCAGTATGTTTTTCATCTTGCAAAAGGCTACCTTCGCAATGGCAATTCTTGTTCTAATCTCTTCAAGGCATCTCCCATCAGATGTTATGACTGTTCCGAGATAACTGTACCGATTCACTTGCTTAAGAATATGCCCATTTACTCGTATATCACATTGTGGTATTTCCTTCTTCCCAGTGACGACCATAATCTGTGTCTTCTTACTATTCAATTCTAACCCTAGTTGTTCACTGTGTGCAACAACCGCATCTACTAAATGTTGCAGGTCCTGTTCATTGTCTGCAATCAAGACTGTACCATCTGCATATCTAATGTTATTGATGTATCGTCCCCAATGTTGATTCCTTCCATATCTTCTATATTTTTGAAAATATTTTCACTGTACAGGGAAAAAAGATCTGGAGACATTACACATCCCTGTCTCACACCTCTTTAATAGGCTGATATTGACCTACTTCATTATCAATTCTGATGGCAGCTTGTTGTTTCCAATATATGTTTTTTACAAGTCTAAGGTCTTTTCCATCAATTTGTAGATCTTCAAGCATCCTTATCATGTCGACATGTCTCACTTTATCGAAAGCCTTTGTGTAGGTCAATAAAGCAAAGATATAGATCTTTGTTTACTTCTATAGAACGTTCAATTACTGTTCTCAGTATATACACAGCATTTACTGTGCCCTTGCCTTCTACAAACCCACATTGTTCTTCTCCTATTTCAGGTTGTATTTGTATTATTACACTCTTTGCATGATAATTCTCAGCAAAATCTTTGTGATGTGGCTCATTATACTAATTCCTTTAAATCAGAATAACTGTAATCTAAAATTGTCTTGCCTCATGTTAGTGACCACCAACTGTCTTGGTCCGTGGTCATTTATTGGATATTTATGACTAACTTCTATACATTAAGGCCACTTGATCATACACCACTCTCCTTGATACCCAAGTAGCAAGACAAGCTCGTGCTTAGGAAAGCATTGTTACATAATTTACAATATTTGTGGATTGATACATAATACAGCATGGGGCTTACATGGAAGTCTACCTTGTTTTTACAACTGGTTAAGTTGTAAACTTAACGTTAAACCACTTTACTGGAAATTCCTGCAACTAGCATTGTAGTAATTCATTTTGATATAATATAATGTCTGAAGGGAATACATATGTCAGCAATAGTATACAGGAAGGACAAAATCTTTATAAAAGGGTACAACTTGTTGCTGGCAAGAGCAAGACCCCTGCATTACAAGCTTATTAGTGAGTATTTTCTGAGAAAATAACTCAAAAATCTCATCAATTATCATACTGTTAAACATGACTAATACTTAGAATTGATGCTTTTAGAAATTGTTGTGTTTATGTTGAATTGATTATTTTGTGTTTTCTCGATATAAACAGGTTTATGATGAAAATATGAGTTTTAATTATCTTCTTTAATAAAGTAATATGTTTTTGTCTTACTGGTGATGTTGCATTTGTCTTTAGCAATACGGCGAAAACAGAATGGTTGGTATGATGAAGATCATCCCCTTGTGTTTCTCTTTTTGGGCTCCTCTGGAATAGGTAAGATCTTGTGTTATTACGTCTACAATCTGTGTTCAGTTTATTGAGAGTTGACATTATTTAACTGTGTGTGGTTTGTCTGAGACTGGTTTGCAATTTGTGATTCAGAAACTAATATTTAGATGATGAATAATCTGCTTCCTTCCACCACCCATTTCCTAAAGGCTGTTTTGGTGGGTTTATGTGCACATGCACACATATTACTTCATTCTGTATGACTTGTTTTTACATGTAAATTGTCAGCATTTTCATCAGGGCTTTCACACTGCATTTATGAATATTATGTGTCCAGTACATTTGTAGCCTTTCTGATTTTGTTTTTACTTGAAACTATTGCATTAAATATAGTGTTTTAATTGCGCAACAGCCGGTGGCCAATGTTCCCAACATGCAGATCACTGTACAGGACAAATGTAAAAGCATTCCACGCGAATTTCACAGCTCACAGTGTCACCCACGCACTCACTCAGTAGCAGGGTGACGGAACCATGTACTACCAGTCCAACATGAGGAAAATGCGATTGCAAACCGTAGCTGCAAGCATAAAAATGCCACAGGCCTTAACGGTTCAACGCCTAACTGCCATGTTGGCGACCGGAAGTCTGCTGAAGCTGTAGAGTTTGTGCTTTATGCTACGCTTTTGGCGGGTCGCCCTGCGGTAAATGACCGAGCCATGTGAGAAAACCTGGATCAATGAGGTCTTTCTGGTGACTGCTGAGTCCATCAACGATGAACTGTGGTTTTCGTGGATTAATTTTGTGTTAGCATTCTGGCGGCGGCATTATACAGTGTACTCATGCGTTCTGTTGGATTGCCGATACTCCTGTCTATTCCACTTTTCACATTGGACAGTGGGGAGCATTTTGTGTGATGTTCACTGGCACAGGAATGGAGCATAATGGGGACTACCTGTTGCCATGAAGTTGGAACCTCGACTAACTAACTAATAATGTTTTAATTTCATACATGGCTATATTATGGAGATCTGTAACATTTCAGAAGTCTCTGTGAGATCCTACAATCTTTGCTGATATTCTTCACACTGACATTGAGATCTGCCACTCCAAGCATAAGTCTGATACAGCTCTTTATGCACAGTTGAATTTAAAGTCCTCATTTGCTTCTCTATTAATAAATTTAAAAATATGAAAAATTAATTTGTATTATGTTGACGTCATAGCCTTGTATTATTTGTGTAGACAGGAGTTGTATCTGCCAGTAAAATATGTGTTGCAAGTGAAAATCAGAATCTGTAACTGTAATGAATGTGCTTTTTCCTCTACCTCAGGCATAGACATACAAGGAAGCTGTTGATAGAACATTTGTAGTTAAACCTACATTAATCAAAAGGCTTCCATAGAATTTAATGAACTAACATGTTTATACTTTTGCAAGATACTGAAGTCAGGCAGATTAATCAAGACTATAGAATAATAATCATAATTTTGTACAAATAATAATTCTATAGATTTTAAAACTACCAGATGTGTGTGTCTTTCCAAACAGGAAAAACTGAGCTGGCCAAACAAGTGTCTCATTACATGCATAAAGATAAGAAAGAGGTAGGAATCTATGTTGTGACTTGTTAGTGTAGTGTAAGTGATCTAGTTAACACACTTCACAAATGTACAAGCAGAAGACAAGTACAATACTTTGTTGTCCTGGAGCATGTACATTACTGAGAGAGAAATGTTATTTATGTGCACTGTGTACTGATCTTAGTTCAGCTATGATGGTGTTATTCTTTAGCTCCACCATTGTTCTCAACTAATTACTTAACTGGGACACATCTGAAATACGGAACAACTACAGTAAATTTGTACTGATGAAATGAGGAAATAAATAAGTCAAGTGTTATAAAAACACAAAGAGCATACATACAGCACACATTCTTGGGTTTTCATCATAAAATATTTCACATCAGATTTGTTGGAGAGTGTAAAATAATCATTAAATTACCAGTCACCATCTGTCTTGGAGAAAGTCAAGTAAATCTCGGTCAAATGTATAATTTAATTATATGCCCTTTTAATGAAATGTATTTCATGAAATGTTAATTACTATTTTGTGTTTAAAATATATGTTTACTAACCTCTGGTGTATGTTTAATTTGCAGGCTTTCATTCGCATTGACATGTCTGAGTATCAAGAGAAGCATGAGGTGAGTGTAACATGTTTTGCCAGTGAATGAGTTTGAGCAGTTGTTTAACTAGAAGCTTCTTGACCTCAGCTATCTATTCATCATACTGTATGAACCAAAACTTGAAGAAGAGAAATAGAATGGTTAGAAAGTTCAACATCTTTAAATGCTTTTATAGAGTGGGAAGATTAAAATGAGATGACAGATTCAGCTTGTATAAATAATGAATGTATTTACAAGATAATTAATTGTCTATGTGGTACCTTTGTCATGATGTCGCAGGACATGTACAATATTGAATCCCTGTTACTATGAAATAATAAAGGATTAGTTAGGGCTAGTGTGGGAGAATTGGACAGATATTTAGAAGTGCGTCTTGTCACATGATAGACACATGTTAAAGGATTATAATGTAATTGATTAACTTAGGAATGTTTTAGCTTCTGTTCAATAATTAAGTTAAATGCATCTACAATACTGAAATTTATTTTGAAACACACTGCATAAAGGTAAAGTGCTTTTCTGTGCTGACAGCACGTCTTATATAATACCTTCATTTACATTAAATTAATTTTGGGTGTCCTTTTGTGACATCAATATAGGAAGCTAGTTTTGCAATACTTGCAAAATGGTTGTGCCATCTGCCCTACACTTTGAAGCTTTGGGTTCATTCCCCAAACTGCATCATTAGAACCACAAATGCAAATTTCCCGGAGACTCCAGGAGGTTATCACTTCAGCCACTGAGTTTGTGTTTTTTGTAATGCTCTCGGTAAGTGGCCAACCAGACTGCAAAGAGAGATCGTGCCAAAGGGGTAAAGCCCAGTGCAGTGAAGTCGGCCATCTTGTCTTTGGTACTTTTAGAGTAGATAGAGGAATGTAAATTATTATTATGGGATTGAATGTAGCATGGAGACTTTACTACATTAGACGTCAGTTGTATTAACTTCTTGCTCTTGTTGAATTACCAAGTTTCCTGATCCCTTGGTCTGTGACACTGAAATTCACCCCATTCTTTGTCCAGACACTCTAAAACATACTCTTATCTGACCTGCTTGTGGGATTGTTCACCTGGAACTATGATACTGAATCTCTGGGGTGTTGAGACCTGCATGTGGGATTGTTCACCTGGAACTATGATACTGAATCTCTGGGGTGTTGAGACCTGCTTGTGGGATTGTTCACCTGAAACTATGATACTGAATCTCTGGGGTGTTGAGACCTGCATGTGGGATTGTTCACCTGAAACTATGATACTGAATCTCTGGGGTGTTGAGACCTGCATGTGGGATTGTTCACCTGGAACTATGATACTGAATCTCTGGGGTGTTGAGACCTGCTTGTGGGATTGTTCACCTGGAACTATGATACTGAATCTCTGGGGTGTTGAAAACACTACTGTGTTAACCACTGTTTACTGTTTATGTTCTTATCTGTAGACTACACACTGCAGACAGTAATGATGAACTTGGCTAGGGGTATGACTTGACATTTGCACAGCTAGTGTCAGTTCCTGACATACCCTCTGATGTGATTGAAAGCACACATTTTACAAATAGCATGTGCAATTTTTGACATATGACATATTTTTACAGGCATGAGGCGGTGACTCTCTGCTTGTGGCTTTTATTTCATTAATTTGTTAGTGTGTTGAGTTAACATAACTGAATGCTTATCTTTTCATTGGGGAATCTGTTTTTCTTGTATAAATTAAAATGTAAGGATCCTCTCTACACACCTTGAGCATACAGTGCTAGCCCCATGTTAGTATAGACCAATCGGTGTGTGATGTAGTCAGTATCACACTGGCTGCCTTTACTTCCTAAGAAATGTCCAGGTACCATTTTCTGACTGAGTTGACCCAGGAGCCCAGGCCAATGTAAACAACCTGCCTTGATCTGAATTTGAACTCATGCCCACCAGGCTGGCAGGCCAGCATGCTAACCACAGTGCTACCACAGCTCCCACTATTCATTTATACAAGTCATTAATTATTGGTGATGCTGTTTGTATTATTTATTATAATGCATTGCATTAAAATCTCTTTTCCCACATGACACTTGCTTGAGAAGTCTTCACGCACAGGTGAAGTCAAATAAGACTTATGTTGACAATACTAATGTGGTAGTTTATAATCTCATCCTGGGGAGAGTTCTGTTGTCTCAGTTGTCTGTGTATTTGCCAGGTTGCCAAGTTCATTGGATCCCCTCCTGGATATGTAGGCCATGATGAAGGAGGCCAGCTGACCAAAGCTTTGACGAAGTGTTCCAATGCTGTGGTTTTGTTTGATGAAGTGGACAAGGCTCACCCTGATGTGCTGACCATTATGTTACAACTTTTTGATGAGGTCAGATTGCCTCTTGCATTTTTGAGAAGTTAATTATAATTGTTCTTTAGCCATGGTTGTATGGCTGTGAAAGCTGCTTGCATTCTTACAGTTAAATATGATTATTCTTTACCTGGATTATAGCAGGTCTTGAAAATTGTCAGCCGGCGTACTTTTTAAATTTTGTATTTCTTGTAATTCTTAAAGGCACTAAGAATTTCTCAATAACCTTTGCTACCAGAATGTTCTTTCTCTCTGAGATTTCATATAGTGTTAGAGTGTATCACAAACAGCCATCTTTATGATCCTCCCTGAATGACAGGATTGGATTCTGTGGAAGGTGATTCCCAGGTACCTCAGTTTACTCTCTCTCTCTCTCTCTCTCTCTCTCTCTCTCTCTCTCTCTCTCTCTCTCTCTCTCTCTCTCTCTCTCTCTCTCTCTCTCTCTCTCTCTCTCTCTCTCTCTCTCTCTCTCTCTCTCTCTCTCTCTCTCTCTCTCTCTCTCTCTCTCTCTCTCTCTCTCTCTCTCTCTCTCTCTCTCTCTCTCTCTCTCTCTCTCTCTCTCTCTCTCTCTCTCTCTCTCTCTCTCTCTCTCTCTTCCCCCCCCCCCCCTCAACCTCAACATTTCTGCCATTTATTGTAAGACTTGGGACATCAGCTTTAACAATCCTATTGTCCAGAGAGCATCATAATACAGACGCCTTATCTGGGATAATGATACCACCCATCTCTGTACACCAGTCGATCAATTTGTTTACTGTCTCCTGTAACTCTTGTGCTACTTGCATCCTGTCTCTCCCCTGCTTAAACGCAAGGACACCATTTGTAAATGTCAGTATCCTTCCAACCCTTGTTTGTGTAAGTACTTTGTTTTCATTACTCATCACTTATCAAGGCACTCATCATATTTTCATTGGTTACTCCGTAAAGTTATGGTAGCACAGTGATTAGTGTGCTTGTTCAATACTCAGCAGTGGCAGGATTCTTTCTTCCAGTCAGTATGAGTCTAGAGTTGACCCAGCTTCATAAAATAGATACCAGACAATTTTTCTGAATATTCCAGGAACTGGCCACTTGATCTCATTATGTCACGACCTAGATTATGTGAAGAATTAGCACTTTACACCTAACGGCATCTTCTCTTTTGGAACTAACCTTTGACCCTAATAGTGGTTGGTCTGATTTATCTTGCCATGTCCTTGTCCATAACTTAGGTGGTCAGTGGGGCACAAGCACTCCCTACACTCTGTGTGACTATTTTGTTCTTGTCTTTTCTGTCTTGTGTGTGTGTGTGTGGGGGGGGGGGGGGGGGGGCAATATTCTAGTTGGTACACTGTGAAATAGCCCAGGTTATATAACTCCCTTACCTCATCTTTAAATTGTGTATGTTTGTACAATTGTAAAGAGGTTTTAACCTGTCTCCATCCACTTCTTTATATTTTCTAAAGAATGTGACCAAAAAACCCAGCAATATCTCATTTGTTAGCTATCCATATGTAAAGTAAAATCAAGATTTTGACAGGCCCCTGGTGGAACTGACAACTGAGATTTATCTTATTCCAATAGTGTGTCTGAAGCATTTAATCTCCATTGCTTGAATTTGCTTGGTATAGAATGAGCTAATTACAAATAAAAACACCTTGTTGAAATATAAAGATAAAGAAGATTTAACTTTTTCAAAGCCATGTTACCAGGGATTGTCCACTAAATTTGTAGTAAGCAGTTGATTTTTGTCATCTTCAGGGACGTCTAACTGATGGCAAGGGCAAAACAGTAGAGTGCAAGGATGCTTTATTCATCATGACTTCCAATTTGGCAAGTGAAGAAATTGCAGAACATGCAATGCAGCTGAGACAAGAAGCTACTAGAATGACAAGAATGAGAGGAGCAGATAGCCTAGGTTTGCATTTTCAACATTTTTGCAGTGTAATAAGTATAAATAGGGTTTGAGTTTTCAACTGTTTATTTGCAGCACAATAAGTACTCAAGCCTGTAAACAGGTTTTGAGTTCACATTGACGTGGATGTTTGTAATTGACTTGGGCTCCCAGGCTAACCCAGTCTCAAATTGAAATGTCTTGGGAAATAAAGGCGGCCGCCACGATATTGACCACTCACCTCTTGAGTGCCCATTGGTCTATAAAAATATGAGGCAAGCATATGCCCAGTTTGCCCCAAGACATGTAAAAGGTGTCCTTTACTTTGTTTTACAAAGTTGCTGGAGTCAAATTATGAGATTGCTGTGATATTGGATCGTGTGTGTGCCCTGTACCTTTTTTGTCAGTATGTCATGATCTCACAGTTAAAAAAGTTAGTTGCACATCCTTTACAGGACATTGCAGTCAACCCAAGCATATTTTGGCTGGTCGTGATGTCTTGGCAAATATCACAGTAGCTTTCTTTTTATGGCTCGGATATAATTTTTGACAATATGTATTGTAAGCACTATCTTAACATATTTTGAGCAATAAGAACTGATGCTGATAGCATGTCTGCTGATGACTGAGTGTCAAACAGGATAATTTTGTCCGGCCAATATGAAATCTGGGGTAGACGCAGCCTCATAAAAACAGGTACCAGCAATTCTCAGAATTCTCTGGGAAAGAAATTGATGAGGGAGGGAAGTGGCTGCTTCCACCTCAAATGTTATAGTCTCAAATAAGTGAAGTAACATTTCACACCCCTACAGTAGCATCTGCCATGTGACCACTTTTGTTTTAAACGTTACGTATGCAGTCTTTAACTTTTAGCAGCAAGGAACACTGAGGGCATCGGTGGACATACTAGAGCTCATTCCAAAACTCTGTTCATATCCAGAAAGACTGCAAGGCTAACAGAAAATTTGTCATAATGAACGTCACATCCTTGCCTCACTCTTTTTCTGATTGTGATTGAGCTTGTTATTCCTACCTAGAGTGTGATATGCACCATTTAGTTTTCCTATAATTTATTAATTAGTTTAATAATTGGCTTTTCAATTCCAAATTGTTCCAGAATTGGCAAAAGTTTATTCCATGGCACCGTGCCACAGGAATTTTCATTATCTGTAAAGCAAATAAAGAGAGGTCTATTCTATTCAGTAATTCTCTCTACAAGAAACATCAGTTAGTTAGTTAGTCGAGGTTCCAACTTCACTGCAACGGGTCGTCCCCATTATGCTCCATTCCTGTGCCAGCGAATATCATACAAAATGCTCCCCACTATCCAATGTGAAAAGTGGAATAGACAGATGTCTCGGCAATCCAACAGCCTGCACAGGTACACTGTACATAATGTCGCCGCCAGAATGTCAACACAAAATTCATCCATGAATACCACAGTTCATCGTCGATGGACTCTGCAGTCACCAGAAAGACCTCATTGACCCGGGTTTTCTCACATGGCTCGGTCTTTTACCGCAGGGCGACCCGCCGAAAGTGTCGCACAAAGCACGAACTCCACAGCTTCAGCGCCAACTCCCGGGAGTCTCCCAAAAAATGCACTCGTGAACCGAAAGGGGGAGCGGCTGGCCGAGTGGCTACAATGCTGGACTCTCCTTCGGGAGACCCGGGTTCGATCCCTCGGTAAGGCGTGGGATTTTTTTCTGTCGGTGGCAAAAAGAAAATCCTAACCTACACAGTTCGCGGCGACTGCACTAGTCAGGTGGCCTTAATTCCTCAGGCTCAAAGACCCCTCTGCCATACACCGGAAGGTACTATATTGGCATTAAATGACAGTTTTTAAATGACAGACAGAACCGAAAGGGCAAAACAGTCAATTCAGCAACAGCCGGCAGCCATTGTTTCGTACATGCAGTTCACTGTACAGGACAGATGTAAAAGCATTCCACGCGAATTTCACAGCTCACGGTGTCGCCCACGCACTCACTCAGTAGCAGAGCGACGGAACCATGTTCTACCAGTCCAACATAAGGAAAATGCGATTGCAAACCGTAGCCACAAGCATAAACACGCCACAGGCCTTAACGGCTCAACGCCTAACCGCCATGTTGGCGACCGGAAGTGTTTCATTTGAGTCTCAGGTGCCTCTGACTTTCAAAGCTCAAACTGATTTTAACACTGAATCTTTCTTGTTATAATTCTACCTTGATTATTTCAATAATATTTTTGGGACATTGCACTTATTGACCAATACTTACTGCATTCCTTTATGTTCGACAGTTTTGTTATTAGTATAAGTACATATGTAGTTTGACCTACAAGCCAGTTTCCATCTGATTTGATAGTATTCATGTGATGGAAGTGTCATCCCTGTAATGTTTCCTGTTGCTTTGTTGAGTTTGATAGGTGTTTCGTCTTTACCTGTGTGATGTCGATTCCTAAATCAATCAATCAATCAATACCTGGCACTTGTTGAGCTTGATAGGTGTTTTGTTTTTACCTTTTGTTATATGGAATTGAGTAGAGTTCCATATCAAATTCTTTCCTTGTTATTGGTTGATTATTGCCTTCCAAAACGGACTCTGTTAAAAATTGACTACTGTGTGTGGTGTGATCTGCATTGTTGTACAAAGGTAAGTCAGTAAGTAAACCACAATATAATATAAGACAGCTGAGAAATGGTTGTTGGTAGTTTATAAAGGTGTCATTATTCAGAACATCCATGTAGCCTGATGTCTCGCGGACGATAATTGCCACATGCTTACATGCATGTACTTCCAAAGCTTCAAATGTACTTTCAAATGTTGAAAATGTCGGCCATACTCAAAGACTGTATCAATGAAGAAAATCTTGCTGTTGTAAGGCCTTTTGGGGTCAAGGATTTACTGCCAAAGACATTCACAAGGAAATGTTGCCTGTCTATGGCGGCAAGTGTTTGTGACAAAAAGTGTCAAATACTGAGCAGGACATGACTTACTGTGAAGTTACTTAACTGATTCAGTGCAATGAACCAGTTTATGGCTGACCAGTTGTCTAATGGGGCCACCACCTGCTGACTTTAACTTCATATTTTAACACCATTAGTATTTATTATTCTTTGATGAAATCCAATACCGCATTTCTAATTTTACTCAAGTTAATACTATTAATAATATAATTATTTATTCCTTAAAATAATGGTTGACATATTTATGACTTTTTGAAGATGGAAACAATATAGGGTTGTTCTTGCCCTTGCTGCAGATTGTGTCAGTAGTCTGATAGAAGATCAGTCAGATCATGTGTTGGTTTTAGTTGTTCCTTTAATCAAGTTTCAGTGTGTTTCATTACTCAGCTAATGCCTGACAATAGTGCTGCTTGCTTGCTTGCTTGCTTGTGTTCGCTGGCTGTGAACTCCAGCGTGAAGTCCTGTATGTCGGATGAAGACATCCTGTTGTCCAACATCAATGTGATATACTGAACCTGAGGTTTGCATGAGTATCCGTTGTCCCATGTCTGGCTTATGGTGTGTAGACTGGTGGTTCCTTGCCATGCAGGCAGATACTCTCCGGCTTCGGAGGAATCAGCGATCCTACTACGTTAGCCAGGACCCCTAAGGGACCCATTGCCCAGGATGCACGACTAGGATGTGTTAGGCCCTGGTGCCTTGGAAACACCTCTCCATCCCCCTGACAATAGTGAAAACAGAGATGATTAGGTATTACTCTAGTTACCAACAAATTGCATATTCTGGACATAAATACACTTAGAAGAGAGATTACCCTTTCAGTCTGAATAGTGTCTACAGTAAACTACGTATTAATAAAAGCAAATATAGCAGTAGTATTTCAGTGCATAATGTCTAGGCTATTGTTTAGAGATGTACAAGTAGAGAAATACTGTTTCAAATTGATTGTTCACTGTTTTACTGGCACCTTTCTGCCTGTCCATGGTACTCTTTGCATAAATATATTGGCACCTTGCAGTCTTGACAGATGATAGTTTGTTACATTGTGCTTAAAAAAAAGGCATAACTACAACCCATGGCAGTAGCGAATGTGAATTATCAGACCAATTCACGCTGTAAATGTTTGTCCACAATGTGTGCATGTGAACACATGATCATTTCCACCATCACGCACCATCTGACGTCTCACGAGCTCATTGTGTGACCCATCTGCAATCATTTTCTCCTTTGTCTGTATTCCATTTCTGATTTTTGCCCTCCACACAACACGATCAGCGGCGACTTGCTCCCAAGGTACAATATCAATGCCTGTATCAATCATGTCCCACTTACACACATCCTTGTATCGTAGTAGAGGCCAACCCCGAGATCTTTTCCATCCATCCATCCATCATGTGCCATGCCGATAAGTGCGGGCGATCATGCTTTGCCATCTCACTCGATCACCAGAGTCTTGGATCAGCTCTATGTTTCTGTCTCGACCATGCCACGTGGCCAAGCCACGAGATCTCTTACCCATCTGTAATCCACCAAAAATTATGTCCTTTGGTATTCTACCATCATCCATCCTCCTGATGTGTCCTATCCATCTAAGTCTACAAAGATTTAGCATGGAGCAAACCGTCACACAGTCCAATCTTTCCAATACTTCAGTATTTGTGATTTTGTTTTGTCACTTAATACCAAGTATTCCTTGCAGACACCGCATGTGAAAGCTGTTTAAACGTGTCTTTTGGTTGAGTAAGTTGACCAGGCTTCACTGCCATCATAAAGAAGAGTACGGAGGACACAGGCTTGATAGACCAGGACTTTTGTCTTGGCAGTAAGTTTCCTGTTCTCCCAGACTCTTTTTGTTAAATGTTCATTTCAGAAAATCAAAACAATGTTTTCCCGTAGTGAATTTGAATAATGAAGACACAAATCATAGATTGTATGATTTATTGCTTGACACATTTCGCTGCATCTCGTCAGGTACCTGATGAGATGCAGCGAAATATGCCAAGCAATAAATCGTATAATCTATGGTTTTTGTTTTCGTTATTCAAACCTGTTCATCGTTGTTGCTGCCTTACCTATCCTGATGTTGATCTCCTGGTCTAGAGATAATTTACTGTTTACCTCTGATCCTAGATATGTAAAATAGTCTACTATTTCCAGGTTTGGTTGAGTTTCACTAGCATATTAAAGGATACTGTACATGGTTAAATTTTGCAGCATGTCGACTTCTGCACTGTAATTGTTACAAACAGCACTGTGTATTTACTTTGGTTTGATATTGTTGCTGAAATGTTGATCATAGAATCGTTATCCTGTTTCAGAGGACTTGGAGCAGACAGAAAAAGTAACAATTTCAAAAACATTTAAAGACCAAGTTGTTCGACCTATATTAAAGGTATAAGTTCATGTAATTGTGTGGTGAAATATAAGTAAGAGTTCTTCTTCTGCGTTCATCCAGAGTGTTTTTTTTTTCCGGACGTGATTGCGTTGTGCCTGTTTACAGCAGAGCTGCGTTCTTGCGCCGTTAGGCCGACACATCCGACTTCTGCGGGCATTTGTTGACCGGGTTAACCTTCCCGGGGGTTTCTTAGGACGTTTGACTCTCACTGTTGTGGTGTTATCCCCCATCCCAGCTGGCCCATATAGAACAGCCAAAGACATCCTGGTCAGCCCTCAAGGGAAGGCAGGGGCAGACCATGGGCATTCCCTGCCATCCAAGGAGGCTTCCATACTTGCAGAGCCGACACACAGCGCTCTGGTACTGGGCTCACCCAAGGAATCGTCACGTCCTGCACATGGCTGCTTAGCCTCACTTCCATATATTGGGCCTTCCGTTCACCATAGGCTGTTCTTCCGGAAACCAGAAGAATGCAGTCTGCAGATGACATCCACACAGTGAGCTTTCGATTTGGACTTTCCACATAATGGATTTGCTATCCAAGCAATATTCCATTTTGTGCCACTAGGACACTTTTTCCACCTTTTATGAAGCCCACACAATGAGCTTTTGATTCAGACTTTCCACGTAATGGATTTGCTATCCAAGCAATATTCCAATTCATGTTTCTGGGATGCTTTTGTAACTGACATACCTGTGGTATGAAGTGCGGCAGTCTAAATACTTCTTCATGTACCTTAAATGTCAACCTGAATGTAGTTAAAGTAAGCTGCAGTCAACTTGAGCTTGTTGATATCTCCATAGAGCTTGTCCTCAAATAAAGCAGGTGTGGGCCAAAATATCTTTCTCTGTTCTGCATATATCGGGCACTCCTGCAACAAATGTTTAGCTGTCATTTTACCAGTTCCACAATTACATTCATCGATATCTCCTATCTTTAGTTTATTGTACAAGTTGTATTTCAGCCTGTTATGTCCTGTGTGGAGTCTGAAGATTGCTACTTGTTCTCTTCGGTCAAGTTTGTAATATGCATCATCCTTCTTGTGGCCTGGATGCTCTGATTCCCATTTGGTTCTATAAGTGCTTTTTTATCAACCTCTTTGCCTCATTATAGGTTATGTCTATGTCAGGCTGTGGTAGTCATCTACCCTCTTTTGCTAGTCTGTCAGCCTCTTCATTTCCAGGTATACTGCAATGTGATGGGATCCACTGTATTACAACTTTTTTGGATTTCTGGCATAGACCATGGAGTGCTGCTCTTAGGTCAGCTTGTTCTGTGCTGTTTTTGCTCTTCAGTACTGAGACAGCTGACTTTGCATCTGTGAAGATAGTTATTTGCTTCTCTTTATTTTCCTCCATCAAGAGCATTTCTGCTGCAGTTTTCAAAGCCTCTACATCCGCTTTGAAGTTACTTGAAAATTTTCAAGTTACCACTGACTATGTTTTTTTCACTCCATTTTTTAAATTTAGGAGAATTCCTCCTCCTCCATTTTCTATTGAATTTTTGGCTGATCTATCTGTATATGCATGGGTCCAATTGCTGCTTGGGTAATGTTCTTTTATGTAGTTTAGGGTTATTTTTCTTCTTTCGGTTTCATTCTGAGTGTTCTTTTTCTCAATACCAGGAATGTTTTCTATCATCTCAGGCAGTTGCTGCTGTCTCCAAGCTGGGAACTTGTGTGCATTGTAAATGGATTTGACTGTTGATATGTTAAGTATGGAATCTGCCCTAATCTTTCGTTTTGCAGTTTCTACAAAGTTGCCACGCTTCAGTCTTCCCTTTCCAAAACCATTAAACCTGTTATACATAGAGTGGTCTGTCAATCTTCTGAATTTTTCAGCTTGTTGCTGGGCTCTGCTATCTCTTCTATCCTGCATTGGTTGTAAACAAGTGATCTTTTCTAGTTCATTAATAGGCGTTGTCTTCAGGCTTCCAGTTATGATTTGCATTCCTTGATTTTGGACTCTACTTATTTTGTTAAAGTTTGACTTAGCTGCTGTTGCCCAAGCTGCAATGCCATATTCCAGTACTGGCCTCACCCGTCCAGTATATAACTTCTTGAGAACTTTCTCATCTGCTCCCCACATTGTACCAGCAAGCTTTTTCATGATTTCCATTCTTTGCCTTGCTCTTGTTCGATTTTTCTCAACCTGTGTCTTCCATGTCAGGCGACGATCAAAGGTGACTCCTAGATAGTTTGGATTTTCTTCATGCTGCAATATTTTTCCATTCAATACCAGCTTAGGTTGCTGAGTTTTATTTTAGAGGGAGAACCTGTGCATGTTGTTTTCTCCTCACTTATCTTCACTAGCCATGATTTTGACCAGTCTTCTAGCGCTAATAAGGCTTGCTGCATTCTGTTGTTAGCTGTACTAATATATTCTTCAGATGTTCATATGGCTAGGTCATCTGCAAAGGAGGATGTGTGTACTCTGGCTGGAAAATTGTCATTTATATATGCTAGGAATAATGTTGGTGAAAGAACTCTTCCTTGGGGTTCACCTTGCTCAAACAGCATCATTTTGCTGGTTTGTCCTTGTACTTTTGTCCTGGCAGTTCTGTTCTCAAGGTAGTGGCTGATCCATTTATACATTTTCCCACAAACATGCATTTTTTGCAGTTTTACTTTCAGTCCTTCCTTCCATACTTTATCAAATGCTTTTTCTAAATCTATCCAGACTGCTAGTGTGTGTTTTTTTCTCTTGGAAGGCATCCTCTATTTCCTGAGCTATATAGGTTATTTGATCTTCAGTGGATCTGTACTTTCTTAATCCTGCTTGGTGTGGTGTTAAGAGTTTGTTTTCTTCCAGATGCCATGTTAGCCTGCCATTGATAATGTGTTCCATTAATTTTCCTTCCCACACAGCTAAGTAGACTGATAGCTCGATAGCCATTTGGTTCTTCCAGGTCTTTTCCTTTCTTTGGGACTGGTATTAGTATAGCTTCCTTCCATGCCTTGGGACTATTCCTCTCTTCCAGCTGTAATTTAGGACTGCTAGTAGTTTCTTTTTTGCCTTAGTGCCTAGTCCTCTTAGCATTTCATTTGCGATTCCATCATTTTCTTGGTGATTTTATTACAGTGTTACATACAGGTTAGTAGGCACATGATCGTACAGCTATACACAAGACTCCGTTCCGTTGTTTAGAACATTCTTTATTAGTCGAATCGTTCAACTACCGCATAATGATGGTAAGCTCAAATCAAATCCCGATGTTTACATGTTCCTCCCTTCTTGCTAGCTGGACCCCAAGTGACGTGTGTCCCAGCCTAGATACACTTCTTCATTCGTGCACACACGTTCACTTGCTATGGTTTTCCCACTAGTCAAGGAATGCGCAGCATTCCTTAACTCTCTACTCCTAAGCTACTCTGTTACAATACCTCCCCTTCTTCAAGGAGAATTTTTCCCTGAAAAAATCTCAACCCCAACTCTTAACCCCTTAACTCTACATCTCTATACAACAATTCCATATAATTCTTAACTCAATTCTCATTCTCCTATCTCATCATCATAGCCAAATGCTAACCAGAGACAATAATACCGAAACTCTCTACAAAACTCGTTATAAAGTTCTCCAGAAAATTCGCTACAAAACTCTCTATACAATTCTCTAGAAAACTCGCTACAAAACTCTCCATAAAGTTCTCTAGAAAACTCCCTACAAAACTCTCCATAAGCGAACCGCTTTTAAAATTTAACCATCTAAATTATGATTGACAAAACTGAAGATATTCCCCTTATCCTTTAATTCTCCCTTATTCACATTCTCACATTCTCACTATTCTAGGATAGACAGAAAAAAAATAGTTAGATGGGGTAGTTAGATTTGGTAGGTGCGCACCTAAAAATAATAAAAGTAAGGAAAAAGTAAGAAAGTAAGAAGTAATCACCTTTCTCTTCCCATACATTCTCAAAACTTTATAAAAATAAAGTTTCAAAATTTATCTTCAGTTTCCGTCAATAATAATTGTTATTATCAAAAAAATATGTTAATCCAAAACTACCAGCTTTTGTATTATTCACCTCGTCAAGTTCAAGTTTACCATTCCTTCAAAAAAAAACTCCAAATACTGTTAAGTACAGTCTTCTTCTTCCAATATTTACATGCCAAACTCAAGCTGGCATTCCCCCCCCATATTCTCCCATTTAACGCTGTTCAACCCAGCTCCTATTTTTAATCCAATCATTTACATTGCGAACTACTCAACTACTTTAAGTCATCTATTTCCAAAAAAAATAACACTTCATTTTTCTTCTAACTGAACGTCAAACTAATAATCATTTAAACACACTCAGGTTAACTCAATAAAACCAAAGTTTTGTAAACATAAGCAACTAAGTTAACTTATTCATTTCACAAAGCGCAATTGAAGTTCAAACAATTGACTAAACCATATCAATCCCCTCATTCTTTGACATCATTTTATCCCCACACATTAACCAAACATATTTAACTTAAAAACCAACCTGATCATAAAACATATACCAATAACAATACCTTCCTTGTAAACACAAAAATATCGTGTCTAACTTCTTCTATCTGCCATCTGCAGAATATTCCACCAGGCTATTTATCTACCTCTTCTCCATTTTCTTAATAACTTCAAATTTTTTTCGATAAGTGCAATATCTACATCAATGTCGCTATCCTCCCGAGGAGAGCTAACATCTTTCATATCAGCTTCTTCATCAGTTTCTGACTTTTCATCCATCTCTTGTTCCCCATCTGTATAACCATTACTAGCAACCGCTACTTTCTTCCTTTCTAAATCCAATCTAATTTTCCTGTCTTGCCGTCTCAACAAATTTTCAAAAAGCGGCATATCTTCACCACTTGAAGAATTCACTCTAAGTTTCCTTTGCCTCTTAATTTCTTTTTCTTTCTGTCTATCCAACTTTCTTTTTACTGCCTGTCTTGTATTCATAAATGGTGGTTCTATATTTTCCTTGACTGATTCTTCACTAATATAATCGTCATACATGTTATTTTCCTCTGTCATGACTGTTTTTGGTACCGTTTCTTCTTGTTCAGCTGTAGTAGATGCTGTTGTCACCTGTTTCCCATTCTCTATAGGTATTGGATATACCGATTGTCTGACAATCTGTCCACCTGACAATATTTCTTCGGAACAATAATTATTATTACTATTCTCTGCATCCCTTTCCTCATTATCCCGCCTTAAGTGCTCTACATGTGAACGTGCAACATGCCCTGAAATTTGATTCTTAATAGTATATGACACTGGACCCTTTTTTTCTAAAATATAATATCCCGGGACCCAATGAGCATCAAACTTAGAGTTTTTTCTATGTTTTTTGTAATACACCCTATCACCTATGTTGAACTCTTGTAAGTGTGCATTTTTATTTGCGTATTTCTTCTGTCTTTCTCTAGCCTTAATTATATTATTTCTTAAACGTACATGTGCTTTATGCATCTCTTGCAACCTTGTTTCCTGAAAATCTTCCCCCAGATATTTTCTCCTAGGCTTTAATAAATTATCAATTGGCAATATTGGTTCTCTCCCATATACTAAGTAAAATGGTGAGAAACCTGTTCCTTCATTTTCGTGTGTACGTATCGCCTCTAATGCTATCCCCAAATAAAGATCCCAATCCATATCATGTTCTTCTACATTTTTCGCTAGAATATTGTATAGTGTTCTATGTTGTCTCTCATTTTTAGCATTAGAAGTTGGTCTGTAATATGAAGTCCTAATGTGTTTTATATTCAAATCTTTTACCAATTTTTCAAACTTTCTATTAACAAATTCTTTCCCATTGTCTGTAAGTATTATTTGTGGACACCCAAACCTTGGTATAAATTCTTGTAACAGCATATTTATAACCGAATCAGCACTCTTGTCTGGAATTGGATAAACTTCCGGCCAGAGACTATATGAATCAACTATATGTAGTAAGTATACATTTCCCGATAATGTTTTTGGATGAGGACCTGAAATATCCAAACTTACTTTCTGCATTGGAAATTGAGGAATATCGGTATCTTGTAAAGGACATTTGATTATCTTCATGTTTCTTAACCTACACTTTTCACATGCTTCAACATATTCATATACGCTTTTGAATAAATTCGGCCAGTAATATTTACTGCTAATAGCCTTCACTAACTTATCTCGTCCAAAATGACCATTATTATCGTGATATGCCTTTAAGACTTCTTGTTCTAAATGTTTCGGAATATATTTTCTTACTCCTTCACCTTTTTCACTGATATAATATAATTGATTGTCTTCTTGTAACTCTACAAACTTTCTTTTAAAACTATTTTCCCCTGTTTCTTTCAGTTTTCTTTTTATTTGTACTATTTTTGGATCTAATTCTTGTTCTGTTTTCATATCAAACTGTTCTAAATGTGGGTCTTCTGTTCTAGGTTCAGACTCTTGATCCGATGGTAAACTCTCAAAATCTTCCCTATTTATTATGGCAGAATCTAATATATTTACTTGCCAATTTCGATCGTCTATCTCTGGTTCAGCTTCATCTTCCGTGTTTCCTGATGACTGTGTATATGGAATCCTAGACAAAAGATCGGCGCATGTATTATGTTTCCCCGAAACATATTCAACCTTAGCATTGTACCCCTGTAAATTCAATGCCCACGTTTGTATTTTCCTATTTTGTATTGGTGCTTCTAATATCGACTTTAATGGCATGTGGTCAGTTCTAATAATGAAATTGGCGTTATGTAGGTAGTAATTTAATTTTTGAAGAGCGTAGTGTATAGCATATGCTTCTTTCTCAATAATCGGCCATTTCTTTTGAGTCTTGCTGAGTTTATGAGACAAGAAATAGATTGGTCTTTCATTTTTAACCCCTGGTATTCCAGATTCTTCTCCTTCATATGGTTGAACTAAACATGCTCCTATTGCGTTGTCTGAAGCATCTGTGTATAGTATTAGCTGTTTATTCAGGTCTGGATGTGTTAATAATGGTACCACTGTTAAGCTATCTTTTAAAAGTTCGAACGCTTTTTGACACTCCTCATCCCACTTAAATCTAGCGTATTTACCCGTTAAATTCGTAATAGGTATTGCTATCCTTGAAAACGCTGGTACGAACCGCCGATAATACGCACACGTTCCTATAAATGCACGTACTTCCTTAACATTAGTTGGAGCAGGTAACTCTTTAATAACCTTTATCTTGTCCTGGTCTGGTTTAATACCTTCCCTATTTATTATATAGCCTAAATATTTTGTTTCTGTCTTTAAAAACTGGCACTTACTAAGCTTTAATTTAACGTCATGCCTTCTTAATCTATCAAATACCAGTCTAATATGTTTCAAATGATTCTCTACATTTCCCTTCGTAAATATCAATATGTCATCAATATATGCTAGGGCAAAATTTTGCATACCGTCTAGTACTTCATTTATTAAGAACATATAGTGAGACGGTGCATTTTTCAGACCGAATGGCATACGTAGAAATTCGTACGAACCCATATGAGTACAGAAAGCACTCTTATTTTGAGCATCCTTCGACATCGGTATACACCAAAATCCTGACCTAGCGTCTAGTGTTGTGAAAAATGTGGAGCCATTAAGTAATCCTAAAATATCATCAATCACCGGCAATGGGTACGCTACATTCTTAGTAATTTTGTTCAACGCCCTGTAGTCACAACAGAACCTGTTCGAACCATCAGATTTGGCTACGATTACCACCGGAGATGACCATTCTGATTTTGATCTGGTTATTATGCCTGCTTTCAACATATCTTCTATTGCCTTTTCTACGACTTCTCTATTTCTTAATGGAGTTCTATATGGTTTTAAACTAATTGGTGGATGGTCTCCCGTATCTATTTCCATTGTAACTGTTTTCGTCTTACCCAATTCTAAATCATTAATTGCAAACACATCCTGATTTTGTTTTATAAGTTGTTCTAATACTTCCTTATTTTCTGGCGAAGTTTTTAATTGTGCTAACAATTCTTGTTCTCTTGTTACTTTGTCTAGTGAATGTATTTGTGCTGTATTTCTTCTAGATGGATGGATCAATTCATCCATTCTTACGTTCCCTTTTCTTCTGCATCCGCGTCTGTTATTAATTCTTTCACTAGAGGTTTCTGAATAACTTATGCCTGCCATATTTACTCTATCCGTTGCCAATATGTCACTAACGTTATGTTCTAGCTTGGCTATTACACATCCTCTGTATAATTTAATTTCTCTACCTGTGTTATTAATAACCATCACTGGAAATGTTAAACTTTTATCCAATTCTATTATTCCATCCGGAACTTCTAAACCTGGCTCATCTATTATTTCCTTTTTCAATTCAGTGATTCTGACTATGTTTCCTGCTACATAATACGGGTTTCTCTTCAGCTTTGCTTGTATCAAATTAACTGACTGTGGTTTTAAATTCATGGTCGTTTTAACTCTAACTAATGTCGACACATGCATATCTTCTTCTAAATCTACGTAAACATCTTGGAATTTTAATTTATGTAAATCAAATAAAAGTCTCACCCCATTTTTCAATAAAAAATCTCTACCCAATATCATATTTCTATTTAAATCTTTGACTACATGGAACATATGCCTGACATTTATCCCTCCTAATTTAAAGTTTATCATCGTTTGTCCTAGCACTTCTAACTTTTTGTCCCGTTACCGAATGAAGATTCTCCTGAATTCTAAATATTTTACAATTTCTTAACATTCGATATAAAAATACTTCTTTAATCACGCTAACTTGTGCTCCCTGAATCAACTAATGTTCTAACTTTATATTTTCCTATTTCTACTATACATGAGCTTGGATCTACCATATTTAATGACAATTGTGTTATCTCTGCTTGTTTTTTATTTCTAAATGTCCTATTATACTCATCCTTTGGATTTTTAATACCTTGATGCCCCTTTTGGATCTTACTATCTTCCCTCCTACTGCCGATCCTATTCAGTAAGCGGGATGCCAATTTCCCTGATTTCCTGACCTTCTAAAATTTCTCTGTATTTCTCCATAATTCCCATTTGCTGGTCTGCCATTTGCAGTTCTATTCTGTGTACTCGTCTGAACACCTCTATTATTTTGTGTATTCGATGGGACACGTCTGTTACCACAGAAGCGAAAAATGTGCCCACGTTGGTGACATCCCCAACAAACCACATTCGAGTTATTTGTGTTACCTTCCATGTTTCTTACAGTATTTCTCACTTGTCCTCCTCTACTTTGATTATATATGTTATCGTTTCTTTGTACCATCTGTATTTCTCCTCGTCTTCCTCTCCATCCATGTCTATACTGTCCTACTTCCATAGGTTCTTCAATTCTATCTTCCGAACTACTACCTAACTCTCGTCCTACTCTTAATCTAAACCTTCTCCTCAAGCTTTCCTCTTGTATAGCGATATCTACCGCTTGTGACAATCTTGCAGGATTCTCTCTTAATAATTTAAATTTCAATCCATCTGACCTAATCCCATCAACAAAAATCCCTACTAACATCCGTTCTACTTCTTCAGCTCGTACATTCTGTCCTAAAAATGACTCTTCAGCTAAATTAATTAACCTGTCACTGTATAGCTGAACACTTTCTGTACTGTTTTGTCTAGTCTGTCTCAATACTGAAAATGCGTGTTGTGGATCAGTAATTTCAGCATATTTTCTTGCGAGATCATCTTTAAATTCTTCCCAGGTTTCACCTCCTGCTGCTTCTAACTTTCTTCTTATGTGGTCAGAAACTGGACTTGTACTTGTTCTGTATGCCAAATTCTTTTTCTCCTCATCTGTAGCGTTTACTAAATACGCATGTTTCTCAATAGAAATGACCCATTTCTTAAACTGGTTTGCCTGACCACTAAATCTTTCAACATCACTGCTTACATTTTGTTGTCTTAACACTGCATCCAACCTTGCTATTGCCCCGCCAACTCCAGTCATTACCTGTGAAAAATCTTGGGGTTGCATCCTAAAATCTGTACTGGAAATTATCAAGCAATATACAAATATTTCAAACAATATTAATTTCAAATTCAGCAACAATATATAATCTGTTCAATTAATTACTCTAATATTATCTAACTATACTAACTAAAGACTCCAATCGAAGATCCTGACGAAGAAAATTTTCTGTTGCAATCCCGAATCCTAATAAAAGAATTTAAATGAAATCCTGATGCCGAAATACCTACACCACAAAACAAAGGACTCTAATCGACACCGTTGAAATGAGCAGAACAAAGAAGAGCCTCTGAATTTGTTAATTTAATCGAAGTCGAAGTCAGTTCTTTCCAGTTATTTTCCCGACGTTGATTGTGCTCGATATAACGCTCGCTATAAGACTGCTTGATTATTTGCTCGATTAACTGTATGCGTTGGACTTTAATTTCCGTCAATCAAGGTCACCTTCACGCAACCGACAACTGCTCATGGTTTCAGCAAAAATTACTTTCCAACAGCAACCTGGCATTTTCATACGTTTCAGCGTAAAAATGATTCATTCAACAACAATTGGATTTAAACCTGACGCTATCCACTCTCTTATTTGTTACGTGGCATTTCAACAACTGTCAGTTTAAATTGAGCATAGCAAAAATTTTTTCTTGAGACAATTTTCATCAAAGCTTTCATTTAATTGAAGTAACTGTAAGGAATATTGAGGATCTCGACTCAATAACAATGTAATTTGCAATATAACCTTGACTTCACCTTCAACAGTCCAATGAGTTAAAACTCATAATTTTCACCATTCTTTGTATTACTCGGAGTTTTGTTTGGAGCAGGTTATCGTACTGTTGAAATTAAATCATTTCTGGTACTTCAAAATTTCATAAGTTGTAACATGTAATCAACGAGTTCATTCTGATAACCTTGTGTACTAATTTTTGAGGCAAAACGGCATTAGTTGATCCCATTATGCAATTTGCGTTGTTCAGTGCTCAAATTATTTCAGACTATTTATCAGATAAAAACATCAGTCTTTCAAAAAAATAAGTTTATCAATCAAACCTTCTGACTGTCCTGAGAAATCGATCTCCTTCCGAAACAGAAATACACTGAGAACCCACAACAACTACCCCTGGGCGGGCTTTTAGCTGTTGCGTTTCTTATTATTTACTTAAAAAACTTCCTTCTCCAGACGCCCAGACACAACAATATTCCATGGCGGTAACTCTCTCTTCAACATCCCATGTTGTTCTTTAAGGTCAAAGGCACCAAATCAACCTGTATTACAGTGTTACATACAGGTTAGTAGGCACGTGATCGTACAGCTATACACAAGACTCCGTTCCGTTGTTTAGAACATTCTTTATTAGTCGAATCGTTCAACTACCGCATAATGATGGTAAGCTCAAATCAAATCCCGATGTTTACATGTTCCTCCCTTCTTGCTAGCTGGACCCCAAGTGACGTGTGTCCCAGCCTAGATACACTTCTTCATTCGTGCACACACGTTCACTTGCTATGGTTTTCCCACTAGTCAAGGAATGCGCAGCATTCCTTAACTCTCTACTCCTAAGCTACTCTGTTACAATTTCTTCTTTTTTAGGTATTCATTGCTTGTTCCATTTCTTCCATTGTTAGATTTGCCATCATATATTCTGCTGCTGTCTCTGTATTACTATGATGTACCTGTTTGTCTTTGATTGCTTTCTTCTGTTCGGTTGTAATATCAATGTGGTTTGCACTGGCATAGTGTTCCATTAGTGCATTTGCAGCCTTTTTTCCTGTAACCAAGGCATTTCTTTGTTTAATTGTTATTTGTTTGTTTCTAGGTCCTTCATTGTTCATGGTTTTCACTAGTTTCCATAGTTTGTTTCCATCCCTGTCAAAGTTCAGGTTTTCTGTTTTTTCCCTCCAACAATCTCTTGCTGTTTGATTTACTGTTCTTTTATATTTTGCTGAGATGGCTTTGAGAGAGATATTCGCTTCAGTTGTTTATTCTCTCTCTGCTGTCTTCCTGGCATCTTCAACTTTGTCCTCCACAATTTGTAGTTCTTCAGTCCAGTATGGTTTGTAATTTTTCCTCGCTCCTCTTGGAATAGACTCAGTGGCCGCCTGTATTATTTCTCTGTTTAGACTTTCCACCATTTGCTTCATGTTGCCATATCGTGTATTTATGTTTTCACAATATTTGTCTGTTAGTATGGCAAATCTGTCCCAATGTTTGTAATTCCAGCGGTGCAAAGGCTTTTGCTCCTGTGGAACATACTCCATATTCATTAAAAGCTTGATTGGTCTGTGGTCACTAGCTGCTAATTGGTCAAGCACATGGCGATCGATTTTGTGGAGGATGTCTCCTGTGCAGAAAGCTAAGTCTGGAGTAGAAGTGGTAAACCATCTTCTGGAGCAGAAGCTCGGTGTGTCATCCGCTTTGTTGAGTAGATGGAGATTTGAGTCTATTTCTCAGTTCTCCACTTCATTTCCTCTTTTGTCAGTATCTGGGTATCCCCATCTTTCTGAACGGCTATTAAAGTCTCCGACAATAATGCAGTTTGTGTCAGTTATTTTCATTTTTGAGAGTGTAAGGTCCTTATCTGCTGGGCTATACAGATTGTAAATTCTTATTTTCATGTCCTTTATCATTATATCAACACCTGTAATTTCCATCTGGTTGTCAGAGATCACAGATACTTCGCTGCAAGGTATTGTATTTCATGTAAGTATTAGAACTCCTCCTTTGTGTCCTTCACGGTCAAAACGTGTAGCCTGATATCCTCTGACTGAGGATTTGTGACTGGCGTTGAGGTGTGTCTCTTGAATGCATGCCACATCTATTCTATCTTTATGAAGACGATTTGTTAGGGAGACTTTCTTGTTATAAACTCCTTCGGCATTCCACTGTAGTATGTTGAGTGTCCAGAGTGTTTGGTCAATAGCTCTTAACCTACTCCTCTGTGCCTTGGCTCCACGGCATAGGGGAAGGTGACCACCAGTAGTCATGGGTGGACCCCGTCGAGACAGTGGGCCCGGCACTATCACCGCCTGATGGGACTTCGCGGGATTAGCACCATAATGATTCATTTTTAATTTGTGACATCATGAATTAAGTTACGTTGCACTGCTTTGTCAAGCCTGTGGCTCAGTACATCCGATTTCGACAAGCATTTTTTGGGGTGCTTTTCCTAGCCTTTGACTGTCCCCAGTCTACCTACAAGGCAGCAGGTTTGTGTGTCTCTTCGTCTGGTCCCTCTCCCTTGACCTGTCCGACATGTGTGACCCTACCCATAGCTGTGCTACTGTCGGCATTGCTCTTGGGGTCATTGGAACACTCATGCCCCTCTACCTCATCACGGTGGACACACAGCAGAGGGGAGTGAGAGTTGATAAAGAAATCCTCAATATTTTTCAATTCTCCCCTCCCCCATATTCTTCTCATTATATGACTAAAGAACACTGTTTGTTTCCCTATATTTGTATATAATTTTATACTTTCATTAACCCTTTCTAGGAACACATTGTTAGTTGCTCTGGCAGTCCAAGATATTCACAACATGTTTCTCAGATACTTCTCCATTACTTCCAAGGTCTTACTAATTTGTTCATTCATGTTCTATGATTGGAAAGGAAAATCACCAATCCAGATTCATCATTAATCTGTATATGGCCCCAACAAAATTGTGCAGTGTGTGAGAAAATGGTGCCATGCATTTAGAGGAAGCCTAGCTAATTTGCGGTACTGCCTGCCTTCTGTTAGCGTCAAATGTTGGGCCGCTCTCACGAAACCCGACAGCTGACATTGTGCCAATGGTTTCGGGCGGAGGAGCATAATTGGGAGATTACGAGCCTTATCCTGGTGGTGGTGGTGGACCAATCTCAAACCTGGACTTTATCCAAATTACACCTTCGCAAAATCAACACCTGCGAAATGAGATGCCTGAGGAGAGCTGCCAACTTAACAATCCGAGATAGAGTAATAAATCCTATTATCGGACTGTGGGATCAACACCTTGTGCCACATTTATTGAAAGACACAAGATCAAGTGGTTTGGCAATGTTGTTAGAATGCAACACCAGCAACTACCATCACTGGCCTTACATCAAAGATCATCTGCGACGAGACCATGAGGATGTCCAAGAAGAAAATGGATTGACGACATCAAAGACATTGTACAGCCACATGGAATGACACTATCCAGTGCTGCCCACCGGACGCTGGAACGCAAATTATTCCTCCCCACGACGCTTGAGGGCAGAAGTGGAAGATGATAATGATCCTGGTGCGAGGAAATGCAAACTAAGACTAAATGTCATGGCATGGCAGAGCTGTCCCTAAAGCTTGGTCAGCAACTTGTCTAGAATTGAAGCTCTGACAGTTATAGCATAGCTTTGCTGAGTCTGCAGCTTGTCTTGTTCCAAATGTATTGATGTTACCTTTCCTATGGTTTAAACTAGGCAGACAGAAAGAAGGATCATGATGTTGATTGGTTTTCTCACTCTACTCAGAAGCTTTTACACAAGTCTATTGTGAAGTTAAGGTTATATACAACAATTAATCTTTAAAATGTTTGTGTTTGTTAGATATTTTTGGGGCGGCTCAGTATTCCAGGTTTTGTTCTTTCTGGTCATAAAGCTTGTCTGTGCAGAATTGCAAAATGATGAATAGTTTGAAAACTTCTTGCTCCATGTATCGTAGCCTGTAGGCCAGGTTTAGATTGGACAAGTTGAATTAGAAGGCCGTAGTGAATCATTTCCTGATATCTGTATTCACACTTCCATGTTTGTACTTCTATTTACAGCGCAAATTTCGCCGTGATGAGTTCTTGGGCAGAATCAATGAAATTGTTTATTTCCTGCCATTTTCCCAGTCAGAGCTCACCAAGCTTGTCACAAAAGAACTTCAGTTTTGGGCTAAACGGGTAAGTTCAGCTTTTTATTGAAACATTAAAACATATATTTTCCAGCAGGTCCGCATGGCCAAATGGATAAGAATACATGTTCTTAAAACATTCGTTGTGATGATGCCGAGGTAAGCAGTTCAACCCCTACACCGGACAGCTAGACTAAAATGTTGACCTGTCGTCCTTGACTTGGGGATGTAAATTACAAGTACCTCTGAAGTCGGAGTGGGTTCGCCTGATGGCGAGGGACACTGTTAATAGGGAAAGCTAATCCACACACAAAATTCAGTCCAGCACTACTATAAATAGTGTGTTTGGACTACGCTTGAGTTCAAAGTGAACGAGCGCAAAAAAAAATTATATATACACATTTTCCAGCGTGTAGAAGAGAGTGCTCTAGTACAAGGATGAATTTAACTGTAAATTGTGTGCCTCTGTAGGGATTCAGTGCAGTGTTTGTTTACTGAAACATCCTTGACTTTCTGGATCATTCTCAATGAATCATATAGTTAATGAAATGCTTACATGAATGTTGTATATATACCATCTCTGTCATGAACGTAGTAGATATGAGGAAGGCATGAGTAAATGGGATGAGGTGTTTAACACGCGTTTCAGTTGTTTATGAAAGCTCTGTGGCTGTTCCATTACATATTTAAAGACTATACTGGCCGATGCAGTCACAATAAAAACAGTCAATATAATGCCAATTATAGATTTTTTTCCTTTTCTCTTCTTCAGACTGTGACATATGTCATAGCCTGAAAACGAGAATAGAAAAATTCTCTAAAAGTCACAATATTGACTGTTTTCATTGTGACTGCATCAGCCAGCATTGTTTTTACAGGTATTAGTATCACAGAGAGAGAATGGGAAATAGAGAAATTGGAATTTAGATAGACACAGCTTCTCAGCTAAATTCTGAGATGATGTATATGCAGTTACATGAGCTAACAGCATAGGCTTTCAGTGGCAGGAACTCTAGTAGCAGGACAAGAGGTTGCTTAATAGTAAGAACTGGAACATCATAAGACTGCATCAAACCTCACAACATAAGTAGACTGGGAACTGTCCTCCATTATGTATAATCTTATGGACATATGAAATGAACACAGAATCTGTACATTGCTTGAACATGAATGAGTACTTATTCTGTTATACAATAATTTTGCTACTTTCAGGTTAATACTATTTGTAGTGTCATACCACCATGTATAATGTCAAATAGCAGTTTACTTCACATGCAGTTTGTTAACATTCCTGGAGCAAGCATATTTCTCATTCTAAATTAGTTGTTTCAGGGAAGGCATATAGGAGGCAGATTTAGTTTTACTATTCAATGCTACACTTCTGTGTCTGCATCGTACCATGGTTGAGACATTTGTGTGTAGCCATGACCCTAACAACTATGGCAATGGCAGTGTAGCTCCTGGCAGGGACTGCCATGTCTGACAGGTTGTATTGACTGGTGGGGGGAGGGGGGGGGGGGGGTGGGCAGGCTAATAGAGACACAAACCTGTGACTTGATTACAGACTTGGAACAGTTAATGGTTGAGCAAGATATACTTAACAGACTATATGTTGAAGTCTACTGCACAGGGCTGCACGCCTAATGAAATAGTTAAATGTACTTTTGCTATATGACCTTGTATGTAATTGCCAAGCACTTGAGAGCCTAATGGAAGTGCTTAATTCACATTATAGCTGTTAGCTATAATAGTGAAATATTGCTTACTATAAATTACACAAGTGATGGTCTTGATGAAGTGTTCTTATTTGGTAATGTAACTCAGCATGCTTCTTTATCAAAGCTGATCCTACAGAAAACATTTGAAGGCAAATAAAACTGCCAAATAAATCCTGCCTACACCAGACATCTGGACTAAACTGTCGACCTATCGACCTTGATTTGGGGACATAAATTTACAAGTACCTCTTAAGTCGGAGTGGGTTCGCCTTATGGCGAAGGACACTATTAATAGGGAAAGCTAATCCACACACAAAATTCAGTCCAGCACTACTAGAAGTAGTGTGTAAGGACTACGCTTGAGTTCAAAGTGGGCGAGCGCCAAAAAAAAGATGAATGGACAGCCTATGACAATGCCATACTTACACAGATAGGGAGCAGTGGAAGACATGGACATCTGACACATTTATCATAACATCCCTGCGACCCTTAGATAAGGCTGTAAGATAGAAGAAGAAGAATTATGCCTGCAAATTGTTTACTGACAGTTATATCTCAAACTGTTGGTGTCGTAATTTGGTAATAACACGGGTCACATTTCTGTCTGTACATGTTTGCTTCATGTGATCTGGTTGCAGGCAAAGAGCAAACACGAAATTGGACTTCTTTGGGATCATCAAGTTGTAGATGTGTTGGCTGAAGGATTTGACACTCACTATGGAGCCCGTTCCATCAAGTACGAGGTATGTTCTTGTGGCAGAAAGTGCATATTTATAGGTACACATGACCACATATCACAAATACGTGAGGTAGACACACTGTAGAAACAACAAATACAAACTTGACACACGTTACCTCACATGGACATGTCGCATTTAGAGTGTGTCAGGAATTGTTGCATTTTGTATTAGCATATACTGGTGTAGTCAGTCTTCCATATTGACATAGTTGAGCACAGCTATGTGAGAGATCCAGTCACATGTGGCAAACACCTACAATTAAATTAATTGGAGTAAAACTCTTTGGTAGTTTGAGAATTTTGTTACATCTCGCTTCCTTGCAACTGATGGTTTCTGCTTCTTGGACTGGTTGCCTTGTATCTTTTTTTTAAAGTTGCATATCCCTTTACAGGACGTTGCAGCGACACCAGCATCTTTCAGATGTACTAGGCAAGATTACCCTCAGTAGTATGCCATTGCTTTCTGAGCGACCAGCTCAAATACCCTGTAAGTTACCAACGCTCAAAGAACGATAGAGTAGATGCAGACTACTAATTATTTCTGTATTTCACTAAACAAACATGGAATAGAGTTGGGCACTTTAACTACCACAAAATACACCTGGGATTCATTAATCAGTTACATTTTTAAATGGTTGGCTGATATAATCTCCAACCTCTTTAGTATTTTGTCTATGTTTATATTTAGGAATGCTTTTCTCTATTCATCACGTGAATTTATCTCCTAAGTGTAATGCTGTTTTCCTCTAGTACATTTGCCTTTTAATTTTCCTTCAATCATAGTTAACAAGCCACAATGTTGCAAACAAGTGTCAAACATATTTCACCTCAAATCACGCACATGAAAGATGCAAACAAAACATTATATTCCTAAAGTGCCAGAAATTCTGGCACATAAATTCAATTATAGAGGTGAAGGTGACATTTGCAGACACTCAGAGAACCCATCCGTTCCTTGAATGTCCAAAAACAAGAACTGACAAAGATTTCAAAAGTGAAAGAAAAACAGTGCATCAACGTCTTCAGCAGCAAGACAAGACATATGGGCTGAGTGTTTCTAAAAGAATGTAAACTATGTAAATTGACACAACATACAATATAAGGTGGTAAGAAGATGATATGGGGTGTTCAACAAGATGTTGCATGCTGAAGAACAGCTGACACAAGGCCACATTTCAAACATAGAGGAACCAAATCTTGCTGAAATACAACAGAAGAATGAGCAAAATATGAGGCAGGTAGTGAAATTGAATGCAGAGACTTAAGTGGTCTTCAAATAAAGTGGGGAAAACATGAACAGGTTATTTCTTTTAAAAACAATAACATAACACTGAACAAAAAGAAGCACACACAAAAAACCTCCAAAAAGCAATCTGAAAAACAGAACAAGAAAAATGGAACAGGCAAAAAGCTTTTAAACACAGGTGAAACAATGCTGTTCTCAGACAATATACAGAAGAAACAGCCACACAAAGTAAAGGAGCGGCAATAATGCCATCTAAAGAGGCAGAGAAAGCATTAATAATGTGGGAAGAAGTAAATTTTAGACATTAAAGATAAATGTGATCCAATGATGAAAAGGATAAATCTGTTAAAGAGGAATTTTATATGAAAAGAAAATTACCAAAAAAAAGGCACATCAAAATGTTGGTGGGTGACCTGCATGCCAAGAAAGGATAAAATGGAGAATGATTCACTAATTTTTTTGCAGTGAATCAATATATTATAGGAGTAATATTTTTCTATATAACAGAATACATTGCGCATCATAGATGTCACCAAATCACAAACTGATCATGTCTGTATTAACAAGAAATTTAAATCATCTCTGTATGGGATAAAGCAAGTGTGGAGAGGTGCAGATGTAGTTTCACCATCTGCGCATACATACAATTATGTTAAAACTTAAGAGATATATAACATCTTATAAATATGGGAATCAATACAAGGCAGGATATCTCAAAATGAAAGAAACTAAAGAAACAATTTATGGTTGTAGTCAGGTTTTACAACAATTAGTAGATGAAGTGAGTACAGAAGGCTGTTGGCAGCAGGTTGAAAGCATCTGAAACAAATCATGTATAGACATGTTTTGAAAAAAGGAATAAAAATAAAGGAACTCTAATGCTCAAGCAATGGCAAACTACTGAGCGTAATCTTGCCAAGAAATCAACAGTCAGCTGAAAGATGCTGATGTTGACAGCAATGTCTTGTAAAGGATATGCAAATAAAATAAAATAAAAAATTACTCTATCACAATGGCATGACAGATTTGTGAAGCTGTAAAGACAGTTGCCTGGGTTTACATTGACAAGATGTCATATGTTCACATTGTATTTGTATTGCAGGTAGAAAGGCGAGTGGTCACTCAGCTGGCAATGGCTCATGAGAGGCAGCTCATCAAAAAAGGGAGCAAAATTAAGATCACAGTTTCAAACTGTGATGATCTGCTTGTTAGACCAGGACAGTCTGGCTCATGCAATGAACAAGGGGCAACAATTAAGTTACAGGTGTTGGAATCTGGAACTGATGTATACAAAGATTTGGATTTCAGCAACACAGACAATCCTTTCTCTATCCCTCTGAGTGATATCACTGGCTGATGCAACATTTGATGTTTCATGTGAGTTGGCGATAGAAGTACTCTAGGACAAGTGTACGTTTGAATTGTTTTGATATAAATGTATATTTCAGATGATATAGATTGCAGTGGATTAAAGTTCACAATGTCTACACTCACATTGGCTGTTTTGTTCTCCAGAGTATTTGATACCAAGAATTACTTCAGGGAACTCAAGGGTTGAGATCAAGCTGAATTGTACCTTCTTATAATTTGTAGTCTCTGATGTTTTCCGTCACTCCTGTTTTCACTGTGTACTATGGCATTCTTCATGGTTTGGTTATCTGCATCCTGACATGCACATTGTGATATCACTTTTGGTAATACTTGCTTTTTGTGATAACAGATTAATGATAAACTCTGTAAAACAAATGTCTGTCCATACGAAAACGGGTATGTTCTTTACCTATTGTTGGATAAAAAGAAAACTGTGTGAAGAAATAAATAAATCTGTATGTTATGTTTTAATTTTGTTTTCCAGTTTTCTATTGTTTGCATTATGATTGTTTTATGTTTTAATGATGCTTTGTGGATGAGTGGGTTTTAGTTATTGGCTTTATTTTCCTTGACTGGTGTTACTGATTGCCTGTTTTAAAACCCATGATAGTTTATCTAAGCTAACTCAGTAGAATACTGAGCTTTCAAAACTGCTGCTAATGCCATATCTGCTTATTTCAAACTGAGTGTAGGTTAACGGGAATTAACTTGTACACATACATGCACCAATAGTTCAAATCATTGAAAATATTCATCGATACATTCTATGATGACCTTAGCATGATGGTCTGGTGCAAGTCTGTTCAAATAAATACTATACCTTTAGTAATAAGTACTAACTTTACGTGTTGATGTTAGCTAGATCATCATCATCATCACTCATTTCTGTCTGCAGTGACGGTTGACAGTAATGGATCTCCAGCAGTTTCTCTCCTGAGCCTTGTACATTTTGTTAGGCTGTATCCTAGCCAAATCTTGATGGTCTGCCTATTCATATTATTCACTCTGTCTAGCTTTTGACATTTTCCCCTCAACTTGCCTTAGCATTATAGTTTTCAAAGATTACCAGGCATTTGATGTGATCAAGTATCCTGTCTTGTAAATTTTATTTCCTTCACCTGCAACCTTTTTTATTGAATTTTAAAGCTTCATTGCTTGTGTCTTTTTTTCATCCAAAAAAAAACTCGCCTCAGTCTTCACAATACCCAGATTTCAAAAGCCTAAATTATATGCTTTTAGACAAGGAAGAGGAACAAGAGACCACATACTCACTATGCGTTTAATAATAGAGAAGTGCAGAGAATTTAATGTAAACCTATTCTCATGTTTTGTGGATTATTCAAAGAAATTGGGCTGTGTACAACATAAGAAACTTTGGGAAATCATGTGCAATATGGGCTTTCCATCACATGTAGTACAACTCATAAAAATGCTCTATCTAGACCAACAAGCAGCGGTTAGAATAGATTGTGAGACATCAGATTGGTTTGACATCAGGCAAGGAGTCCATCAGGGCTGTGTGCTGTCACCCTATTTGTTTAATCTGTACGCCGATAATATAATGAGAAATGTCAGAGATGATATAACCAGGGGGCAATATGATGCCCTAAATATCGGTGGTCATGAAATACCAGACATTCGATATGCTGATGATACAATATTACTATCCACATCACAGAATGGTATAGAAAACTTGATAACCTCAACCTAAAGAAATAGTGAAAATCACAACTTATATCTTAACATAGCAAAAACAAAGATAATGCATACAGATAAAATTACTATGGAGAAAGAAATATATGTTAATGAGGAAAGATTGGAGGTGGTGGAAAATGTTGAATATCTTGGGTCATTGATTACCAACAATGGTGACACAATGAAAGAAATTGGATGACAACTATCAATTCCTCTTCAGGGACTGAAACAGCTGAGTAAATTGTGGAGTGGGACAGATAGAACTACAAAGATTGGATTTTTTAGAGCATGCATTTTTCCCATTGCAGCATGCGCCTGTGAGACCTGGGCACTTGCTGGGCAGGCTGGGCAGCGCATGAATGCTTTTGAATATAAATGTTATTAACGGGTTCTAAGAATATCTTGGGTAAAGAAAAGAACAAATGCATCCATACTTCAAGAGTTGAATATTGAAGAGGGTTGGCTATTGGAGACGATAAAACAAAGAAAATGTATATGTTTTGGTCGGTCACTTGAAACGTCATGAGGGTTTGGAGAGAGCAATGAGGGGTGTGTGCCTGGGAAGGGAGGGGGGAGGCCAAAGAAAAGATGGATGCAGGATGCAGCGGATAATCTCCAGATGGGTGTATCGGACGCGGGACATTTTGCTTGTGATCAAGAAATTTTCCGGAAGGTTGTTATGGGAGCGAGGTTCTGCAAAGGGCATGCTACTGAATGAATGAATGAATGAAATTATATGCTCCATCTTGTTTATGAAGCTCCATTCCATATAACAATTTTGAATATGCAAGGCATTTGAACGAGGGGATGGAGCGCATATGGGAATGTCCTGAGTGCAGTGATGTCAGTTCTTAACTCAACTCAACTTGATGAGCCTCAGTTTCAGGTTCTGTGATATTTGTTTTGAGAGAAGTGCATGTTTCATGTTATTGAATATGCACATGGCAATTTCAGTTATTTTTGTAATTTCCATTTCACATGCCCTGCCTTCATGCCATTGTTTGGCCCAGGTATATGTAGCTTGATACCTGTTTCATGATGTCATTATTGCTATGAATGTTAACTGCTGGACTGTCTGTTCTTTTAGTGACAATTATTGATGCAGCTAGCTAAAGTTGGTTCTAAAATGTCTGAAGAAATGTATGAATTGAGTATTGTGTACATTAGAGTTATCTGTCCTTGTCTGGTTCCCTACTTGTTATGAGGGTAGGGATAAGTAAGCCACAAATGGCTGTAGAAAAATAACTAAAGATGATAACAACTTGAAACCAGTTTATTTTTATAGATATACTGTCCCTTTATTTCTCAACATAATTTTGATGCACTTGTACCCATCGTTTTATCAGTCCTCCTAAACCGGCAGCATCGAACTTCATGCTCTGTTTTCTAAACCACGTTTTCACTTCACATTCAACTTCAGCGTCATTCACGAAATGTCTCCCACCAAGGTGGGTTTCCTGTTTATGCTGACAAATGTTTGTCCCGTAAAGCGGTGCATAGTTGGGTAGAAAATGGTACGAGGGCGAGTCAATAAGTAAGTCACACAGTTCTGTGAGATGGTAGGTCAATGAAAACAAAGCATGCAGTTCTATACAGCCAGTTTGGGAGGACTGATAAAACGATGGGATAAGTGCATCAATGTTGGTGGAAATTATGTTGAGAAATAAAGGGACAATGTAAGTACAAAAGTAAACTGGTTTCAAGTTGTTATCAACTTTAGTTATTTTTCTACAGCCATTTGTGATTTACTTCCCTGGTATTTCAGTCTCCAAGTTTGGGTGAATTCCTATTAGGCCCATAATTCAACAGAAAACAAATCTGAATGCACGACAGTCCAGCTTTTTTGTTTTGTTTTGTTTTGTGCTCGCTCTCTTTCACCTCAAGCATAGTCCATGCACGCTACTTCTAGTGCATTGAACTGAATTTTGTGTGTGGATCAGCTTTCCCTATTACCAGTGTCCCTCGCCATCAGACGAACCCACATTGACTTCAGAGATATTTGTAATTTACGTCCTCAAGTCAAGGATGAGAGATCAACAGTTTAGTCCAACTGACCGGTGTAGGGGTTGAACTCACTACCTTGGCATCAGCACACTGGAAGTTTAAGAGCGAGTGCTCTTATCTATTCAGCCATGCTGACCTCCACATTCCAGCTTAAGAACAGATATACAAATATATGTATAAATGAGGAAAAACTGTGAAATGACAACAACTTGAAAACAGATGTCACACTCCAGCTTAAGAACAGATATATAAATAAGGAAAATCCTTGAAATGATAGTGACTTGAAAACAGATGTCACAGTCCAGCTTAAGAACAGATATATAAATGAGGAAACTCCGTGAGTTGACAACTTGAAAACAGATGTCACACTCCAGCTTAAGAACAGATATATAAATAAGGAAAATCCTTGAAATGATAGTGACTTGAAAACAGATGTCACAGTCCAGCTTAAGAACAGATATATAAATGAGGAAACTCCGTGAAATGACAACTTGAAAACAGATGTCACATTCCAGCTTAAGAACAGTCATATAAATGAGGAAACACCTTGAAATGACAACAACTTGACAATTGATGTCACACTCCAGCTTAAGAACAGATATACAAATATATGTATAAATGAGGAAAAACTGTGAAATGACAACAACTTGAAAACAGATGTCACACTCCAGCTTAAGAACAGATATATAAATAAGGAAAATCCTTGAAATGATAGTGACTTGAAAACAGATGTCACAGTCCAGCTTAAGAACAGATATATAAATGAGGAAACTCCGTGAGTTGACAACTTGAAAACAGATGTCACACTCCAGCTTAAGAACAGATATATAAATAAGGAAAATCCTTGAAATGATAGTGACTTGAAAACAGATGTCACAGTCCAGCTTAAGAACAGATATATAAATGAGGAAACTCCTGTGAAATGACAACTTGAAAACAGATGTCAAACTTCCAGCTTAAGAACAGTCATATAAATGAGGAAACATCCTTGAAATGACAACTAACTTGACAATTGATGTCACACTCCAGCTTAAGAACAGATATATAAATGAGGAAACTCCGTGAATTGACAACTTGAAACAATGATGTCAAACTCCAGCTTAAGAACAGATATATAAATAAGGAAAATCCTTGAAATGACAACAACTTGACAATTGATGTCACACTCCAGCTTAAGAACAGATATATAAATGAGGAAACTCCATGAAATTGACAACTTGAAAACTGATGTCACTCTCCAGCTTAAGAACAGATATATAAATGAGGAAACTTCGTGAAATGACAACTTGAAAACAGATGTCACATCCAGCTTAAGAACAGTCATATAAATGAGGAAACGCCTTGAAATGACAACAACTTGACAATTGATGTCACACTCCAGCTTAAGAACAGATATATAAATGAGGAAACTCCGTGAATTGACAACTTGAAAACAGATGTCAAACTCCAGCTTAAGAACAGATATATAAATAAGGAAAATCCTTGAAATGACAACAACTTGACAATTGATGTCACACTCCAGCTTAAGAACAGATATATAAATGAGGAAACTCCTGTGAATTGACAACTTGAAAACTGATGTCACAGTCCAGCTTAAGAACAGATATATAAATAAGGAAAATCCTTGAAATGATAGTGACTTTAAAACTGATGTCACAGTCCAGCTTAAGAACAGATATATAAATGAGGAAACTCTTTGAAATGACAACATCTTGACAAATGATGTCACACTCCAGCTTGGGAACAGATATTTAAATGAGGAAACTCCGTGAAATGACAGCAACTTGAAAACAGTTGTCGCACTCCAGCTTAAGAACAGATATATAAATGAGGAAACTCCTTGAAATGATGACAACTTGATAACTGATGTCACACTCCTGCTTAAGAACAGATTTATAAATGAGAAAACTCCTTGTAGTAACAGTGAATTGACAACTGATGTCACACTCCAGCTTAAGAACAGATTTATAAATGAGGAAACTCCTTGAAATAACAGTGACTTGACAACTGATATCCTACCTTGAAGCACCACATATTTCCAAGGAAAGTGCTAATTTTGATCACAGGAGGGGAGAAAGACAGAAGAGAAGGCTATCATGTTTGTATATGTGTTTTGGAACTGTTTCTGACTAGACAGCAGCCCAAGTCAATCTTGATATAAATCCTGTAAGGATCTTTTTTTTTTTCATATCCCTTACAGGACGTTGCAGTCAACATCAACATTTTTCAGCTGCTGTTGATGTACTAGGAAGATTACGCTCAGTAGTTTACCATTGCTTTCTGAGCCGCCGGCTCACATACCCCGTAAGTTACCAATGTGGTGAGAACTGCTACCAATTCTCGCGCAGGTTACGTTACTTACAAGAATATATAGGATTATGGAGAAAGACGTTAACCCCTGGTCCAGGGAGCGTGGCCAAAAGCATAAGGGATCTATGCCCATAAGGGACCGTAAGGATCTAGGGATATTGAAGTCCTATACACACATACTCTCTTACCAACCTTCACTCAAGTCTCAGTCCTCCCTTGCATTTGTATATCATTACTTTTCTTTTTTTCCCTATTTTCTTCTTCTGCTGCTGCCCTTCAACTCCCAGCGGAACATAGGCCGTCAGCCAAATCACTCCAACCCATTTGTAGACTTGTTAATAATTGGTGGATTTCCAGCTAAGTTGTCTACAGGATGAAGTGACCAGGTCACACGTCAACTCTCTTATGACATGCATATTAGCTTACAATACTATTCTTTAATTTCCTCATGGGCCCTGACAGCTTGAGTGGTACCACATTGATTTTATAGGCAATTTTATGTTTAGTAGTTTGCCATTGCTTTCTGAACAAGAAGTCAATCTTAAAGTTTATGACCAGTGTATGTAATGAACTCACTACTCCACCATCAGTGCATAGAAAGTTTGAGTGCAAGCATGCTAAACTGCTCGGCCACGCTGACCATACATTCAATCAATCAATCATAATAGCGTAAAGGTGAATCACTATCGTCAACGTGTTGCTGGACAAACAGGTCATCTTTATAAACACTTGGTCATCACAGTATGAGAAAGTTATCATTATTTCCCACCGTCTGTTGACTTCTAAGAGGTACCCTTTTTCCCCCGCCGAATCTACGCTCGCTCATTAAGTCCATTAACTTGGGGATTCTGTCGACAAGCCAATGCACTATTCACAAGGCCTGCATCCTGTGTGTACATACAGTATGTTAATATTGTCGACAAAATAGGAAGTCAGTCGCGCACATTAGAATCCACCGGCAGTTGGACGCTGTAAGGAGAAAGTTGTAAACCTTCGCTGTCTTGGCAAAAGCAAACAATTTAGAACCTGCCCGCAAACTGGTGTATCACTAAAAGTAAAGTAAAAGATAATTTATTAGACTATTCGACACATGATCGATGATGTGGTCAACATCATATCGGCTGCCTTTATTTCCCTTTACATTTCCTGGTACCCATTTTAGATTATGAGCCTAAGTCAAGTTTGCAAAATCCAACTCGATAGGAATTTAAACACACGATCGCCGGGCTGGCAGACACGCGTGTCAGCCACTGCACTAGAACTTTCCCCATGCCAGTATGTAGTTGACTGGTGATGTTTCTCCATCAAGAATGATGATGACCATTCATTTCATCCATTGGGGTTGGAAGTTTGGATCTGTAAGTTCTAAGATGGCTGGTAAGGCCTATCTATTTTGGCTCGAAATGTTCTTAGACAATGTGGGCAAGGAATGCTTGACGTTCCTGGAGGAGGATCTCCTGCTGTGGTCTTTTTTTTCCCCACAGCTCTTGCAGTCTGTTTGCTTCACGTCACTTCACCCTTGCATAATGATGTAGGCCATAAATTTAGGTCTTTGGCAGCTGTATCTCAAGTGTTGTGGTGAATCCCAAAAGCTTTTAGTGAAATCTTCAGAATGTCTTTAAAACGTTTCCACTAGCCACAGATTTTCATTGACTGTAATATGTTGGTATAGCAGCAGTAGTATGCGCACACTGAAACTCCAGTCATGGCTACAGAGATTATCGCTGTGTGATCTCACAGACGGGCACTAGAGGTCTAGGGGATTGTTTCAATGTCAAGTGCGATGAAGTTGGTCTGTGAACCCAGTCAATTAAGTAGAGTAAGTCAATCTGTTAAGCCCAAGACGGTCACTCAAGAACTGCGCTCAGGGTTAAAAAACAAAAAACATAAACCGGTTAATTACATGTCTGCACGATAGTAGACGGAAAGGACCTCAGAGTTCAGACTTATTAGTAACTTGTATTGGGAACAATTGGCAATGATTAGGTACTGAAATAATTATTTGTCGCCCATAGATATATAAAGAGGAGTACAGCAAGAATGCGTGTTGTCCCCCAAGCCTCTTCAACTTATACACAGAAAGAATTTTTAAACAAGTCAAACTGCCTGGATTTCATCTATGAAAGAATCATAAACAATCTTGGATATGCTGACGATACCGTGTTACTTGCAGAAAGCGAGCAAGTTACAAAACCTAGTGGAACAAGTAAACATGCACAGCGCAGAATGTCGCTTAGATATTAACATCCAAATAAATGAAAGTTATGATAATTAGCAGTGGAAAGGAGAGGTCGTCGATGAACATCGCGGTAAATAAGGAAGATACTAGAACGGATAACAAGTTTCTTCTATACCGGACATGTTATAACAAATGATGTCAGAAGTGAAACAGAAATCAAAAAGAGAATAGGAATGGCCACATATGCTTTCATCGTCATGAAATCGGTATTAACATCCAGAGAGATGAACAACGCATTAAAAATTAGAATTATCAAATGTTATATTCAACACTACTATATGACGCGGAAATGATGTGGACAATGAAAAAGCAATTTAAAAAATCGAACAGAGGTTCTGGAGATGTGGATATACAGAAAAATATGTCGTATTTCGTGGAAACAAGAACAACCAAACGCAGAGGTTCTAGAAAGACGGAATGAAATGCGTTGATGACATAAATAGTTGAATTCAATTGAATTGAGCTAAGAACCAATATCACTGCACTCAGAACATTTCCATACGCACTCCGTTTCCTAATTCAACAGCCAGCGAAGAGGCATACTATTAATCGTTGCCACCTCATTGAAAGTTCTCCTTGTCTTCCTTCTCGGTTTTGAGATTTTTCCAGAACCCCTACAATATCATTCTTTCCACATACGGGTTCTCAATCTATTCCCCCACTTTCCCCACCTGGTTCCACAGGTGCTCGACCACCTTTCCATTATCCGTAGGTATTCTACCACCAAGAGGTGCATTCCCTGCCAGTCTATCAGCCTGTTCATCTCCCCGCACTCCTTCATGGCCAGGGCAAAAAATCCGTACAATTCTCACAATCTGTAAACTCTGACGCGATGATACTTGATAGCCATTCCACACAAAACGTTCCTTTCTCCATCTTACTTAACAAACTCATTGAGTCCGTAATGAATACAGTGTGTGTTGCAGTGGTCTCCTCTAACCAACGGAATGCCGCTGTTACTGCTTCCACCTCCATTCTCATGCTGGAGGTCGTAGTCTCATATGCCAGACTCTCCTTTTTCCAGAATCGGCCATTAGCCTTCGCGATGAAACCCCAATACTACATCTGCTTATCACCACTGACCCATCGGTTTAGATCACTATATCACTTTGATGTGTGTTACTCTGGATCAGTTGTTGCATCCTCAACCTATGTGTGACCTGCTGCCCATTCTCTGCACTCATGGACCAGTGTTACTATGACATTGTGCCAGTCCGTCGCGTCTTCGGGTACTTTAACCCACTATTTTTTGATGAAAAAAAAAGCAAGTGAAATATTTCGGCCACAATAAAAGAATAACACTCTTATGCTTGCTTGCTTGTGTTCATTGGCTTGAGCTCCAACGCAAAGTCCTGTATGTCGGATGAAGGCATCCTGTTGTCCAACATCAGTGTGATGTCATACAAGACCTGAGGTTTGCGTGAGTATCCGTTGTCCCATGTCTGGCTTATTGGTGTGCAGACTGGTGGTTCCTCGCCATACAGGCAGACACTCTCCGACTTCGGAGGAAACACTCTTATAACAACCATACTGGAGGGTGAGGTTGAAGGTAAGTGAGTAAGAGGTAGACAACGATACAAGTGGGACGATAACATCAAGAGATGGACGAACAGCAGTCTGACAGAATGTACAAACAAGGCGAGAGGCAGACAGTGTTGGAGATCCATTGCAACCAACCTTCATTGTGGAGACGGCACCTGATTGACTCATTGAAACCACAAACACTATCAACAATGTAGTGAATGAGATTCCATATTAAAGTATGTGTTTAAAAAAAAATAAAGAGGGGGGGGGGGGGGGAGAGAGATTGAGAGGACGCGGACAATACAAAGACAACGTTACAAGTGGACGGAGCGATATCAAAAGGAATGAAAGAAGCTTTATGTTATGTATGCAACTTGATGATACCGAACCAGAAGTACTGACAAATCGTTATAGCTGACCTCGAATGAGAAAATTGCTGTTGTGGCATTGTGGTTAGCAGGCTTGCCTGTCAAGACGTGTTCAGACGTCACTTCTGAGAAGTGACAAGAGGATATCCCCCCCCCCCCCCCCCCCCCCGAAAGTTACGAAGCTGGTGTCGACCCAGCTTAATAAAATTAGGATGTTAGTTGCATGTCCTTTACAGGATGTCACAGTCAACCCCAGCATTTTTTGGCTGTTCGCGATTTATTGGCAAGTTTACGTTCAGTAGTTTGCCATAGCTTTCTGAACGACCTGCATTCATTCCATTTTATGAAAAAAAAACACCCATCCATCATGTACCATGCCAGAAAGCATGGACATTAGGCTAAAAAGGAGGATATGACTCTCTTTGCCGGACGTCTGGCAACCCTAGTCATGCGTCGAAGTACACTTGTTCCTGCAGCGAGGCGCTGTCGCCATTTGGAGGTGACAGGTTCGAATCCCGGTCGGTAACTATAGCTTTCAAATTTTATGTTATCTAGTGCGTCCTCTAGTGTCTACTTCTTTCTTCTCTTTCTGTGAGCGCCAAACAATACTACGTGTGTTTATTTATGTAACCGTTTCAGCTTCCCAAATTGATTATCTGCTATGGGAAGAAAGCACTTGATGATGATGACCCAATCAGAGAGATCTCCTCTGCCAGAGGAGAGAAACGAGAAGAGCTCTTCTGGTCACAACACAAACATTCTCTCTGTGGCGCACGGCCTGGCATGTGTTTGAGGTGGGTTTGATTACCCATTCGCTCTTAACTTGTCTGTTAGGATACTGAATGCATAATATTTTCACCAATGTCCATAATGGACTAGTACACATTGTTTTCCAATGACCGATGAAAGATATCTTTCTCAGCTCTAAGTGGGAATATACAAACGGAGAATTGTCGTGGATAAGAAGTTGGACCGAACCACAACTAACTCCTGAATGACTCGTAGCCGTAGTGAGTCCTATCACGATTATAAATTTGAGAATATACTAATGCGACCACCACAGTAGATAGGCCTTGAAATTCAAAATCTAATGGTACCACAATGATGCCTGTCCTGTATGTCACTTATAAGTGAAGATATTCACATTTTTGTGAAGGTGAGACGAGTTGCGATTTCTCATGTTATTCACCCGTAAGTGTAGCTCTCCAATGTGTCCGATTACCTCCACAAGCGGGTATGCATGCGAGATGTCTCAAACATTCATATGAAAACTAACTTCAAAAATATGTTCCGTCATGTTAAATCTAGAACAAAATAGAACAAGTTTAGTATACAAATAAATTATTAATAATCTTTAAATTTGTGTTCTCTTTAACTTTAGTAGGTCAAATCGCACGTTTTGTGTGTCAAGTGTAGCGCAATCGATATGCGGCGGCTGTCATCACCCGTGGTTTTCAATTCACAAAGTCACATCTTGGCAGAAAATCTGTTTTTCAACCACAATTCGAGCAAATTTAGTGATGAAACTTTGCTGATTCAGGGGCAATATTTTATATGGCAATTAAAATTCACATTAAACAAAGACATCTGTTGGATTCATCTATTCCAATACGCGATCATTCCGCTGCTTCTGTGGTATGCACTCCCTGGCAGTCGGCAGCTTGCACAGATCCATAGAGCACACTTTATTCACACACTTCCAGTTTCTTAGTTCTATATAATATTTTAGTTCGTAATGTTTAATAGTTTCTATTATATCACCTAATAATTTTGTGAAAAAAAAAAAAAAATTCGAAGCCGGGAACAGAACCACGGTCTCCCGCATGACAGGCGGACTGCTTACGACAACGCTAACAAGAATACAACGATCATTTCACAAAGATATTTATATAGTAAAGCCGCCGTTTTGGGTTTGATGATCGTAACATTTTCGTCTGTTTTTCAACCACAATTAAAGCACGTTAGCAATAAAACTTTCCAAATTTCTGAAAAATATGATGCAGAATTCTAAGATCCATCTACAATTGATGGTTTTCTATTGAAAGCGACAGAAAAAAAAAATGAATTACGCGTCAGTGTGCCTTTTTCTCCGCGCGCGAGGTTGGTCGCAACCAAACGGGTCATAGGCGGATTATGAAAACTGACTTCAAAAATATGTTCCGTCATGTTAAATGATTAAACAATAGTACAAGTATACAAATAAATCATTAATAATCTTTAAATTTATGTTCTCTTTAACTTTAGTAGGTCAGATTGCACGTTTTGAGTGTTTTAAAGTGAAAGTGTAACATGCCATTGCGATCGATACAAAGACACACTTCGCAGAAAATGTTGTTTATCATCCACAATTTAAGCAAATCGGCAATTAAACTTTCCAGATATATTCAAAAGGGAGGCACTACTCGCAATGGAATTGCAAATATAAAAAAATTATATTTGCAATGGAATTGCGAATATAAAAAAATTATATTTGCAATGGAATTGCGAATATAAAAAAATTATATTCGCAATCGATTTGCGGGAAGTAACAAACATGTCACATCGTCTGCTTACTAGTCAATTTTAGTTTGGGCCATTAAGAAGTCTAAGAAGGTGGTTAATTTAAATAGGAATGTTCACTGTTGCGAGTTTAATTCTGCCGAATTCTCCGTATTTATTAATGAATCACTCTTCTTCTTACATCTTACTTCTGTTCGTTCTTTTGGCATCCCGTTTTATTTTTACATTACGTTAGTCCTGTTTAAATATCAAGAATAATTGTTCAGAACAGGTATCCCCAATACAAATAACGATCTCTACAAATAATTCTGTCCCCAGGCAAGTTCAAGAATTGTTAACTTTCGTTTCTGTACACTTACTGTTACCATACCAGGCATCCATGCTTGTTTACATTACCGTCCTACTATTTATGATTCTCTCAATTTGACACTTTCTATGGCCTCCATTGCATCCTCTCTGAGTCTCTGAGTGACTCTGTTCTGGTCCAAGCTGACAGTAGTATGCTTCGCCACAGCAAGACATGATTAGGCAATTCAAACACCAGGCTTTCGATTGACTGGCCTCATTAATTAATAAATAAACAAGGAAAAGGAAATGCTACGCATATTATAAAGTGCAGGAAAACCCGGTATATCTGAAGCAGGTGGAAAAGAGAGAGGAGAAAGATAGATAACGAAAGACATTAAAGAGTGGTAAAGACAAGAAAGGGAGAGGTGGGATATCGAGACTTAGAGCGAGAGAGAGAGAGAGAGAGAGAACTCGTGTTCGGATGGCTAAGCTCCTTTCCCAAGATAACAAAAGTAGAGGACAGATGAGATAAGAACAGAAAGACAAGTGTGCAGGTTCCTGCGGAGCAAGATAAACAACACCTAATACACAAAATCCGTAGAAAACATATGCCTAAAGCGAAATCATCAGACAAGCATTGGTGTCACCTAACTCCTGAAAATGGAAAAAAAACAAAAAACGTCACCTCCCGATTTGGGAATCGAACCCGGAGCTCCCGTGCACCAGGCGGAAACACTAACCACTATGCTACTGAAGACACGTTAACGGATCAACAAAATATTGTAATGTGGACACACGCATAGGAATAATCACGTGACCTACTTCGATTGCGAATATAATTTTTTTATATTCGTAATTCCATTGCAAATAGTCACTTCGTATTCAAAATTATAGGCAAAGTTCAAAAATACATCTATAATTGATGATTTTCTTTAAACAGTGCCAGAATAGTGTTACAAAGTGTACATGCCAGTCGGATCAATATGCACAAAGAACGAAAACACGCCTTCGCAGAAATGTTGTTTTTCTCCACAATTTAAGCAAAGTCGGCGATGAAACTTTCCAGATATATTTAAAATTCTATGCAGAATTCAAAAATACATCTATAATTGGTGATTTTCTATAAACAGCCCAAAAAAAAATATAAAGTATAAGTATAAAATATATCTTTATTTATATAAAAGGTCATGATGATTTCAACCAATCGCAGTGCACGGAATATTAAGCAAACCTTTCCTGGAAAGCCCAGGATGACGTGTGTTATTGTCACGTGAGATTTGAATGAATGAATGACGTCGAAAGAATGCATGATAAATTAGAGAGCGTTTTCCGGGACGAGATTTTCATTGGTGGCACGACTCCGTACATGAATTTTGTTTTTACTTCGGGTAATGGCACGATGGAAGACGCTATGAATAGTGAAACAACTAACATTAGTAACATACAAATTTGAAATAGCATATATAGAAACTATTTTTAAAATTGTGTTCTTACTTATGAAACCATCACAGTTAGATACAGTACAGCTTGACAAGACGAATGCAACGGTATCACAATGAAGACTGTACGTTAATTCTAAGCGGAGTTATTATTATTAATATGTTTGTGTCCTGATCTACAATCAGGAAGTGCAAAGGGATCTGAAGAAATGGGAGTTTTTGTCTTGGCTCAATAAATTGGAAGCTGAGAAATTCTGCTTTCTATTACTGTGGCTTGTTTATTTTTAAATGGACAACATAGTATGTACTAAGTGCCATATATCATTGCGTCCGGGTGGCGAGGCCTAACTTGACATATTATCTATTTTTCGATAGGATGTGCCATGACATAATTAACAATTAAAAATGGGCGCCAATTGTTTATTATTCATTAAGTCTGTCACATTGCTAACAAACCTGGCAAGATGTACATTTTATTGTGCATTTTGGTAACAGGAAAATAAAGATCACATCCCTCTTTTGATAGAATGTCGAGGATTCAAAGGATCGACTTCATTGCACTGGGTTTTATCCCATATGGCTCAGTCTCTTTCTGGAGGGCGGCCTGGCGAAAGCATCGCACAAAGCACGAGAATCTCTGAGTCTCCAAGAAAAATGCACTCGACTTTTAAGACTTTTCGATAGGATGTTCTGTGACCTAATTAACAGTTAAAAATAGCTGCCCATTTATATTAATTAAGTTTCATGTGAAATGTTCGTCGTCGGTGAAAGAACAATTCATGAAAATATACTCGCATTGTCTTAATATACCCACTTCATTGTGACAGCTTTCTTTTGTTGATTAAATATCATGCATTAATATAAATTTGTAACTACTGCATAAATTAAGCAGTCATTTTTGCTAATAATTGATTTCTACTTCTGCTCTATAATTACATTGCTCAATAGCTAAAAATGAGCAATTAATAATAAAATACTAACTTTAAAAAAAACTTATTTGACAGTATTTTATTAATTTAAATAATTATGTGCTGTTGTGCTGCTAAGAAAAACAAAGGGTACTCCTTACTTACAGACTTACACTACTTACAAGTTTACAGAAGGGTCTGAAATCTGGCTTTCTTTTTGCTTTGTATATTTGGCCCCTATGAATATTATAATTTTACTTCTTACATTTAGTTGAAACATTGTAATAAAATCTGGCAAGACATTTATTTTATGAACTATGTATAGTTGGCCCCTGTAAATGCAATGCATCTGTGCTGTTCCTTTATTTGCTCCTTTGTGCAGCTGTAGTGACCTTATGAGAGGGAAAGAGTCTGACAAAGTTACTTTGGCTGCCATAGATGTTAACTTTATCCCGTCTTGGGTACTAATTAGCATGTGGATCGGTTCTCAGCAGGTTAAATTTGTCTATACATTGCAGTCTTCATCGATGGCACCCAAGAAGAAAGACAAAGGAAAGTTGTCAGACTGGATGCAGTGTTCTCTCTGTGGGAAGCTTGTTAGTTCTCAAGATGCACAAGCTCACTCTGCGTCATGTGATTCTGATCATGGCAGCATTCAGGGAAGAGTTTTTCATGGGAAAGTCATTCGAGCAGAGGGATATCTCAATGAAGGTTTGTGGGTTTCTTTGTGTTGTTTTTTTCTTCTGTAATCATTGTCTGTGTTTGTTCTGTGATCATTGTCTGTCTATGTTTGTATGTCTGGTCCTTCATGCGACTGATAATTAACATAAACAATTGACATCTGTCTGAATCTTAATGACATCTGGACTCAAGACTAGTAAAAGAATTCAGGGCAGGATGAGCTGAAGGATTCACTGACATTGATCTTTTCTGTAACTGAACACAATGCACATGCACTTTTGCCATGGAAAACTGTCCTCTTTGTCAGGACAATTCAATATGTACAGTAAAGCAGCCCGTTCCATGCCCTGGGGTATTTTGGGTATATGGTGCTAGCCCTGTAATTGTATAGACCCATTGATGCATGATGGGTGTCATGGTTACACCGCCACCTTTACTTCCGCAAACATTTCCTGGTACCTATGTTAAGCTGGGTCAACCTGGGAGCCCAGGCCAAGTAAACATCAAAATCTCTCCATTAGGTGGGATTTGAACACATGACCACTGGGCTAGCAGGCAACTACGCTACCACAGCTCCAGAAATATTTCTTCACTATAACTCTGAATTTGAAGATCAGCTGGACCAGAATGCACATTAGACCTGCAAGAGTTGATGTATTTGTATGCTCACTTTGAAATACAATATACACTGATTTCATATTAGGACATTTTGGTCGTTCAGAAGTTAAATGTGCTTAATTGTGCTTCAAAAAAGGCATAATAACTGCAACCCATTGTGGGGACTAGGGATGGAGTTATACCCCTCCATGGCACAAAGCCTGGGCTGAATTGTAGAGACCATGTGTTTCCACGTAGCATGATCCCTCTCTCTGCCTGCTTAGTTTACTCCAGAGGATAGGTAACACCAATACGTTTGGGATAAGGCAAGCTGCAGAATCTGCCAGATCAGCAAAGCAGTGCTCTTACTGTCTGCCTGTCAGAACTTCGATACTAGACCCGTTGCTGACCAAGGCTTAGGGTCTGGTCTGCCCTGCTATGACATTTAGTGTTTGAGATGCATTTCTTCGCACTATTATAAGGCTTGTACTCTCCCGATAAACGCAGCTGTGGGCGATTTGGCAGCAGACCGCCTTGCATTGTTTTTTTTAAAAATAAAATGGTATGGGCGCCAGTCGTTCAGAAAGCAATGGCAAACTATTGAACGTAAACTGACCAAGCGATCACAAACAGTCAACAAATGCTAGGGTTGACCAAGAAGTACTGTAAAGGATATGCAACTAACTTTTAAGACTCCCAATTGCACTCCATTAAGACCTGACAATTAATCATATGTTTTGTTAACAAATAAACCACAGTTCTCTAAATGTCATCTGTTTCTGTTCTTTATTCCCCCATGGGAGAGTAGGCCCTCAATCAAATCATACCAAGCCATCTTTCTTATGTTATCTCCATGTCTCCCACATATTATTTATCTGTTTCTAATTCTCTTATCCATGTGTTTTTAGGTTTCCCAATATGATTTTTGCTTTGGTGGGTCCCAGAAAGAGAATTTTCTAGTTTTCAAGTTTTTCTGAGTTAGTGTGTGTCAATCCAGTGCCAGTGTCTGTCCCTGACCTCTGGATTCACTGAACTGTGACTAGTTCTCTCTCTAAGCTCCACATGAATGATTCTGTCAAATTGGAGTTATATTCTATGCAGACACTAGTTCATGAATGTTTGTAGCTTATTAGTACTTGTTGTAGTTATTTTTCATGTCGCAGCTCCACACAGCACTACTTATTTAATGTTTAAGTTAAATGTTTTAAGTTTGGTACTCGTTTTCATTTCTTTTGTCTTCCACAAATTTCCAAGTGCTATGAAATAAGTTTTTGCCTTTGGTATTCTTATTTTCAAACTACCTTCTGCAAAACTTGCCAAGAAACCATAACAACTATAGTCATGAAAGTTTGGAGAGAACAATAATGGAGGGGTATATGCCTGGGAAGAGAGGAAGAGGAAGGCCAGAGAGAAGATGGGTGCATTTTTAAAAAAATGTTGCATATCCCTTGTAGGACGTTGCAGTCAACACCGGCATTTTTCAGCTGCTGTTGATGTACTGGGCAAGTTTTTACGTTCAGTAGTTTGCAATTGCTTTCTGAATGACCGGCTCCCATACCAACACCTTATAACGCAACCTGACACGGTCTGCTGCACAAATCGGCTGCTTCTGCGTTTCGAGCGCCTGTGTAAGCGGCTCATGAACCGCATTCACAAGTCTTTGGCCACGGAGACCGTTCTTGATTACCTAATTCTTATTCCCATAAAAATAATTCACTTCTATGTCTGACTTGGTGTATTCTCAAGTAACCATTGCCTGTCATGAATTAGAAGATGAGGAAAAGAATCTGTTGCTGCATAGGGCATATGCTGAGAAAGATAGTTGAACTAACAAATCCTACCTTTGGAACTCACAGAGCAAAACAAATAGAGGAGACCTAAAATGAATTTGAGTTAGATGGCAGATTTGGGGAGAACATGCAAGAAATTGTAGGAGACAACAAAGGATAGGAGGAAGTCTTATGTTCCACTTGGCGATACAAGATAGCAAATTAAGAAGGTTTGATTGGGGATAGAAAGAATTCAGGCATGTCTACACATTTATTTACAGATAATCACTCAGAGAAAGCCCACAAGCAAGTTTCCAGAACATAAATCACTAGTTTCAGTTGTTGTTATTTAATTATTTGCCATGTACTTGTTTGTGTTTCAGATGGCTCTGTTACTACACATAACATTAGAGACAGAGACAGTGTAGTCTGGCTGGCTGTCTCAACAATGCAGTTTTGTGGCTTGTCCATGGGCCAGCCTTGTGTTGTGAATCAAATCCTTGTAAAGCGAGCATGGCCACTGAAGCTATTACCATTATCTAAAGTTGCTTTGACTGATCAGAGCATCATGGAACTGGGAATTAGGGAGGAAGACACAGTGACCGTAGAGAGATTTTTCCCAAATGAAAATTTGGTTCAGTCCGTGGTGCTTACAATCAGGTAAGGACAATCAGCATATACTGTACTATTTCTGCCAGCAGTTCTCTCATACCTTCTGAGGTTAACCCAGCCTCATCAAATGGACCTAAGGTTTCCCTGGTAAACAGAATGTCACTCTCATCACAGAATGTCCCTCTCATCACAGAATGTTGCTCCCCCTCATCACAGAGTGTTGCTCCCTCTCATCACAGAGTGTTGCTCCCTCTCATCACAGAATGCCCCTCTCATCACAGAATGTTGCTCCCTCTCATCACAGAATGCCCCTCTCATCACAGAAGGTTGCTCCCTCTCATAACAGAATGCCCTCTCATCACAGAATGTTGCTGCTTCTCATCACAGAATGTTGCTCCCTCTCATCACAGAATGCCCCTCTCATCACAGAATGTTGCTGCCTCTCATCACAGAATGCCCCTCTCATCACAGAATGCTGCTCCCTCTCATCACAGAATGCCCCTCTCATCACATAATGTTGCTCCCTCTCATTACAGACTGTCCCCCTCATCACAGAATGTCAATCTATCACAGAATGTCCCTGTCATCACAGAATGTCCCTCTCACCACAGAATGTCCCTCTCATCACAGAATGTTGCTCCCTCTCATCACAGAATGTTTCCTCTCATCACAGAATGTTCCTCTCATCACAGTATGTCCCTCTCATCACAGAATGTTCCTCTCATCACAGAATGTTCCTCTCATCACAGTATGTCCCTCTCACCACAGAATGTCCCTCTCATCACAGAATGTTCCTCTCATCACAGAATGTCCCTCTTGTCACGGAATGTCCCTCTCATCACAGAATGCTGCACCCCCTCATCACAGAATGTCCCTCTCATCACAGAATGTTGCTCCCCCTCATCACAGAATATCCCTCTCATCACAGAATGTTGCTCCCCCTCATCACAGAATGTCCGCCTCAACACAGAATGCCCCCCTCATCACAGAATGTTGCTCCCCCTCATCACAGAATGTCCCTCTCAACACAGAATGTCCCTCTCATCAAAGCCTGCCTAGAACACTCTTCATCCCTTGCCAGTTCCTCTGCCTCATGCATTCTCATACCCAAGTTGTCTTCGGTGTCCCTTGTCCATGGTCATGTTGGTTGATCCCTGTCTCTTCTCCCAGCAACCATGCCTTCCATCTGTGTTATCACCAAACCACATGACAGTTAATATGGCCAAAGTATTTCATTGTCGAGATGTGCTGCTGTTTATTCTTAATAGCTGTTTTACAATATATTTGTGATGAATAGTGACTATTACACAAATGTGACGAGATAAAATATGTGACTAGAGACAAAAAATAATCTGTTGTGAAAATGTTATAGTAGCTTCAACATTCAGCATAAGAGATGCATTTTCAGAAATAACTTGTTAATGAATTGTACAAAAATATGATATACGCTGAAGTAGACACTAAAGAATGTGGTAAGATACTTTCCCTCTCTCTGCTGAGCTATGTATCTTCATGCACATCTCAGAATCTCAGAATATCTTATCATGTGTAGAGGTGGAAACATCTAAACATAATTGAGGAGCCAGTATACTTGTTTTGCAAATACAGGCTAAGAAAATGACTGAAAATTCAGGCTGGTGCCCTGGAATTTTCTATCCCTGATCATATGCATTCGTTCATTATTAAGAGACTTGTACTGAGTTATTAGTAAAGAAAAAAGTAACTAGTTGCTTATAAAGTTTTTCAAAGTACATTGTATCAAAAGTGAATTTCAGCTTGTATTATTTGCTCCTATATGATTGGACCCGTAAATGCTGTCTCCATCAACAGATATTGAAGGTTTTGGGTGGACAGCAAACTGCATCTTTGATCTAAAGTTCAAATGGACTGAGCTGAAATGTCAAAGAAGTCAGTGACCATCACAGTTGCAAGTAGAAACATCTGGTAGCCAGCAGCAAACTGCCATCACTTGGCTAAGTCTATCATCACACTTTCATTGATGCCACAGCATCATTTTTTTTACATACTTTTCTGCTTTCTCTAACAAGTTGTCCTTGACTGACATCGCATTCTTCTTTCTACTGAGGGTGCTTACCGTTCCGTGACAAAGTTAACAATTGAAAGAAATGCGGTTCCAACTTCACGGCAAAGGGTCTCCCCATAATGCTCTGTTCCTGTGCCAGTGAATAGCACATAAAATGCTCCTCACTGCTCCATGTGAAATGTGGAACAGACAGGAGTCTCTACAAATCAACAGCCTGCATAAGGTGCTGCCAGAATGCCAACACAAAAGTCCACCATAAAAATACAGTTCATTGTCGATGGAAGCAGCAGTCACTAAAAACCCAACAGCTACGCATTACTGCATAAGGCAAACCCAGTTAGTTCAGCAACCGCTCGACCACCATTTTTCTAAACATGCAGTTCATGATACAAACAACTGTGGACAGATGTAAAAGCACTCCACTTGAAATCCACAGCTCACAGTGTCACTTCACACACTAAACTCAGTAGCTGGGTGGCAGAACCATGCACTACTAGTCCAGCATGAGGAAAATGCATAAGCGAACCATAGCCACAAACAAATACTCCAGAGGTCTTAACAGCTCAACCATCTATCCTCCATGTTGGACTGGAAGTCCTGGAATAGGGTATAAACCTATGCCATAACTAAACAGATTCAACGATGAACATACAGTGCTTGGTCACCAATCACAGTGCACATTCTAGCATGCTAGTAATGTTTATTTTGTTCAATGTTAAGCAGATAGTTCAAACTGTTCTTAATTGGCTAAATGATTTTATTATTCTTTATTATTTCAGAGAGCCCAGTGATGTGTTTGAAAAGGCTGAGTTTCTTTCCTTTGTTACGTCTTACTTAGGTATCCATGTGTTTGTGGTAAATACCACCATTTTTCTTCAATCCTTGTTTTCTTTTAGTGTATCATTGTCCATGGTCATTGTCACTTGTTAATTAGTTAGTTAAAATGATATGTTTCATAAGAGTGTATCACGAATGAGATCCGTCTCCGTCTAACAGAGAGGTGCTTAATCTGGGCTCTGCAGACCCCCTCAGGGTCTGTGTATACATTTCAGATAATCTGTGATCTTCGATGGGAATTATTTAACACATTCATGTTTCTGTTCATCCGTGCTATGCTTTGCATCTTCCTCAGAAACCACATTTCTGTTGGCCTCAGAGTTTTCTCAGCTTGTCTGGTTATTGTCCGTGTTTCACAGTATAGGCTGCATATTACACTTTAACACTCTTTTTCTGAATGCAATTGACAGTTCTTTTTTTTACTGAATATATTTTCCATCTTGCAAAAAAAAAAAAATAAATTACTTTTGCCATGGTGATTCGTTTATTCTACCAGACACCTTTCTCTGATGTTATGACTGTTCTGAGTTAGCTGTAGCATTTTAGTATGATGAACAACAAGCAGCAGTCAGAATAGCTGGTGAAACATGAAACTGCTCTTTTTTTGAATATGCATCTTTCCTGTGGCAATATACAGATGTGAATAAATAGACTATTTCACAATCACTAAAGAAAATCAAAGTCTGTCAACTTAAATATTGCAGTAACATTCCTAGAATACCATGGATCAAGAACAAGAAAAATATAAATTTTACGCAATCTGAACATCGAAGAAAACTGACTTATTAACAGCATCATGTCTTGGAAATGGAATGACTTTGGCCGTATTAAACTTCCCATTGGCAGTGTAATGGATGGCATGGTTCCTGGAAGAATAGGCGGTGGTGGACACAGAAGGTTAAAGACACCCTGGGCATGATGATGCATGTGGTAGAAGAACTGTGAATAAACGTCAATATTTTTGGCCGGTTGTGATGAGAGTGAACCCGCTAAACAACTTATGAAATGATGATGATGATAATTTTGGTATTATTGATTTCTTTTTCAGTTCAGCGCATTTTATTCTGTCCTTTTAATCCTTTTGAGAAATGCTGAACTGTCAGGTCTTAGTCAGGTATGACTAAACTACCGTATGACAGTAGACGGTACTACCTGCTTTCTGTTAGCGCCGAATGTTGGGCGGCGCTTACCAAACCCGACACCCCACATTGTGCTAACGGCTTTGGGCGGAAGAGCACGATTTGGAGGGTACAAGCCTTATCTTGGTGCGAGGCAATGCAACCTAAAGACAAAATGTCATGGCAAGGCAGAGCAGGCCCTAAGCCTTGGTTGGCAGCTGGTCTAGGATCGAAGCTTCTGCAGCTTGTCTTGTTCCAGATGTATAGGTGTTACCTTTCCTCTGGAGTGAACTAGGCAGGCAGAGAGAGGGATCATGCTGCATGGGCAACACATGGTCTCTATATTTTAGCCCAGGCTTTGTGCTATGGAGAGGCAATAACTCCATCCCTGGTCTTAACCGGTCTCCGAATCAAAGCGAGAGATAACATTCACAAGTTTTAAGTCCTTGTCAATTAGCATAGACATGGGGCTCCACGGGTTGCCTCTGACGGTGGGAGACATCTGCAGGTGTCACTGATCAGCTACCGCCCACCTTAAGCTGGGCAGCCCCTGGCGCATTGGGTGCTGATCCGCCACAGCCTGCCTGCTTCAATGGGTGCTTGGGGCTGGGACAAAATCTGAATCGCAGGCTGTAAAACCAATGCACCAGGTACTAATAAAAAGAAAAACAGATACCTCGAGCTATGGCTTGCAACCTGGAATGAAAGAATCATGTGTCCAGGATTTTCCACTGACTTTACGAATATTGACGATGTGAGAAAAACGGCTGTGATTGATGCCGAACTCAATCGTTTTAACATTGATATTGCTGGCCTGCAGGAGACTCGCCTCGCTGAGGAAGGGTCACTCAGGGAAAACAATTACAACTTTTTTTTGGAAGGATAGAGGGCAGGCAGAAAAAAGGCAAAATGCTGTGGGCTTTGCAGTGAAGAATTCACTACTGGGAATGATTGAAATTCCAGCTGGAGGTAATGAAAGACTATTATACTTGCGCTTGGCAACCTCTTGTGGTTCTGCCACCATTATTACTGCATATGTACCGACGCTCGCTTCCTCTGATGATGTGAAAGATTCGTTCTATGAGGAGTTAGACTCTGTGATAAAGACTTCCAAAAGCCGACTACATTTATATGCTCAGTGATTTCAATGCTCGTGTGGGCAAGGACTCGAATTCATGGCCAATGTGCCTTGGAAAATACAACATCGGTCGCATGAATGAAAATGGGCAAAGGCTGCTGGAGCATTGCACCAGAAACGACCTGTGTATTACAAACTCCTTTTTTAAAACAAAAGAGCTGCATAAGGTCACATGGAAACATCCAATATCCGGCCATTGGCATCAGCTGGACTTCATCATCACACGAAGACAACATCTGAACCATACATCATTAACTCGAAGTTACCACAGTGCTGACTGTGATACAGATCATTCTTTGGTTGTTGCAAGGGTTAGACAGAGACCAAAGAGAATCTACACAGCTAAAAATACATCTAGCCCCAGGATTAATGTTATTAACACCCGTGACTGATAAGAGGGAAATCATGGATGGTTCAGGCGGAGGATACAATCAGACAGGTGTGCCCCTTGGAGAACATTAGGCGAGGAGAGCAGTGGGTCAGAGTGCCAGCGGAGCAGTCATACTTGTGCAGAGTTATAATCACATTGTGCAGGGAGTGGCCAGCAGTCTTTATATGACATGAACATGTCTACTCGGCTCTATCCTTTGTATGACATAAGCTTGTATACTTGGCACTATCTTTTATATGACATAAGTTTGTCTACTTGTCACTATCCTTTATACGACATAAACATGTCTACTTGGCAATATTGCACAAAATGTATACTTGGCACTATCCTTTACATTACATGAACTGTCTACTTGCAACATCCTTTACATGACATGAAATGGTCTACTTGTAACATCCTTTATATGACACGACAATGTCAATTTAACAGCATCCTTTACATCCGTGGCGAAGGGATTACGGATGAAGTTTGTAATCCTGCATACCCGCGTTTGAAACACAGCCATGGGTGGTTTGATAGTAGACTGCCTTACGTTGGTGTTTTTGGCAAATGGTATGGGTGCTGGTCGTTCAGAAAGCAATGACAAACTACTGAACTACTTGCTAAGAGATCACATTCAGCCAAACAATGCTGGAGTTGACTGTGACATCCTGTAAAGTATATGCAACTAACATTTTTTACATGTCATTTATAATCTTGACCAGACGGCAAGTACATCACACAAGGCACACCGGTGACAGTGAAGTACTTTGGACAAGTCTGCCAGTGTCATGTCAGCAGTTTAATTTGTGACAAGCCTGCACTGCCATGTGATAGAACAACTCCAGGGCATGCTCCACATGCACAATCACAGGCTTCAGAATGTGTGAAAACTGCAGGCAGCCAGACACCCCAGAGACACACACTTGTGGATGTCAAAGCATTAACTGAAGGAAGTTCTCCACTTGCTGATGGGAAGTGAACCGTCTACACCTACTCAAGATGTCTCTCAGTCTGTGGCAGATCTTGACATTGCAAGTTTAACTATTAGTCCTGCAACGTCTACACCAAAAATGCGCCCAAGAGACACTTTCCCTAATCCTAATGACTCCAGTTAGCAGCACAGGGCAGACTGAGGATTCTAACACACTGTCTAGTGAGATATTTGCCAGAGTGTCTTCCAAGTTCACTACATTTTCTGTGCTGTCAGCTGCAGGGAGCAAAAGTGATGTTGATCAGAATATGCCACGTGTCTCATTGGCTGATGTTGGAGGGATGACGTTACAGGTTGAGGAACTGAAAACAAGAATTTTCAGAGGTAGGTAATTAACCTTGTTCGCTACTTGGTAGCCAAACATGCTTTAGGATTCTTGCTTATTGGCTTTTCTGTTGATATATTTTCTTGTTAATTCATTAGTACTTTGTGTTTTTGTAGATAAGATAATCTGATATTTTAAATTAGCAAAACATTTAGCCAAATAAAAAAGAATTCTTAAAGTTCTGATAGAATAAATACAGGACAGCCAATGTGGAACAGCAAGACTGATTTCAACAAGGGAAGTTAAGGGTAGGGAGAACTCTGAGAAGAGAAGTGGAATGACATCTGAATGTGGCATTCTGGGATGGACATTGATAATAGCACCATGAAAGTGTAGGCATGGTTGTCCAGTTATACCATTTGGCAGGCTCGCCTGTTCTAATGACAAAGATGATGATTTTGAGTACATGTCCATAGCGTTCAGCCAAATAAAAGCAGATTCCACAGAAGTTAAAGTGTATTAATGTGCTTACTAATCCCCTACCTGGCTCATATTTCATGGGCATTATCATAATCGTTGACAATCACTTGGACACACACTAAGCCTGAAGACCTCACCTCAGAGTTTTCTCCCTAAAATTATTACTTCTCACCGCAATAACTATTTTGTTATCTAAAATATTACTCTCACTTGTCTTACACATTTCCTGAAATATTTAACTCTTAAAATCAGTCTACAAATGTGCATTAATACATTAAAAGTCCTACGTGTATCAATAGTGATGATAGAAGTACATTTTCAAGCAGTATACTGTTCATATTCATGATAACAAGTATTGTTTATTCTGGCATGTCATGATGTTATGAGCTCACATGAATATGTTTCTGTCCTTTACTTAGCTTTACAGCCAAAGTGCCTAAATCGCTGCATTCTCCTTCATGGTCCACCTGGCACAGGAAAATCGCTTCTTGTCAAGGCTCTGACCCTTGACCTTGGCATGCCAACAGTGTACATGACAGGCACAGATATCTGGAGCAAGTTAGTAGCTGACATTGACACGTATTTTGAATTGAGAGAGTGAAAGGAAGAGAGGAGAGAGTGATAAAGTATGACCATAATAGCAAGTAAACTTTCCAGATATACATTTTACTCATTATCATTAACTGCAATGTGCTGCTGACAATGGGAACACTTTTTAATCATTGTGGCAAATAGCTGTTCATAACAGTGAATCTGTGTAAGGGTTCAAAGTGTACAATTGTTATTATGTTCACACTTTCCCTTGTAAGGTCAGTCACTCAGTTGTATACTAGAATATGCAATGGTAAACAGAATTCTAATCACAAACTCAGTGAAAAACCTCACCTGTCGGCTGAATCAGCTAGGGAACTCTTTAAAAAAAAGTATGATAAGATTAACATTGATGAAAGCAATCACAGTGGTTAAATGTGGTTCTAAAAAGTTAATGAGGTGATAATAATGACAATGAAAATAAGACAGTCATAGATCATATTTACCAGTGTAAATGTTGTGTTCTTGGAATATTTCACCTCAATTGCTATGTGAAAGCTATGAAGAATAAAGCATTGAATGCCCTAGCACAGTGGTTCTCAACTGGTGGGGAATCCCCCCCCCCCCCCCCCCCCCCCCCCCCCCCCCCCCCCCCACGGGGGGGGGGGGGGATGAAGACCATTTCAAGATCGCGTTAATACAAGAACCGATTACTTGATATTGTTTTTCCCTTCATACTTTACAGTTATGTACGTCTCATCCTTCTAAAATTAATTTTATAAAGTAAGTAGACCCACAAATCATGTTTTATGTGGATGTCTAGACTTGTTTTAGTATATGCTATTAAATGTACCTTCCATTTTTACGTATACTGTGTAGGGGTGGGGGATTTTTAGATAGGAAATATGAAAGGGGGGGGGGGGGAATGACGTTCTGAAAATACGGTGAAGGGGGCCACGGGCCAAATTTTTGATAGGAAGGGGGGGAATGAAGTTCTGAAAATATGGTGAAGAGGGGCACGGGCCAAAATAGATTGAGAACCACTGCCCTAGCACATAAGACTTTGGTTGTACACTGATATTTTTCTGACTTACTCTTTCTCCCAACTCGCAATGTCATAATATTGATAAAACTGTATTCTAGTATATTTACTTAAATTGATGATAACACACAGATTTATCTTTCAGATTATATATGTATATATTTATGTATGTCTGTGTGCGTGTGTGATTTTTGTGTGTGTTGAAAATTGATTACAAATTTGAGAAATTGCACTGAAATTATAGCTCCACCTTTGGCGTGGCTGAGAAAATATAAACATTAATTCATTCTGTTGAGTGTTGTTTAAAATCTGGTAGTGAAAGAGTTAAATGATTCTTTACATCATGGTTAGTACTTCTTTGACTAGTGTACATCTTCTGTTCTTTTACTGATATGTTCCTTCATGATTATCTTGTTTTATAGGTTGTTTGGAGAAGCTGAGTCAAATCTGTGCAAAGTATTCAAGTCGGCACAAAATAAGTGAGTGAGAGCAATAGTAGCATACATAAACATTTGAGACAGTTATTCAGAGTTGTCTGTGCAGAGATTGTTTACCACAGTAGGGATAGGAGCTACGATGTTTGTCTTAAACTTGAGCAGACCTGGTTCAACTTACGGTGCGGATTCTCCGGAATTTTACAAAATGACAGGATGGCATACTCCTCCGTGATCCCGGAGTCGTAGATTGGACATCAGGCTTGTTCAGACAAGGACAGAAAAGAGAGAGGACCTGAATTCACATTGCACAATTTAAAAATCCCTCAGCAGATGGAAATCACAAAGAGCTGTCCAAATTGGCCATTGGCGAGGTTATATGTCAAAATGAGAAACCATACAAACAAGTGTTGGTAGCATGCATGCTTCAGGTATGTACGTATGGATCCTGGCTTGTACTATGGAATTCATGCACAGTGTTAAGATTCTCTTTGTATGATCAATGCTTGCTTGCTTGCTTGCGTTCGCTGGCTGTGAACTCCAGCTTGAAGTCCTGTATGTCGGATGAAGGCATCCTGTTGTCCAACATCAGTGTGATGTCATACCGGACTGAGGTTTGCGTGAGTATCCATTGTCCCATGTCTGGCTTATTGGTGTGCCGACTGGTGGTTCCTTGCCATGCAGGCAGATACTCTCCGACTTCAGAAGAATCGGTTATCCTACTACGTAGTCAGGACCCAGAAGGGACCTGTTGCCCAGGATGCACAACTAGGACGTGTTAGTAGGTCTTGGCCAGTATAAAACCTGGCCCTGGTGCCTTTGAAACACCTCTGCGTCCCTGTATGATCAATGAAATTGATCATTTAGCAAATCCAAACCAGCTACACTAGTTTCCAAGCTGTGTAGTACTGGAGGTTATCAGGTTTGGTGGGAAGATTCACAGACAGTTAAAAGTGTTCAATTATTCATGTTGTTAGATGTCTCACGAGCTCAGCATGAATGACCTGCTTTCAGTGTCATGGATGGGGTTCTCTGTGGTTAAGTGGAGCTACCTGTCTCGTACTTAGGTCTTGGGTTTGTTTTTGGATTCCATATTTTGGCTTGCAAGCATTTTTTTCTGAGATCCCTGGGAGGTTGTTGTTGGCCCTGCAGAGTTTGTGCTGTGTGTGACTTTTGGCATGTGGTTTGCGTCATTCTCCCTACAGTTTGTGCTGTGTGTGACTTTTAGCATGTGGTTTCATCATCATTCTCCCTACAGAGTTTGTGCTGTGTGTGACTTTTGGCATGTGGTTTGGTCGTCATTCTCCCTACAGAGTTTGTGCTGTGTGTGACTTTTGGCATGTGGTTTGGTCGTCATTCTCCCTACAGAGTTTGTGCTGTGTGTGACTTTTGGCATGTGGTTTGGTCATCATTCTCCCTACAGAGGCTTATGGGAATGCTGTGATGTGGTGGGTTCTTAAATCAATCAATCAATCAATCTCCATACAGAGTTTGTGCTGTGTGTGACAATTTTGGCATGTGGTTTGGTCATCATTCTCCCTACTATCCAAATCTAATAGTCGAAAACTACAAATTATAGGTAAAAATTGATGCTAAATTGAATGCCCAAAGTCTAGTTAACATGGAATTTACAGGTCTTATGTCTTAGAAAGTCAGTCTGTACGTCCATCCAGGAAACGAATTTGAGAAGACGAGAGGTATAGATTTGTAGCGCGTGGAGGGAAAATAATGTCCAGTATTCAGTTTTTGTTTTAACTCTATCTTGAAATAATCAGGGAATTTAACATCATGAGTACTCTAAATCTCCTCAGATCGGAGACACAAAAAAAATAGTAGCCGAACAAATCTGCACATATATTTCCGGTTAAATTCTGCGATCCTGAATTGTAGTGGCTTTATATATACATTCATATCTTTTAACATTATTCCTTATGTATTGTAAATATTCATGTTCATTAATGTTTTACGTAGCCTTTTAAAAAATGTCTTCATTTTATGAGACTCCAGTTTGCAAATGCTTGTTATTTCTTGGTCATTACATTGTAAATTATGATTATTTTCAGAACTATACAGTAAGGGGAAAAACATGATTATTTTGGATATAAGCAGGACTTGTAGGTCAAACAGTAAAAATATCATAAACACAGATTATTGTTTGATGGTTATAGAACTAGAGCAGACATCAGAAACATTGTAACTGTAGCTTGCCGGTCTCCCTGGCCTAGGTGTTAACGTCTTTCTCCGCAATCCTGTATATTCTCGTGAGTAACGTAACCTGCACGAGAATTGGTAGCAGTTCTCGCCGCGTTGGTAACTTACTAGGTATGTGAGCCGGCCGCTCAGAAAGCAGTGGTAAACTACTGAGTATAATCTTGCCTAGTACATCAACAGCAGCTGTAAAATGCTGATGTTGACAGCAACGTCCTATAAGGGATATGCGAGAAAAAAAAATATAGCTTTCAAATGTTATATTATCTAATGCATCCTCTAATTCAGGGGTGGCCAACCTTTTCAGCAGGCGGGCCAAATTTCAGAAATATTATACCCTGACAGGCCACGCACCTAATTTTGTTTTGTTAATTAAAGTAAACAAGCAAGCGTGCTACAGCTTCGACCACATTGTCTCTTCTCACTCTGCGGGCTGCAACATGACTCCCGGCGGGCCGCATGCGGCCCGTGGGCCTTGTGTTGGCCACCCCTACCTCCTTCCTTTACTTTTATGAGCGTAAACAGTGCAAGTGTTTGTTTATGAACTGTCTTAGTGGCCTCAAGGGTTCCCCAATTGATATTTCAGTAGAAATATCAGTCTACATGTCTCATTGTGCACATAACTTTGCATTTTTACATCAGGGCTTGTAATGACTCTTGAAAATTGAACAAATTTGAGAGCAGCAATGTGGAGTTTCAAGGTTGTGAGAAACATTTGGGAAAGGGGGGGTGAGGGAGGTGTCAGAAAAACCTTGAAATTTTGTCAGAGAAAAGAACTAAAACATACATAATAATCATGAAGTTTTGATCTTTGGAGATATTTGTTCACTTACAGTCCTTCATCACAGTAAAGGTCATTGTTGATTCTCTTGACACAGTGTCATTATGCAGGATGTCCCTTAAGGAGATGAAGAGAAACCTTGGTCAGTATATCTGAGTCTGGCATATCGGCATCTCTGTATCCTGTAATTGCACTCTGATGAATACGTTGCTGATACCTAATCTGTTCATCCACAGAGCTCCAAGTATAGTTGTCATTGATGACATTGATGTGATGTGCCCCAAGCGTTCACAAGTTCAGCCGGGGCAGCAGGAGCACAGAATTGTGGGAACTCTGCTCACTCTCTTGGATGGGCTTGCCTCAGTTGTAAGCTTTATGTTGGCAGTGTTGTACAGTATCATGGCAATGCATGTTTGCATCTCTTGTTTAAGTATTTTATGTCTGTTGTTAGTTAATTAGTCCTCATTGCACATCGAACTATTCAGTTCGCAAGTATTCGTATGCCCTCCTCAGTAAATCCCACAGTGTGTGGGACACCACGACACCAATTCTATGTTGATTTATTCTTCTTTGGCTTCCTGCATAGTGTTCTTGTTCGGCCAAACCTTTTAACTTGCTGTTCTCACGGTCTGACCAAGGTTGTAGATTCACATTCATCACATGTATATCTGTTGTGCAGCAATATTTTCTACACCTAAATAACTGCATAAATTTGAATGTTTTTCTTTTCCTGTTATCTAATCTCACCAGTTTGTGAGCATCAAGCGAGTCACTAACTGTTTTATGGGAGATTGCTGTATTTATTGTTAGTTGCGATTATTTATATATAAATGTGCTCATGAAGGTTTTTAACACTGGTTCAGTATGGCTACACTGCAATATTCTGCCATGGGTCTAACACACATTGTTGATAAATGAAAGGAATTAACGTCAAATCCGTCGTGGTGGAAGCCTAAGAATATTAAAAGTCAGCCCTGTTCAAATATACAAAACATTTTACATTATGTTAATTTCTGTCACCCATGTCTGGTTAAAACGCCAGAGACTCACTGTCATCCTTTCTTCTGTTAGTTAAAATAATTCCACCACATGAAGGCTAGGAGTTGAAAAAAAAGAAAAGGAAATGTTACCCGTATATGGCAGAAAAGGAAATGTTACCCTTGTATGGCAGAAAAGGAAATGTTACCCGTGTATGGCAGAAAAGGAAATGTTACCCTTGTATGGCAGAAAAGGAAATGTTACCCTTGTATGGCAGAAAAGGAAATGTTACCCTTGTATGGCAGAAAAGGAAATGTTACCCTTGTATGGCAGAAATGTTACCCTTGTATGGCAGAAAAGGAAATGTTACCCGTGTATGGCAGAAAAGGAAATGTTACCCGTGTATGGCAGAAAAGGAAATGTTACCTATCTATGTCACGAAAAGCCATACACAATTGGGTGGATAAGTCCTCTCTGGGACGTTCACAAATTGTTGATGAAAACTGACCCCGTCACCCCATACAGAGTGCTACAGAATCACTATGCAGTAGATCAAGGCAATCATTTGAACTGACATAAAAGTACTGATAGGTAGTGTTGCAGCTGCAGTAGTGATATATGATGGATAAATTATCAGTGTTAGTGGAGATTATGATAAGAAATTTAGATGTGAGTTAGTTAGTTAGTCGAGGTTCCAACTTCACGGCAACGGGTTGTCCCCATTATGCTTTGTTCATGTGTCAGTGAATATCACACAAAATGCTCCGCAACGTCCAATGTCAAAAGTGGAACAGACGAGTCTCGGCAATAAAACAGCCCGCACTGGTACACTGTGCATAATGCCGCCACCAGAATGCCAACACAAAAGTCCTCCACGGAAACCACAGTTTCTGGCAGTCACCAGAAAGACCTCATTGACCCAGATTTTCTCACATGGCTCTGTCACTATCCGCAGGTCGACCTGCCGAAAGCGTCGCATTAAGCACGAACTCCGTAGCTCCAGCGCCGACTCCCAGGAGTCTCCTGAAAAATACACTCGTAAACCGAAAAGGCAAATCAGTCAATTCAGCAACAGCCGGTAGCCATTGTTCTGAACATGCAGGTCACTGTACAAACAAAAGCGGACATGTAAAAGCATTCCACACGAATATCACAGCTCACAGAGTCGCGCCACGCACTCACTCAGTAGCAGGGCGACGGAACCATATAATACCAGTCCAACATGAGGAAAATGCGAAATGCAAACCACAGCCACAAGGGTAAATACTCCAGAGGCAGTAGCGGTTCAATGCCTAACCGCCATGCTGGGGACCGGAAGTCTAAGATGTAAGTACAATAATAAATGCTTTTCAAGTTTGTATCTCATATATTTGTTTTCCATACTAATTTGTGATTTACTTGTTGTCATAGTTCCTGGGTATAATGAATATTGTGGGGATTTTGAAACTTCTGTTTTATATAATTTGATGTCATTGTTTTACAGCAGAATCCAAACCAAATTGTTGTTGTTATTGGCATCACAAACAACAGAGACAACATTGATCCAGCCTTAAGGAGAGCGGGGAGATTTGGATGTGAAGTTGAAATAGGAGTCCCCACGGCAGTTCAGAGGAGAGATGTAAGTGATGGAAGTATAAGTGATTGTGTGTTTGGTTGTCATTATTGCCAGTGTCTTTTTGTTGGAATGTTGCTTGTTACTTTGAGTCCAGCCCGCACTGAGGCCACAGAAACATGTTAGACACTGTCTTTCAGGACAGAGAAGAATACCAGTGACTAGTGCAGAGATGAATCCGAAAGAGTTATGTATAGAAAGAGTCAGAATATAAGGTCATGGCAGACAGGACAAACATTATTCTTGCATCATAGAATCTAAGAAGAATATACATGACATTATAATTTTAAGAAAAGTGAAAGAAAGGTTCTAAACTTTTATTTGAAAATTAAAAATATAGGAGCATTCTATATTGGCATGTTTTTCAAATGATTCTGTTCCAAATGAAATGATTTACTTCAACTGTGTGTATCAGTGCACATACACTCTGGAGTTAACTAAGACCAAGCAGGATCTTCACCAGTTGGCATGGTAACTATTTAGTATTTGTACTTGGACTTAAGGACTCTCCTTGAATATCAAGAAAACAGTAACAATGGTGATATCAAAGAAAATGGTGACACCAAAATGTGACATAGAAATAGAATGAAAAATTCTTAACCAAGTGGATAATTTTAGATACCTAGGGACATTTATAACATCAGATGGAAGATGTACAGCAGAGATTAAGAGCAGAATAGGACAGGCAAAGGCCACATTTCAGAAAATGAAGAGTATCTTGTGCAATAGGTCACTATCACTGAGTGTAAGAAAGAGAGTGCTGAAATGCTATGTAGAACCTGTTTTGCTGTATGGCAGTGAATCTTGGATTGTAAATGAACAAATTAAGAAGAGATTAGAAGCAACAGAGATGTGGTTCCTGAGACGAATGTTGAGAATTCCTTGGACTGCCAGAGTAACTATATACAACAATAAGAAAGAGACAAACAACTTTCTTTGGTCATGTGATGAGAAGAGAGGCATTGGAGAACATCGTGACAACTGGAAAGATCGAGGGGAAGAGAGGCAGAGGCAGGCCAAGAGAAATGATGCTGGATGGATTGAGACAGTGGCACAGAGGAATATCAGCAGCAGAGTTGATCCAGAAAACCAAAGTCCGAGATCTGTGGAGAGCCATGAACGCCTATGCCAGCCGGCACGGCACGGCACTTGATGATGATGACTTGGACTTACCTCATTGTACTATTCACCTAAGGTTAGAATATATTAATAGTGGTTCCCACATCTCGCTGGTCACCTAAGGTTAGAATATATTAATAGTGGTTCCCACATCTCGCTGGTCACCTAAGGTTAGAATATATTAATAGTGGTTCCCACATCTCAGTGACTTCATTGGTTGGTGCACTGTGTTTGTATTTAACAGTTTTGTTTTTGTGAGCAGATGTCAGTTGGTAATGTGTATTCTATATGATTTATTGCACTCCTTGTGAATATCTGTACTTATATGTTTTGTCACACATAATTCACTGTTCAGATACTTGAGGTGTTGCTGAGCAAAGTGCCCCATGACTTGACAGCTGAGGACATAGAGGCTGCAGTCAGGAATGCTCACGGCTACGTTGGGGCTGACTTGTGTGCACTCATAAATGAAGGTAAATAATGTATGGTCACTCATGGTTTGTTTCTTCTTTTGTCACAGCAAGAAATTGTTTTAGTATTCTCTACTTTACTTATTGTTGTGTCTAGAAACTAATTCCTTTCTGTAGTATAAAGGTCATCTTCTGTATCAAGAGTCTGGTGTGGTTATCATTTTCTGTCTCTGCTGTCAGTTTACTAGTTATCACTAGGTTGTTTTACTTACCATTGTAACACTTACAAAAGTGTGTGCTGCTTTTATTTGTGCATGTATTAATTTCTTTGTTATTGACTTGTTTAATGCAGTCATCTTTAATCTTAGTTGTGCTGGTTATCTGTGTCTGTTGTTTTTGTCCTCTGATTAGTTGATTAATTTCTCGTAAGATGGTAGATCTGTACAGCTCGTCACCAGTTGTTTATACATAGGGAGGAAGAAAGAGGGTTGGGGGGAGGGGAAAAGAGAAACAAAGAGACACTGAGGTTGAATAAGAGGGACACAGTACTGTCTATAAATGCCCACCTGTTGCACGAGGACACAGGGGTGTCACTGTTGTAGAACTGATGACCGATGTAGCACTGGTGGGAACAATTGTATATTATTGTCTATCATGTAGCACAGCTGAAAATGTTAGAGATTTAGGTGTGTTCTTGTCTCTAGTTCTGGTTGTGATTTTCCTGCAGCTTATATGCACTCACTTAGCAGCGAGACAGCATCAGTACCACCTGAAACAGTTAGACTTGCCCTGAAGGATCTGGTTCATGCAGGGCTACATGTGAAACCCAGTGCTTTGAGGGAGATACAACTAGAAGTACCTCAGGTAGGCCACTGTTGTCCACAAATATTTTCACTTTGTCTAGTTGGTACGTTTTTTTATGGTCACGGATGTATGGGGTGGAGCAGTCAAGTCCTTTGTGCACTGACTGACAAATCCTGACTTTCATCTCAAATGTAGAATGAATTAAGGAATTACATCTATTACTTATTCCTATGCCGGTCTCCGTGGCCAAGGTCTTACGGACACGATTTGTAAGCCCGCTTACCCGCGTTCGTAACACAGCTGCGCAAGGTTTGGCATCAGACCGCGTTGCGCTGGGCTTTAACGAATTGGTATGGGAGCCGGTCGTTCAGAAAGCAATTGCAAACTACTGAATGTAAACTTGCCAAGACATCATCAACAGCAGTAAAATGCTGGTGTTGACAGTGATGTCCTGTAAAAAGGATATGCAAAAAAACAAAAAAAACTTATTCCTATAGAAATGTTTATGAGATGACTTAAAATTCCCTAAGAAAGATGCAGAAATGTAGCTCCTTATTGGAAGTTAATGGGCAAACTTTAGAGTATTAAAGATGTAAATATGTGATATTAATGGTTTCATTAGGTCCTTCCAAATTGGAATATCAGTCTCTTTATGATATGTTCTCTTTGCATTTTCTTGATCCAAGAGAGATACTAAAACAAGTAACAAGTTTCTCCTGTCTTGGACTTGTAGTAACAGATGGTGGCAGAAGTGAAACATAAATGAAAAAGAGAATAGGAATAGCCAAAAATGCTTTCAACATTATGAAATCAGTATTAACATCTAGAGCTGTGGTTCTCATCCAGTGGGGAATTCCTCCCCAGGGTGGAATTTTTGGGTTTCCAGGGGGGGGGGGGGGGGGGGAGAAATTAAGATTATTTCAAGAGCGCATTAATACAAGAACCAGTTACTTTGTTCCGTCTAAATTTTACGGTTCTGTACTTCTCGCCCTAATGAAATTCATTTTATAACGTAAGTAGACCCGCAAATCACATTTTAAGTAGATGTCTAGGCTTGTTCTAGTTTGTGTTATTAAATTTAGCTTCCATTTTTATGTATACTGTGTAAGGGTGGGGGGATTTATAGGGAGGAAATTCGAAAGGGGGGGGGGGGGTGTGTGTGTGTGTGTGACGTTCTGAACATATGGTAAAGAGGGGCATGGGTCAAAAAAAAGGTTGAGAACCACTGATCTAGAGAGATTAACAATGCATTAAAAATGAGAATTGTCAGATGTTATGAGCATTTAACACTACTATATGGCACGTAAGCCTGGATAATGAACAAGCAATTAAAAAGTTGAATAGAGGCCCTGGAGATTGGATATATAGAAGAATATGTCATATTTCATGGAAACAAAAACAGATACAGAGGTTCTAGAAAAAGTTGATGAAAGAAATAAAAAAGAGGCAATGTAAATATTTTTACGACATTAAAAGACACTCTTATAACAACCATACTGGAGGGTTAAGTTGAAGGCAAGCGAGTAAGAGGTAGATGATACAAGTGGGAGGATAACATCAAGATGTGGACAAACAGCAATCTGACAGAATGTAGTCAGAGTAAGAGACAGACAGTGTTGGAGATTCATTGCAGCCAACTGTCATTGTGGAGATGGCACTTGATTAAGTGATTGATTGATTATGGATGAAATCAGAGTAGCTGTGGGCAGGTCGGGAGTGCAGTGATGGTAATATGCACAGAACAGAACAGAAGCATGATAGGTTCTTCATTGTACAAATTGTAGAGTATAATAAATATTTTCTAACCACATAGAATATATTCCTTAACTTGCACAACAGGTGAAATGGACAGACATTGGAGGCATGTCAGAAGTCAAGATGAGGCTGCGTGAAGCAGTAGAATTGCCACAGACCAACCCTGAAGTGTTCTCTAGACTCGGTATCAAACCACCTAAAGGCTTGCTCATGTATGGACCACCTGGCTGTTCTAAGACTATGGTGGCCCGAGCCTTGGCAACTGAATGCAGTTTAAATTTCCTGGCTATAAAGGTAAGTTCTGTACTTGTGCTAAGTTGTCTCATTGACAGTTTGGGTAATCTTGTTGTTTACTAAATATAGCCAGCCAGCTCTGTGGCGAAGGGGTTGCAGACGCAATTTGCAATCCAACACACCACGTTTTAAACATTGCAGCTGGCGATTTGGAAGCAGACTGCCTTGCGCTGATTTTCATTAAATGGTATGAGTGCCAGTTGTTCAGAAAGCACTGGTAGACTACTGAATGTAAACTTGCCAGGAAATCACAAACAGCCAAACATGCTGGGGTTGACTGCGACATCCCGTAAAGGATGTGCAACTAACTTAATAAATGTGTGACCCTGAGGTCAACCCACCTTCATAAATTGGATACCTAAGATTATATGGGGAAAATACATTTGGCTGTTTGTCTTCCAACCATCCTGATCATATTGTCTGTTTGCCACTTGGCAAATATGGGCCTACCACCTCTTACTGAGTTATCCTTAATTGTGTGCAAATGGGCTTTAGTTGTTTAGTGTGGAAAACCAATTCATTTGACTTTTGTAAATTTGTAGAATAACATGAGTCTAGACAAATTCTAGAAAGATGGCAGGAGTACTGCAGTGGAATGTATGATATGAGTGACAGTGAGGATATGTATGAGATACATGAGCCAATGACAGCAGAGACAGAACCTGAACCCTCATTAGATGAAATTGCATGGGCAATAAAGAACCTGAAGAATAGTAGATCACCTGGATTTGATGAGATACCAGCTGAACTAATTAAAGCGGGAGGAGAAGAAAGCATACAAATCTATCATGCATTATGTAAAAAGATTGGAAATATGGTATATGGCCAAAAGATTCGAAGAGAACTATCTTCATTCCAATACCAAAAAAGGGCAACCTGAAATTATGCACCAACTATAGAACTGTTGCCCTGATCAGTCATGCAAGTAAAATTCTACTAAAAATCATAATGGGAAGACTTTGTAAGAAAATGGAAGAAGAAATTAACGTGGTTCAACCTAGATTTAGACAAGGAAGAGGAACAAGATATCACATTCTCAACATGCATTTAATAATAGAGAAGTGCAGAGAATTTAATGTAAACCTATTCTCATGTTTTATGGATTATTCAAAGGCATTTGACTGTGTACAACATCAGAAATTTTGGGAAATCATGAGGATTTGGGCTTTCCTTCACATGTAATACAACTCATAAGAATACTCTATCTAGACCACCAAGCAGTGGTTAGAATAGATGGTGAGACATCAAATTGGTTTGACATCAAGCAAGGAATCCATCAGGGATGTGTGCTGTCCCCCTATTTGTTTAACCTGTACGCCGAAAATATAATGAGAAATGTAAGAGATGATATAAACATGGAGATATATTATGCCCTAATCATAGGTGGTCATGACATACCAGAGATTAGGTATGCTGATGATACAGTATTGCTATCCACAACACAGAATGGTATAGAAAACCTAATAGCCTCAACCCAATTGAATAGTGAAAATCACAACTTATATCTTAACATAGCAAAAACAAAGATAATGCATACAGATAAAACTACTATGGAGAAAGAAATATATGTTAATGAGGAAAAATTGGAGGTGGTGAACAATTTTGAATATCTTGGGTCATTGATTACCAACAATGGTGACACAATGAAAGAAATTAAACGACGACTATCAATTGCTCTTCAAAGACTAAAACAACTGAATAAATTATGGAGTGGGACAGACAGAACTACAAAAATTAGATTTTTAAGAGCATGCATCTTTCCCATTGCAACATACGCCTGTGAGACCTGGACACTTACTAAACAAGCTGAACAGCGCATAAATGCCTTTGAATATAAATGTTATAGACGAGTTCTAAGAATATCTTGGGTAAAGAAAAGAACAAATGCATCCATACTTCAAGAGTTGAATATTGAAGAAGGTTGGCTATTAAAGACAATAAAACAAAGAAAATTGAAATATTTTGGTCACTTGAAACGTCACGAAAGTTTGAAGAGAACAATAATGGAGGGGTATATGCCTGGGAGAGAGGAAGAGGAAGGCCAAAGAGAAGAAGGGTGCAGGATGTGGCGGATGATCTCCAGATGGGTGTATCGGACGCGGGACATCTTGCTTATGATCGAGAGGTTTTCCAGGAAGGTTGTTATGGGAGCGAGGTTCTGCAAAGGACATGCTACTGAATGAATGAATGAATGAATGAACATGAGTGATTAAATCTTTTTTTTTTTTTTTTTTTTGGAGAATCTAATTTTGTTAAAATAGTTTTAATAAACTCTAGAGTTTAAGAGTTCCAGAATATCTAATATTACTGAGTTCAGCCTTATTAAGTATAAAGAAGAATTTGAAGCTTGCATCAATTAAAGGGCATTATTGAAGTTGTTTTAAGCAAAGAGTAACTGCAATACTGTCATCTCAAGTTAAATGATGCAGTTAGTAATGGAGTTGTAAGTGCCAGGCATAGTTCGAGTAACGAAGATGAAATCAGTTTGCTAGTAATAAATGTCGTTAGTGACAGTAACTGACAGCAAAGATGATCAAGGAATTAATGGAGCTGGCAATTCAGTGTTAAGTCTTCTAATTCAACACCACAACCGAAATCTCAGTTACCCCCACTGTTAGCATAATTTCAGTGCAAGTTATAGACAGACATTTCACCTACATGGAACCTACTCTGTTGATGATAGGACATGTATTTATTGTATGCAAACATGTGCTCTGTATCATGTTTCTTCTCTGTGTCTGACAGGGACCGGAGTTGTTCAACAAATATGTTGGAGAATCTGAGAAGTCTGTACGTGAAGTGTTCCGTAAGGCCAGATCAGCTGCCCCATCTATCATTTTCTTTGATGAAATCGATGCTATTGCTGTGAATCGTGCAAGGTCAGCACTGCAATTTTAGATTGATTTAATTTTCCCCAATTTGTATTTGTAGAATTATCACTATTTCCTGTGTTGGTAATTTCTGTGTACATCATTCATGAGAATGCAGCTTTTTTGGTTTAAATCAGGTAAAAATAGATCTTCCTGTCTAGTTTTAGACAGAATTAATATCTGTTGTTTTATAAATTTTCATTATTGGTCTTATTATTGTTTGAATAAAGTGTTTAAAGGCAAGATATTTTCATTGCACCAGGTTTGATCACATATTGCCTGGTCTGCTTCTGCAGAGCAGCCTGTCGTGTTGCACAGTGCTCGAACTCTGTAGCTGCAGCGGCAACCCAAGGGTCACCAAACAAGTTACACTCGTACACCAAATAATAGTCTATGAACAAAATTCTGACCTTCGGAGTGTGAGGCTGGGGACTTGACCACGTTGCCTTCACAAATTGGATATTTGAGATTATGCGGGAAAATACAGGTGGCTGACTAAATACTGATCATATTGTATTATATAACAATGGCTGCAGGAATGGATATAGCATATAACAATGGCTGTAGGAATGGATATAGCATATAACAATGGCTGCAGGAATGGATATAGCAGAATCAGATATGATCTTTTAATGCATAACTCTTATGGAGAGTGTTGGTGCCTGGGTAGTGAGTTGAATAGCTACCCTGCACTCTCATAGGGTTGCTCTCCGCCTAGGTTCATGGACCTTGGAAGCATGCATTATTACCCCAGGATTACCATGATGATCTACTATACCACCTGTGCTATTCAGTGTTTACACGAACAAGATTGCAAGCATTCCCCAGCACACCAGCATGCCCCGGAGAAAAGATCCAAGTGATGCTTGCCACCCGTGACCTCCGAAGTGAAGCAAGCCACTCTGCACGAAACCTGCCTGTCCTCACCCCCCTCAGCATGCTTTCTGAGTCAGTTACAATCACGATATGTGTATGTATCATGTTCTCCATCCAGGGGGATCTGGCCGACCTCGACGCTCAGAGGAAAAGTGAGACAGACATAATCAGATTGCTACTGGAACTATTGGTGTTGGAACTCTTCGCTGGGCTGCTGAGGATGGGGACGGAGCGCTTATGGGAATGCCCCAAATGCTGTGATGTCGGTTCATAAATCAATCAATCAATCAATCAAGATTGCAAGCATTGAAGCACCAGGGATTGGAAGGATTCTGTTATTTGCAGATGATGTCCTCGTGTATAGATGGGAGAGGACAGAATGCAAATAATGAAAGAGTTGCAGGAGACAGCAAACAAAGTGATAGACTGGTGTACAGAGATGAGTAGTGTCATTAACCCAGATAAGACGTCTGTGTTATGGTGCTCTCTGGACAATAGGTTTGTTAAGGCTAATGTTGCAAGTCTTACAAGAAATGGGGGAAATGTTAACAGAGAGAGAGTAAACCGGGGTGCCTGGGAATCACCTTCGGTAGAAGCCTGTTATTCAGAGAGCAAATGAAAGAAGCTGTTACTAAAAAGGGACTATGTGCACCGAAGATCATGACAGCAATAGACTTTGGGCAAAGAATGTTGTTCATACTCTGTCAGCATCTAATTCTCTCAGTAATTGAGTATGGATTGGGACTGCTCACGGTGTCAAAGAGTCAGCTGGTGAAACTAGAGTGCATACAAAATGAAGCTATGTGGGTGATACTGGAGTGCACAAGAGACACGCTGGTAGTGTGTATATGATTCATCCTAGCCTTACCCACAATTGCAGACAGGCTCAAAGTGCTGCAGGCTAAATCATATCTCCAAGTGGCTGCAGACATGGAACACCTCCTTCATGAAGCCCTGGACACATTTAAGGGCCACATGCAGAAGAAAGTTTGGAAACCGTGGTGATGCAAGGAGTGACCAGAGGATCTGACCCACACTGAGAACTCCTAGGAAAGGCCAAACCAATCAGGCTGCTACTGGTACCACATTAGTATTGGAACTCTTCACTGGCTGTTGCAGATGAGGACACTAGACCACATTTAAAAAAAGATCAAATTGATCATTAGCCAGGAATTTAGATCATGTCTGCTCTGATTTAAACAATATAATACAACGTTCCGACTGTTGACATTCTTCTTATGGCAGGAGGCTTATGGAGTTTCCTAAGTGATGAAAGTGTTCCTTTCTACAACCAACCAGCCAACTGCATAAATGTGTTCTTTTAAAACTTTTGTCTTTGTTGTATTGAAAAGTTCATAAATAAGAAATTGAATGTAGCAATATTTGTGTAAGAAAAGTGCACATTATATTTGCAGTTCTGAGTCTACCTCTGGTGTCCAGAATCGAGTTTTGACTCAGTTGTTGACAGAAATGGATGGCATGCAGTTTCTGAAGGATGTTTTCATAATAGCAGCCACAAACAGACCAGACCTGATCGACCCTGTGAGTATCTGAAATTTGTGTATATAATATCTAATAGGCAGGTAACAACACCATTACACTAAGGACAAATTCACAGATGCTTAGCCTCTCCAAGCTGAGCTATTGTTTGCATGCTGATTGTTCCTTTAACAGGCTAATTACACAGGAATATAATTTATCCCTTACCTTAGTCCTACCCTGATTCCAGTCTAGTGTGTGATCAGTATTTATTCATCAATGGCTGTGTAATCACACACAGGAAGCCAAGGATACATTATGTTACAGATAGTCTATGTATATATAATATTGTTCTATGTTCTCGAAAGGAGAGGTGGGTAGACAGGCGTAAGGTTTTCTAGGGGGGTTTTTTCCCCTAGGGGGCTGAGTGGTCTCGAGGTACGGTATCCGCCTCGAGTGCTGGAGGTCCCGGGTTCAGGCCCCGGTGAGGACCGGGATTTATTTAAAAAATCCACTTGGACGTCCAGTAATAAAATTTCCCCTGGTCTCTGGGTAGTGAGATCGGACGCCCCTGTTTATTGTTGAGCACGTAAAACATCCCTTGGCCTTTGGAAATCGAAAAAGAGTAGCCTGACGGCGCTGCCCGGGCAAAATTTTGAGTTAAAAATCTACCCAAAGTCTTTCAGGATCCTCGCTGATGCAACAGAGTTCGTGCATTGAGCTGAGTTTCTCCAGACTCAGGTTTGAGTTAGGAGGAAAATGGAGCACTTATGGGTTAAACCGTGTGCCGTGATGTTGATCCAACGACTAAACTAAACTAAACTCAGGTTTTCTTCTCATAGTCCATGCTGTGTGGCATTGGTTATTATGTCTTTCTACGATCTTCTGTGTCATGTACTGCCAATCATTTCTGATACTGATGTTCCTCCATGTCATGATGTCATACTGTACATCTCTTTTGGTCTCCCCCACTACTACTTTCCAGTGGTCATGATGTACTTCGGCTTTCCCCTTCTCACGACGACATGCACAGAGAATGTGGACAGTCTTCTTCTGGTGCCAGTAATCAGTTCTCTTTGTGAATTAACTGCTTCCAAGATATCTTCATTACTTGTTTTATCTATCCACAGTCATTTTTCTATAAAAGCACATCTCTGCAGCCTCCACATAATTCCTCACTTGTCTGCTAATTGTCTATGATTTGCATCTATACTTCAGGATTGGCTGAATATAACTCTTAAGAACTCTTTCTCACCTTGATTGACAGAGCTATATTGCAAAGAATAGTCTCCATCTTGTGAGAAGCTGCTTTTGCTAGCTCTATTCTACATCTAACTTCCTTAATACATCCTCCATCTGCTTTGATCACAGTAGTAATCAGGTGAATTCCACCTTATTGCGCTGTGAGCTTTATACATGCAGGATTACAACTTGGCACCGCTGCAGCTTTGTCAGCACTTCTCATCACAGAATCTGCAGTGGGACTTCTGTTGTAGGAGATGACCACATCAAACCTATTGTTTATCCTTTCTAGTGGGTGGAAAACTAAAGATGTTTAATTTGCAGTACCAACCATCTGATTGCTGACAAATGCAACATTGTTAACTATATTAATTGGTGGTAGCATTGATCAGATCTGCATATAGTGCTGCTTTATTTCTTGTCCAGGGACTGGTCCATCCTGATAGAGGATCTACCAGTCAACGATGCTCGTAATGCCATGTTATGCACCAGACATGATAATATAAACATAGGTTTCCTATACTCTTTCTGTCACAGGCGATAAACGACCCCGCCCCAGGCGGTGTGTGTATATCTGAGTGTGTACTAAAACAAGTCATATGCCCTTTAGCTTTTGTGGGTGATATCCATCCATCCTTCATGTGCCATGCCGGTAAGCATGGGCGGTCATGTTCTGCCATCTCACTCGATCACCAGAGTCGTGGATCAGCTCCGTGTTCCTGTCTCGACCATGCCATGTGGCCAATCCATCCAGGTATTTACTTCTCAGTCTTCCCCTTGGTCTCTTCCCTTCGATCTTGCCAGTTGTAACCAAGTTCTCCAAGTCACTTCTTCTCATAACATGCCCAAAAAATTTTGACTGTCTACGTCTAATGACTCTAATCAGTTTACGATCTTCATTTGTCTCTTGAAGGACTTGTTCATTGGTTTTTCTGTCCGTCCATGGTATTCTTTGCATTTTCCTCAGAAACCACATTTCCACAGCCATCAGCTGTTTTTCAGCTTGACTGCTTATTGTCCACGCTTCACATCCATACAAAAGCACAGGTTCTATGTAGCACCTCAACACTCTTTTTCTCGTTTCAATTGATATCTTTTTATTGGTCTCTATGTTTTTCATCTTACAAAAGGCTACCTTCGCAATGGCAATTCTTGTTCTAATCTCTTCAAGGCATCTCCCATCAGATGTTATGACTGTGCTGAGATAACAATGGGTGATATAGCTAGGATATAAAATGCATGTTGTCCTGTCAAATAGTGGGTTTTTGTTTATTCAGGTTGGCCATATAATTTTACATGTTAAATGGTAGTTGGTTTTAATGGTACACATTTATTGTTAGTACGTCATTCAGCTCCATAAAATCTTCCTTGTTGTAGGCATTGTTGAGGCCTGGCAGATTTGACAATCTGGTGTATGTTCCCCTTCCTGATGCTGAGACACGGCAACAGATTTTACAGAAGCAGCTCAGCAAAATGTCTGTGGCAGATGACCTCTCACTGGAGTTTTTGGTGGAGTCTACCCAGAATTATTCTGGTGCTGAGGTAAATATAGCTTAGGATATTTACAGTCAAAAAATACCTACAGCATTATATCTCATGCTTGTAGTTTTATCAGTGCACAAAATGTGTTTCTCTTTAATCCATGCAAAACTATGAAGGAGCACACAAGATTCTTGTGAACTCTTTGATGCAAATTTACTAAATGCTTTAATAACATTAGTGACAGATGAGGTCAAGGTTGTTTCATGGCAGATACATAATCTAGGTGACAACATAATGAGGAGGGTGGTCAGTCCCCTTCATGGCTGTGCCACCTCCTCACAACATTACTCAGCACTCATTTAATGCACCTGGGACTGGGTCAGCCTCAGAGATGTGCTGATGGGGGTAAAAGAATCCTGTCACCACGTGATCTTGGTCAGGAAGAGCACCAACCACTATCCCAGTGTAGCACAGCAAGAGTAGTCTCAGAGACATGTTTAGGGTTAAGTTGGTAACAGAACAAATAGCTGAGAATCCCTGTGGAATAATCAAATGCTGAGCTGTCAGTATGTAAACATATAAGGCAATCTGGTGCAAAGCTGGTCGGATGCCCTTGCCACCAGCCTTGTCCACCCCAGAGTAATGCTGTCAGGACAAAGGTCCTGCAACTGCTGAAAATGTTGCCCCAGCTGAGTGTGTAGGGATATAGCATGTTATGCTGTTCGCAGTTTAGAAGTCCAAGGACCTTTTGCTGTGTAACTTGTTGTTTTATTGTGATCAAGTTCTTGTGATATGAAATATGTAGTAGTTTATTATGTAATTTGTTGTTAGATTGACTTGTTGTGATGTTTAACATAGTCATCTCTGTCCATGCCACATGTAGTGGATTCTGCTGTAAACTGTCATCATCTTGTGGTGTTGCAGATTGTCCAGGTGTGCCAGGAAGCAGGCTTTTATGCCTTACGAGAAGATATCAGCACAGAGAAGCTACTTGCCAGACACTTTGGTACAGCACTGGCAAAAGTCAAACCACACATTGATCCTCATTTAATGGAGATTTATGCTGAGTTTTCTCAAACAAGCAGCAAATAAATTATCAATTGACTGGTCTTCATGTTGTCATTTAGTATCTCTCATCGAACATCATGTTTGAAATGTAAGGTTATATATCATTATGGCTGGCCCTTTCACAAAGCCAGTACCAAACCACCACAGCTGGATTTGACACTTAAGACATGACAAAGCTCAAATATTGTCTTTTAAAAGAATTAACTCACAAACCCTTTATAAATTTCATAAACTGCAAGGCACTCTGAGGACTCACAATCAGAACAATACAGTCATCCCTCCTGCACCTTTTCCAATTTATTGTATGATAATACATAGAGTGGTTTATAAAAGCAACACAGATAAAACCAGGCACAGATTTAAAAAGATGTTATTGTCATGAGCTTGCAAGCAGTGAGTTTCATGCACTGCTGAAAGTTGTAAAAACCTCAAAACATCTCATCTCTACCCATGGCCATTGCTCAATTGCTTAGGTTAGTTTCTTACACAATGAATAATTTAATAGCAACAAATGTAACATGGGATGAAATGTAGTGTTTGTGTGATATATGTTTAATGATACATATTGTCTGACAGACACAACATATAAAATATGACTACATGCCTAGAACACTATGACTAGCCGCCTACTTAAACTTGTTGCCCAGACAAGGGCCATACATTTGTAGAGATCTGCACTGATGTGTGCATGCTGGCCCATGGTCATGTGTTTGGATTCCTATCGAGACAGGGATTTGTGTTTTTTGGTTACTAATCTTAGTTCCTAGGTCGGCCCAGTCTAAAATAGGTACCAGGGTATTCCTGGGAAGTAAAGGGAGCTGGCCTGATACTGAGCACATCAGCCACTTAGTGCTGACCGTCTACAAATATGAGACTAGCACTGTATGCCTAATACACCTCAGTGAACAGGGAGCCTTGACTGAAAACATGCATCTGCATCAGCTGTCACATACAGAAAATGTCATATTTTCTCTAAGTTCGGAAATTATACACATACAAAGCTGGCATAAATGTTTAGACCAAAATGTGAAAACGTGAAACACAAAACTGAAATTCCATGCAAACTCAATTTAAAAGACTGTCAGCAGAGCAAAAACACCATAAACTAGAGCACAAGGGTAGGCTACGAGAAGCTGCTGGCTATCCATGGCAAGGGCAGAGACAAAAAGCTTGGAGGCTGATACGCTACACCACATCACTGTTAAAGATACTAGTATCAATCCAACGATCCCCCTGTGGATGAAAACAACATATTGAGATAATTATTTGTGTTTCTGTTTTGTTGACAAAGACTAAAACATTTCCCATGAAACGTTCACCTTCAGTATGTGTTTTTCTTCCCATGAAACGTTCACCATTAGTATGTGTTTTTCTATTCCGTTAGCCTTCAGTATGTGCTTTTCCATTTGTTGAGCATCTTAATCACATTCTGTTTATACAGACTCCAGCCAGTCACAGCTCGGCAGCAGCAGCACACCTCCAGTTCTGATAGCAATATACTCTCTCTCTCTCTCTCACACACACACACACACAGAGAGAGAGAGAGAGAGAGAGAGAGAGAGTAGCGGCCGGCCTGTCTATCACATTGAAATCTGACATTAATATAACTTGTATACAACTGTAGAGTACAAGGGCAATGGCCTTGAAAGATTACTTGGAACAGTCAGTCACCACTATGAGAATTCAGTTAATACTAATAATACTGAGCAGGCTTCAAATGAACACCTTAAAAGTGACAGAAATTACAATAGCTATGCTGTTGTTTTGTAACCTGTCAATATTGTTGTTAAGGATGACAAGAGTGTTAAACACATTACATCACAGTGCAGATGAACAACTATGGCGTCATAAGGACACACACACACACACCCCCCCCCCCCCCCCCTCCCCCCACTTTTGACATGCAAAAAAAAAAAAAGAGGAGCAGTGTATCTGTTTTTAAAGGGGGTGAAACTTACAGAAATTTATTGGCGAATAAAGTCCAGAATGGTGATGCATGCTTGTCAGTCCAGCAAGTGTATGAGTGGAGTAGGAAGTTTCAAAACGGCGTGACTTCTGTGTTCATGGCCTGGTCAGGCACACAGAGTGGTGACACCAGAGTGCACATGCAAGCGACCAAGAAAAGTTTGTTCTACAGAAATCCAAACACTATAGGTGCTGGAGGACTTGGACTGAACGCAGTGGTGACTACATTGAAAAATGATACATTTGTTGTTTACTTTTTCAGAATATATTCACACACAAAGAAACATTGAAGGTTTTCATTTGAAGCCCTCCTATGTGTTCCCACAAAACTTTGCTACATACCGTTTTAGATTTTCCTTTGTTAATTATCCCCCTTAACGAATTATACCTGTCCGTCCCTGATTTACATCGACACCAGTTTGTAATGTGATCTTAACTGTCCTGGGACTATCATGTTTGCTGGCTGGACATTTTGATTAAGACTGAGCTGATCCATGACTCTGGTGATGGAGTGAAATGGCGAGTCATGACCGCCCACGCTTTCCGGCATGGCACATGATTGATTGATTATTGACCCCACGCTTGCACAATACTTTGACCATTCTCAAGCTCCTCATAATTACTCTAGCATTATTTTGGAATACTCTAGCATTACTCTGGAAGAAAGAAGAGCTGTTGAAGGAAAGGAGCACAATAGTAGCTTTGACAGAAACTAAGGACACATAAGACATGACATTATAGAGTTAGATGGAGATACGAAACAGACCCAGCTCCCGCAGCATGGCTTGGCTGTTGTAAGGAATGTCAGGTTGCCAGAAAGCAAACTAGTGACACTACTTGTACATGTAACACTACAAGTCTGCTTGTCCTGGCCTCTAGCTACTGCAGGTCAGCTGTGTTAAAACTATGGCATATTGGTTATCATCAAGTTATATACCATTATAGCAACAGGAATGATACATGTTCTCATGTCTGGTCATCTCCACAATGTTATTCATGGTGGAGACGATGTCACAGTGGTACAGTAGTAGCACACCTGCCCCCTACTGTGGGATACTGGGATTCAATCATTAATGCAGTTTCCCCTTGGCCTAGGTTCTGTAGATCAAGTCATGATTGATTGATTGATTGATTTAGGAACCGACATCACAGCATTCAGGGCATTCCAATAAGCGCTCCGTCCCCATCCTCAGCAGCCAGCGAAGAGTTCCAACACTAATAGTTCCAGTAGCAATCTGATTATATGTCCGTCTTGCCTTTCCTCTGAGCGTCGAGCGTCGGCCAGATCCCCTCGTCACACATCGTTGCCTCATTCTTACCCGACTATGGTGATCCATTTGCTCCTCCGAGGTGTACACATGCTCCCACAAGGCCGCAACCACGTCTTCCTTGTGTAGATCAAGTCATTTGTGTGTGTAATTATGCTAAAATAACAGGAATATAAAGTACATCTGAACCCTAAGGTAGTATAGGAAACCACTATCCTCTTATTTGCTTGTCCCTGTTGCCTCTCTATTTGAAAAGATGAAAGAGTTCTAGAACAAACTTTAGTATGTGCCTCATACAGTATCATATTTACTGCTCCAGTTATGCTGTATATCCATCTTCTGTAGGTACAGCCCCCCCCCCCCCCCCCCCCCATCTGAGCAATGTTGCCCTCCATGGAACATGGTCAGCTGTAGTCGCGAGTGATGCCTGGTCACAGATTGTACTTGCTCTGTTATGTTTAACAAAGTGTAATGCCTGGTCACAGATTGTACTTGCTCTGTTATGTTTAACAAGTCTCAATATGTTGCCCTCCATGGAACATGGTCAGTTGTAGTGGTGACGTGATGCCTGGTCACAGATTGTACTTGCTCTGTTATGTTTAACAAAGTCTCAATATGTTGCCCTCTATGGAACGTGGTCAGTTGTAGTGGTGACGTGATGCCTGGTCACAGATTGTACTTGCTCTGTTATGTTTAACAAAGTCTCAATATGTTGCCCTCCATGGAACATGGTCAGTTGTAGTGGTGATGTGATGCCTGGTCACAGATTGTACTTGCTCTGTTATGTTTAACAAAGTCTCAATATGTTGCCCTCCATGGAACATGGTCAGTTGTAGTGGTGATGTGATGCCTGGTCACAGATTGTACTTGCTCTGTTATGTTTAACAAAGTCTCAATATGTTGCCCTCCATGGACATGGTCAGTTGTAGTGGTGACGTGATGCCTGGTCACAGATTGTACTTGCTCTGTTATGTTTAACAAAGTCTCAATATGTTGCCCTCCATGGAACATGGTCAGTTGTAGTGGTGATATGATGCGTGGTCACAGATTGTACTTGCTCTGTTATGTTTAACAAAGTCTCAATATGTTGCCCTCCATGGAACATGGTCAGTTGTAGTGGTGATGTGATGCCTGGTCACAGATTGTACTTGCTCTGTTATGTTTAACAAAGTCTCAATATGTTGCCCTCCGTGGAACATGGTCAGTTGTAGTGGTGATGTGATGCCCTGGTCATAGATTGTACTTGCTCTGTTATGTTTAACAAAGTCTCAATATGTTGCCCTCCATGGAACAGTGGTCAGTTGTAGTGGTGATGTGATGCCTGGTCACAGATTGTACTTGCTCTGTTATGTTAACAAAGTCTCAATATGTTGCCCTCCGTGGAACATGGTCAGTTGTAGTGGTGATGTGATGCCTGGTCACAGATTGTACTTGCTCTGTTATGTTTAACAAAGTCTCAATATGTTGCCCTCCATGGAACATGGTCAGTTGTAGTGGTGATGTGATGCCTGGTCACAGATTGTACTTGCTCTGTTATTTTTAACAAAGTCTCAATATGTTGCCCTCTATGGAACGTGGTCAGTTGTAGTGGTGATGTGATGCCTGGTCACAGATTGTACTTGCTCTGTTATGTTTAACAAAGTCTCAATATGTTGCCCTCTATGGAACGTGGTCAGTTGTAGTGGTGATGTGATGCCTGGTCACAGATTGTACTTGCTCTGTTATGTTTAACAAAGTCTCAATATGTTGCCCTCCTTGGAACGTGGTCAGTTGTAGTGGTGATGTGATGCCTGGTCACAGATTGTACTTGCTCTGTTATGTTTAACAAGTCTCAATATGTTGCCCTCCATGGAACATGGTCAGTTGTAGTGGTGATGTGATGCCTGGTCACAGATTGTACTTGCTCTGTTATGTTTAACAAAGTCTCAATATGTTTGCCCTCTCATGGAACATGGTCAGTTGTAGTGGTGATGTGATGCCTGGTCACAGATTGTACTTGCTCTGTTATGTTTAACAAAGTCTCAATATGTGTTGCCCTCCATGGAACATGGTCAGTTGTAGTGGTGATGTGATGCCTGGTCACAGATTGTACTTGCTCTGTTATGTTTAACAAAGTCTCAATATGTTGCCCTCTATGGAACGTGGTCAGTTGTAGTGGTGATGTGATGCCTGGTCACAGATTGTACTTGCTCTGTTATGTTTAACAAAGTCTCAATATGTTGCCCTCCTATGGAACAGTGGTCAGTTGTAGTGGTGATGTGATGCCGTGGTCACAGATTGTACTTGCTCTGTTATGTTTAACAAAGTCTCAATATGTTGCCCTCCATTGGAACTGGTCAGTTGTAGTGGTGATGTGATGCCTGGTCACAGATTGTACTTGCTCTGTTATGTTTAACAAAGTCTCAATATGTTGCCCTCCATGGAACATGGTCAGTTGTAGTGGTGATGTGATGCCTGGTCACAGATTGTACTTGCTCTGTTATGTTTAACAAAAGTCTCAATGTGTTTGCCCTCCATGGAACATGGTCAGTTGTAGTGGTGATGTGATGCGTGGTCACAGATTGTACTTGCTCTGTTATTTTTTAACAAAGTCTCAATATGTTGCCCTCCATGGAACATGGTCAGTTGTAGTGGTGATGTGATGCGTGGTCACAGATTGTACTTGCTCTGTTATGTTAACAGTCTCAATATGTTGCCCTCTATGGAACAGTGGTCAGTTGTAAGTGGTGATGTGGATGCCTGGTCACAGATTGTACTTGCTCTGTTATGTTTAACAAAGTCTCAATATGTTTGCCCTCTATGGAAACGTGGTCAGTTGTAAGTGGTGATGTGATGCCTGGTCACAGATTGTACTTGCTCTGTTTATGTTTAACAAAGTCTCAAATATGTTGCCCTCATGGAACATTGGTCAGTTGTAGTGGTGATGTGATGCCTGGTCACAGATTGTACTTGCTCTGTTATTGTTTAACAAAGTCTCAATATGTTGCCCTGCCATGGAACATGGTCAGTTGTAGTGGTGATGTGATGCATGGTCACAGATTGTACTTGCTCTGTTTAGTCTCAATATGTTGCCCCTCCATGGAACATGGTCAGTTGTAGTGGTGATGTGATGCCTGGTCACAGATTGTACTTGCTCTGTATGTTTAACAAGTCTCAATATGTCTGCCCTCCATGGAAACATGGTCAGTTGTATTGGTGATGTGATGCCTGGTCACAGATTGTACTTGCTCTGTTATTGTTTAACAAGTCTCAATATGTTGCCCTCTATGGAAACTGTCTGTCAGTTGTTAATGGTGATGTGATCGCCTCGGTCACAGATTGTACTTGCTCTGTTATGGTTTAACAAAGTCTCAATATGTTGCCCTCTATGGAACGTGGGTCATGTTGTAGTGGTGATGTGATGCACTTGGTCCACAGAGTTGTACCTTGCCTCCTGTTATGTTTAACCAACGTCTTCAATATGTTGCCCCCTCCATGGAACATGCGTTCAGGTCACTTTAGTGGTGATGTGATGCCTGGTCCATCAGATTGTTACTTGCTCTGTTATGTTTAACAAAGTCTCAATATGTGCCCTCTATGGAAACGTGGTCAGTTGTAGTGGTGATGTGATGCCTGGTCACAGATTGTACTTGCTCTGTTATGTTTAACAAAGTCTCAATGTGTTGCCCTCCATGGAACATGGGCAGTTGTAGTGGTGATGTGATGCCTTGGTCACAGATTGTACTTGCTCTGTTATGTTTAACAAGTCTCAATATGTTGCCCTCCATGGAAACATGGTCAGTGTAGTGGTGATGTGATGCGTGGTCACAGATTGTACTTGCTCTGTTATGTTTAACAAAGTCTCAATATGTTGCCCTCTAGGAACATGGTCAGTGTAGTGGTGATGTGATGCCTGGGTCACAGATTGTACTTGCTCTGTTATGTTTAACAAAGTCTCAATATGTGTTGCCCTCCATGGAACATAGGTCAGTTGTAGTGGTGAAGTTGATGCGTGGTCACAGATTGTACTTGCTCTGTTATGTTTAACAAAGTCTCAATACTGTGCCCTCCATGGAACATGGTCAGTTGTAGTGGTGATGTGATGCCTGGTCCACAGATTGTACTTGCTCTGTTTATGTTTAACGAAGTTTCAATGTGTTGCCCCTCCATGAACATGGTCAGTTGTAGTGGTGATGTGATGCCTGGTCACAGATTGTACTTGCTCTGTTATGTTTAACGAAGTTTCAATGTGTTGCCCTCCATGGAACATGGTCAGTTGTAGTGGTGATGTGATGCCTGGTCACAGATTGTACTTGCTCTGTTATGTTTAACGAAGTTTCAATATGTCGTAACTATTTTTTCTTGTTGCGCTCACTTACTTTGAACTCAAGCGTAGTCCATACACACTACTTCTAGTAGCATTGGACTGAATTTTGAGTGTGGATTCGCTTTCCCTATTAACAGTGTCCCTTGTCATCAGACAAACACTCCGACTTCAGAGTCTTCAAGTCAAGGACAAGAAGCCAACACACTGACTGGTGTAGGGGTTGAACCCCCGACCTCAAGCTCAGCACAGCGGATGTTAAGATGAGAGTTGTTAGCCACTTGGCCATGCAGACCTCCAAACAATTATTTGATTTGTGTGCTCACCAAGTCTTTTCCTGTCTCTCTTCGTTACATTAAAACCCGTGGCATGTCTCCAGTAACACTGTATTGATGAATTAACATGTCATTAAATATGACATGAAATCAAGCTTTCTGCAACAAGAAACAGTGGCAACACTTTCGTGAGGTGGAACGGCTGCAAAAAAAACGAAACACCATTTGGGGGAAAAGGGATAATCCCAGAACACTAATGATGATCCCTGCAGTGACTCCATTCAAACTCATCAAGTTGAGCAGGCAGTACATAGCCAGGCAACCCACCAACCCAATTCCATAGATGTAGCCAAAGTGAAGTTTGCCAGACTGAAACATATTCATACAGCAGTGCAGTGAAACAAGTCATTGCAAACAGGTGGAGTTTGCCAGACTGAAACATATTCATACAGCAGTGCAGTCAAACAAGTCATTGCAAACAGGTGAAGTTTGCTAGACTGAAACATATTCATATAGCAGTGCAGTGAAACAAGTCATTGCCAACAGTCAACATCTTCTGCATGTAGGTAAACTGTTTCTTTAGAACTGAGACACTGGAAGTGACAGGACCTCCCAGAATGACACTAGTCTCAGTGAAGGAACAAGTGTACTTCAACTGTGCATCAATCAGACATCCTAAACAGATGTCTCATTAGCCAGCTCTGTCATTAACCTCAACCAACAACTAAGACTAAACATAATTCAAGTCCAGCCATTCACATGGTACCTTATTTGCAGTCAAGCAATGATTTTGGTCCTATATTTTATAGATTTCTTCCTTCATTTGTTGCAAGTTTGTGAAAGCTGTCACCTAAATGTTAAAAAAGGCACCATAAACAAGAACAAGAAACTATACTTTAGCATAGGAAGACAACTGGACACATCACCTTGTATATATATTACATGCAAAAGAAGAGCATTCCAGAAGGACTGGACTTGAAACAACTAATTATATACTAGTTGCTTGAAGTTCAAAATGTTGTTTCACAGCTGACACCCAATGAAAGGAAATCACCAGTTTAAGAACTGTGTCAACTAAAATCACATTGTCAATTACAGGCAAGTTTCTCCAGGCTGCCCTCAATAAATGTACCCCCATTTATACACATCTACACAGCATTTCACAACAATATAAGCAATAGTTTATCCACAGAAGGATTATGAACACTCTAGGAACTTGACCCTTATGGTATGATGCAAAACAAAAGAATTTGTACTCACTTCATTCTTACTTTACTTTTTATTCTTTGTATTTTTTCATCTTTTGTTTTAAAAATCTTTTTTATCTTTTTTTTATTTACTTTGTATTCTTTACTTTTACTACTTACTTCATTTTTACGCATGTGTTGTGTGGATTAAAAACATTTCAATGCTGTAAAGCACCTTGAGGATGTTTTTAGCATCCAGGACAATAAAACAAAGTTTGCTGTAACATCACTACCACCTGATAAACTAGTGACCCTATGCTACAAATTTGTATGAGGTGCTACACATATGTTATAAACACAGGTCTAGGAACTACTTTTAGTATAAAGATTTTCATTTTTCATTGACAGATATCACAAAAATACACTTCTAATGCAGGTTATGTTTTGTAGAACTTAAACATATATATCTTTGCTTCACTGACCACACAAAGGCTTTCAATAAGTAAGACATGTCAACATGATGAAGATGTTTACAGATCTACAAATTTATAGAAAACTTTAGACTTGTAAAAACCATATAGTGGAAACAACAGGCTGCCATAAAGATTGATAATGAAATCAATCGATATTAGCCTATTAAGAGAGGTGTGTGACAAGGATGTGTAAAGTCTCAAGATCTTTTTTCCCTATACAGTGAAAATATTTTTTAGAAATTTAGAAGATATAGCATCAACAATAGATATGCGGATGACACAGTATTGATTGCAGGCAATGAATAGGATCTGCAACATTTAGTAGATGCGGATGTTGCACACATTGAACAACTAGGGTTAGAATTAAATTGTAAGAAGACAGATTATGGTTGTCTCTAAGAAGAAAGAAATATCACAAGTAAATTGGAATATTCTAGTACAAACTATCTCGGAACAGTCGTAACATCCGATGAAAGGTGCCTTAAAGAAATTAGAACAAGAATCACTAATGCAAAGGTAGTCTGTTACAAGATAGAAAACATACGGACCAACAAATGATGTCAATTGTATCGAGAAAAAGAGTGTTGAAGTACTATATAGAACCTGTACTTTTATATGGATGTGAGACGTGGACAATGAACATACACACTGAAAAACATCTAATGTCAGTGGAATTGTGGTTCTGAGGAGAATGCAAGAATACCATGGACAGACAGAAAAACTAATGAGCAAGCCCTACAAGATGCAGACGAAAACTGTAAAATGATTAGAGAGATCAGACGTAGACAGTCACAATGTTTTTGGACACATTATGAGAAGAAATAAACTAGAGAACTTGGTGAGACAACTTGCAAGATTGAGGGGAAAAGAACAAAGGGAAGGCAGAGAAGTAAATATCTGGATGGCTTGGCCACATGGCATGGTAAAGAAAAGAACACTGAGCTAATCCAGTTCTAGTGATCGTGTAAGATGGCAAAACATGACCCCTACACTTAAAGACATGGCACTAATGATGATGAAACATATAATTAGAAGTGGCCACTGGGGAAATCATATTTGTTGAGTGCTTGACCAAACATGTGACAAGTACAAGAATGCATTATGCACTGGTTGGGAATCATAGGGAAGAGTCAGTCTCACAACACATGTTCCTCTGGGGCTGAAAGAGTTACAGACATTCCAATTACTTCAGCAGGAAAGGGGTTAAAAAAAAAAACTTTTAAAGAAATAAAGTAGAAAAGATGAGCAACAGCTTTCTGATACACAAGAGAAAAGTAGTTAGCGAATCCTGTAGTAGCAATGCAGATAGTACACTAACTTACTAATACAATGGCCTAGATTTTATGTTCAGTTAAGCATCTTTTTCCAGCCATAGTTTTGGAGTCAAATTTTCCTATGGAAATGTGTACAAAAAGTACACATTGGATACGAGGCGGTAAGGGAAGGATCTGATCACCTTGCATTACAATGTCACTCTTACAATGGTAAATAATAATGTTTGCATATCCTTTACAGGACATCGCTGTCAACATCAGCATCTTTCAGCTGATTGTTGATTTCATGGCAATATTATGCTCAGTAGTTTGCCATTGCTTTCTGAGCGGCCGGCTCACATACCCTGTAAGTTACCGATGTGATTCGAACCACTGCTGATTCTCACCATCGTCACGTTACTTACGAGAGTATATAAGATAACGGAGAAAGTCGTGTAACGTCTAGACCCTGGAGCCAGCGACTTCAATGTAAGAACAGTAAAATGTGATCAAGCTCACTATATTACAGATATTTTCAGTGGTACTAATAGAAAGGCTGAATGGTATGAGGTATACTGACACTGAATTCTGTAAAGAACTGAAGATTTTATTCGAAAAAAAAAAATTTAAAAAAAAATTATAAAATTTTATAAAAAACCTAAATGATTCGACAGTTAATAATATCTGAAGGCAGTTTCGCAATGTAAAAAATATACTGAAACAAAGAAATGCAGGAACATCAGTAAAATGTACACCCACCAGAAGTAAAGTTGCCCCAAAAGCCATGCAAAACACAAGAGGTCCAGCCATATCTGTATCCTGCATGATGGTGTGGTCAGCAGACCTCATGGGGTTCAGCACAGCCATGGTCTGTAAAGTAAGATGACACAGGTAGATACATGAGGTAACTTACTTTATAGCATATAGCCAGGTTATGTGACACTGTTACAATCAATTGAGAATATGAAATCAATTGAGAATATGCCAGCATTCTCTTGAAATTACATATTTTTATGATGTTAAAAAGAACATCACCTGTCTTAACGAGGGGGAGAGAGAGAGGGGGGGGGGGGGGGGGGGGGGGAGGGAATAGAGGGAGAGTGTATGTATGTGTATTTGCATGTGTATACACCTATGTCAGGTTGTGGACCTTGGCAAGATAACTCTAACTCCAGACCAGACCAGTCAGCCACACATCACAATGCTAGGATAATCATGCAGTGGATCTCTGGTCATTCTAACTTAGCTGACAAAGACAAAGCAGATAAGAAAGGATCTAAGACAAAAGCAGCTGTGTACAGCAAGTCTCAAAACAGCTAAGTAACTAACAAGAACTGTAAATAAATAAAACGGGTTGAACAGATGGGCCACTGGAGATACCAGGAAGGAAAGTGTACACATATATGTATAGCTCTGACCTCAACGGCAACATAAACCATTGGGGTTCGTCCCCTGCTGGTGACTTGTGGGATAACTGAGCCGGCTGCTCAGAAAGCAATGGCAAACTACTGAACGTAATCTTGCCAAGAAATCAACAGACAGCTGAAAGATGCTGCTGTTGACAGCAATGTCCTGTAAAAGGATATGCGAATTAAAAAAAAAAAAATTGTTTCTTGAAGGACTTGTTCACTGGGTTTTCTTTTACAGCACATTATTTGTGTTAGTTGTATGTTCTTTTACAGAACGTCAAAACCAACCCCTGCATTTTGTGGCTGTTTGGCATTTTCTTAGCCACTTTATGTTCAGTAGTTTGCCATAACTTTGTGAACAGCTGATGCTCATACCATTGTGAAAACCAATGCAAAGCTGTCTGACTGCATCCAAATGGCCAGCAGATGACTGTGAAGTCGGGATGTTGGCATTATGAAACTGCATTCACTAGCCACAGACACCAAACATTATTTACATACTAAAAGACAACAAATGTGACTTAATAGACTCCAACCGCACGTCACTGTGTATGTATCCTACATATCCTACATGGCTGGACACATCACATCTGTGCACATATATATGTCAATTGTGTCCACATAAAAGGTGCAGTTTGTATAGAACAAAGCCACAGTTGAAGAACATCTGCATGTATCACTCACTACACAGCACTGGACAGCAGACTAGGAGGTCAGTATTGCTGGATCAATAACCAGCAGCGATAGACACAAGCTAATTCAGACACAGCGCATACACACTCCAAAACAACAAAATATCTGTACTAGAACTTTGTAGATTATGTAAGCAACCTTTCACCTTTTAATGGGGGGAAAACGTTCACACACAATATCAGTTTTGCTTGTGATTATGACAAGAGCTGACAAGAATATAAATCCTGACTATTCTACAACTGGTTAGTGTTGTAAGTTATTCTTGAAATAAAAAAGAAAAGACACACACACTTGAGTTATAAAAACAGGGCCATCATAAAAGCTATCTCACCTTCTGAACAATGTGATCAAAGTTAATCCCCAATTCTGAAATAAAAGATTTTCAGTATATGATTGATCTGTGGGTAGCACAGTATGCAAAAATACAAAAAAATGTTACCACTAATCTGATTGATTGATTGATCTAGGAACCGACATCACAGCATTTCGGGCATTCCCATAAGCGCTCCGTCTCCATCCTCAGCAGCCAGCGAATAGTTAGAACACCAATAGTACTGGTAGCAATCTGATTATATGTCCGTCTCGCCTTTCCTCTGAGCGTCGAGCATCGGCCAGAACCCCTCGTCACTCCTCACTGCCTCATTCTTGCCAGACCATGATGATCCATTTGCTCCTCTGAGGTGTACACGTGCTCCCACAAGGCCCTCCCACAAGGCTGTGACCACGTTTGCCTTGTCATGCATCAATACTCCACCAAGTTTTGCAGAGCCAGCCAATCTGTCCGCCTGTCCATTCCCCAGCACACTGGCATGCCCCGGAGAAAAGATCCAGGAGATGCTTGCCACCCGTGACCTCCGAAGCGAAGCAAGCCACTCTGCACAAAGCATGCTTGTCTTCACTTTCCTCAGCATGCTTTCTGAGTCGTATTCTTGATCCAGAGGAAAGCTGCAGTGACCGCCTCCATCTCCATTCTTAAGCTAGATGTGGTATCATATGCCAAGCTCTCCTGCACTAAACGTCGGCCATTAGCTTTTGCTATGAACCCCCAGGCACTTCTACCTCTCGACACCGAACCATCTGTGCAGATAATCACATCACCCGAGCGAGCATTATCCTGAATTAGTTGCTGGATTTCCACTTCCGTGGCCTCTGCTGGCCACTCCCTGCACAATGTGATTATAACTCTGCATAAGTCTGCTTGCTCCGCTGGCACGTTGACCCACTCCTCTCCTCGCCTAATGTTCTCCAAGATGCACACATGTCTGATCATATCCTCACTAATCTAAAAATTGTAAACATACTTAAATGTGGCTGTTAACAAATAACAGATAAACCCATGTGAAAAAATCTACTGAACTGTATTACAAATGACAAGAAAGATGTAACAAAAACAGCTGACACAAAATAAATGAGTTAATGAAACCACAGATCTTCCAACTGTAATCTGATAATTTTAAAATTATCTCTAGTGACAACTTTTAAACAAATAAATAAAATAGTAGAAATCTCTAAACAGAGGTGGTTTTCACTTGTTCAAACCTGTAGTTTGACTATCACTGGTGTCATTTTAGCTGTTTTATGACAGTCTTTCCATTAGGTTCAGCTGAAATAACTAGCAGGGACGCAGAGGTGTTTCCAAGGCACCAGGGCTAGGTTATATACTGGCCAAGACCTATTGACACGCCCTTGTCGAACGTCCTGGGCAACAGGTCCCTTCGGGTCCTGGCTTAAGTCAGTAGGATCGCCGATTCCTCCGAAGTCGGAGAGTGTCTGCCTGTACGGCGAGGAACCACCAGTCTGCACACCAATAAGCCAGACATGGGACAACGGATAGTCACGCAAATCTCAGGTCTGTATGACATCACACTGATGTTGGACAACAGGATGCCTTCATCCGACATACAGGACTTCGCGTTGGAGCTAAAGCCAACAAACACAAGCAAGCAAGCAAATAACTAGCACCATTATCCTACCTGTATACAGTGTATCAAACATTTACTGGTGTGTGCAAAAGAGCAAGCACACATACATACATTATACACACATATAAACATAACACCCTTATGTGTTGAGAAACTTGTGCATCTGATGTTTCTGTACAGCCCCACTATTTGCATTTCCATTTCACATCTAACAACTTTTTCATCCATTCTGACCAGTCCATGTTTCAGAGTTATATAATACTATGGGTTGAATATGTGAGGTGATGATGGTTTTCTGCAGCTAAGTATTAATGTTACTAAATGCAGACTGAATACCTAATATCAATTTCTAAAAATCAACTCATTTGTATTGTTTGTAAAAATTATCAGTATGGCATTTTGCACCGCACCACTGTTTGTGACTGCTGGGAGTTTTCGAGGCTGAAGGTTGCTGGCTCTAGTAGTTGTCACATATAAAGCATTTTATTTCACCTCCAACAGACATTTAAAAAAAACCCTGTCTTGTTGAGGAACAGAGACCACATCCCACAGTTTCATAATGTGTGAGGTGGGCATCCTAACCTGTCGGCCAGATGCTCTTCTATTAAATGAAGTAAATTAATCATGTCACTTAACAGCTTTAAACTATTGACTCACCTTCCATTAGAGGCGGTTCATCTTCATAATTATCAGCTCCTGTGTCATGCTTTTCCTGCACTGCAATAGGACTTGGTGTCAGTATAGACCCAGTGTACACCGACGGGTCAGCTGAGACCCCATAGCCCGCGCCTCCAGCATATCCACCTGACTGTAATTAAACTGGCCAATTGGCTGACATAAAAAAAAAAGCAGTATTAATTACGAGGCTATGTTAAAGGTTTATACAAACATCCACTGCATTAACTTTTAGTTACCATTCTAATGTTTGACTTATGAAGTCAATATTAAAGTGTGCGAAACATGAATGGTGAACTGGAATGGACAAACATACATGAACAACATATTAACATCTAGAGAGATAAATACTAAATGAAAAATATAAATGCTCAAATACTGAAACTTGACAAAACTATACCATGCTAAAGCATGGTCACTGAGCAAGCAATTAGAAAACTAGAGCTAGAAATCGGGATATTGATATACAGAAAAGTTGGTCACTTTCAGACCACAAAAACAAAGCACAAAAACAGAGCTTTTATAGAAGAAAAGAATCCTGTTGGAAGAAATTAAAAATGAAAAAAGTCACATTATTGTCTCTACATTAAAAGACAACTGTTTAAAACACTAGACTTTAATGGAAACGTTGGAGGCAAGTGAGAAAGAGGCAGGTAATGATACATGTGGGAAGATAACATCAGAAGATGGGTGAAGAGCTGTGTTTGAATATACAACCAGAACAAGAGACAGAAGTGTTGGAGACTGAATGCAAGCAACCTACAGTGTGGAGCGTACACATGACTGATCAAACATGTGACTGAGTTGGCTACACAGCCTAATGCCATCTGTTAAAGATGCTAGTCTGCGGTAGCAGGTCCAAAACCCCACAGAATGAGTGTTGTCTGATAGAGATAATGCATACTGGGAGTTAAAAAGTCAACTTCATTGCACCAGGTTTTTATACCATATGGCTCGGCCTCTTTCTGCAACGTGGAAAGTGTCGCACAAAGCACAAACTCCGTAGCTCCAGTGATGACCCACAGGAGTCTCAGAAAAAATTCACTCGTAAACCGAAGGACGCGGCCCAGAATTGAACCCACAACCTTCAGAGCCAGAGTCAAACAGCCTGACCACTTCACCATGGAGACTGTATACTAGGAGTTAAGTGGCTACTACCTACGGGTAACGGGTACTGACATTTTGGTGTGACATGTTGAGTCTGACAAAATAAGAGTGGGTTTTTTCCCCAGCTCAGCTATCAGTATTGACATTCTATTGTGCTATAGACATCTCTATAAAGAAATGTTGGCCAATTGTTCCTTTTGCACATTTGTTCAGCCAGCCTGCTTTTCTATTATTTGTTTATCGATCAAGTCTTGTATTTTATATGTAATAGTTGGGATCTTCATACATGTTTCATGGACTACAGTAAAGCCTTTGGCTGTCAGAAATTGTGTAACATGAGAGGTATGGGATTTCCAGCAGATTTGATCCACTTCTTTCACTCTATATCCCCCATTGGGACATGGGCCCTCAACCAACTCACCCCAAGCGGTCCTACCCTTAGATACCACATGCAACTCCATCCAGGTCCTCCCCTTAGATTTCACATGCAACTCCATCCAGGTCCTACCCTTAGATATCACATGCAACTCCATCCAGGTCCTACCGTTAGATATCACATGCAACTCCATCCAGGTCCTACCGTTAGATATCACATGAAACTCCATCCAGGTCCTACCCTTAGATTTCACATGCAACTCCATCCAGGTCCTACCCTTAGATTTCACATGCAACTCCATCCAGGTCTTCTCCTTAGATACCACATGCAACTCCATCCAGGTCCTACCCTTAGATTTCACATGCAACTCCATCCAGGTCCTACCCTTAGATTTCACATGCAACTCCATCCAGGTCTTCTCCTTAGATACCACATGCAAATCCATCCAGGTCCTACCCTTAGATATCACATGCAACTCCATCCAGGTCCTACCCTTAGATATCACATGCAACTCCATACAGGTCCTACCCTTAGATATCACACGCAACTCCATCCAGGTCTTCTCCTTAGATACCACATGCAACTCCATCCAGGTCCTACCCTTAGATTTCACATGCAACTCCATCCAGGTCCTACCCTTAGATTTCACATGCAACTCCATCCAGGTCTTCTCCTTAGATACCACATGCAACTCCATCCAGGTCCTACCCTTAGATATCACATGCAACTCCATCCAGGTCCTACCGTTAGATATCACATGCAACTCCATCCAGGTCCTCCCCTTAGATTTCCACATGCAACTCCATCCAGGTCCTACCCTTAGATATCACATGCAACTCCATCCAGGTCCTACCGTTAGATATCACATGCAACTCCATCCAGGTCCTACCCTTAGATATCACATGCAACTCCATCCAGGTCCTCCCCTTAGCTACCACATGCAACTCCATCCAGGTCCTACCCTTAGATACCACATGCAACTCCATCCAGGTCCTACCCTTAGATATAACATGCAACTCCATCCAGGTCCTACTGTTAGATATCACATGCAACTCCATCCAGGTCCTACCCTTAGATATCACATGCAACTCCATCCAGGTCCTACCCTTAGATATCACATGCAACTCCATCCAGGTCCTACCCTTAGATATCACATGCAACTCCATCCAGGTCCTACCCTTAGATATCACATGCAACTCCATCCAGGTCCTACCCTTAGATATCACATGCAACTCCATCCAGGTCCTCCCCTTAGCTACCACACGCAACTCCATCCAGGTCCTACCCTTAGATATCACATGCAACTCCATCCAGGTCCTACCCTTAGATATCACACGCAACTCCATCCAGGTCCTACCCTTAGCTACCACATGCAACTCCATCCAGGTCCTACCCTTAGATATCACATGCAACTCCATCCAGGTCCTACCCTTAGCTACCACATGCAACTCCATCCAGGTCCTACCCATAGATATCACATGCAACTCCATCCAGGTCCTACCGTTAGATATCACATGCAACTCTATCCAGGTCCTACCCTTAGATATCACATGCAACTCCATCCAGGTCCTCCCCTTAGCTACCACACGCAACTCCATCCAGGTCCTACCCTTAGATACCACATGCAACTCCATCCAGGTCCTACCCTTAGATATCACATGCAACTCCATCCAGGTCCTACCCTTAGATATCACATGCAACTCCATCCAGGTCCTACCCTTAGATATCACATGCAACTCCATCCAGGTCCTACCCTTAGATATCACATGCAACTCCATCCAGGTCCTACCCTTAGATATCACATGCAACTCCATCCAGGTCCTACCCTTAGCTACCACATGCATCTCCATCCAGGTCCTACCCTTAGATATCACATGCAACTCCATCCAGGTCCTACCCTTAGATATCACATGCAACTCCATCCAGGTCCTACCCTTAGCTACCACATGCAACTCCATCCAGGTCCTCCTCATGTTATTCACTTCTGTCTCTATTGATGTGTTTCTGGGTCTTCCTCTGTTTCTTTCGCCTCGTGGAATCTACAAAAAGGCCTTTATAGTTACGCTATTCTCAGGTTTAATACATGTATGTCCTAACATGTGCCAGAGTATTTTCTGTACCTCTTGATTCACTGGTATTTGTCTAGTTTGGAGATCAGCATGACTGAATGGATAAAAATGCGTATTCTTAAACATCCGGTGTGCTGATGCCGAGGTAAGGGGTTCAACCCCTACACCAGACAGTTGAACTAAAATTTTGACCTCTCGTCCTTCACTTGGGGACGCAAATTACAAGTGCCTCAGAAGTTGAAGTGGGTTCACCTGATGGCGAGGGACACTGTTAATAGGGAAAGCTAATCCACACACAAAATTCAGCCCAGCACCACTAAAAGTAGTGTGTATGCACTACGTTTGAGTTCAAAGCAAGCGAGCACAAAATAAAATGGTCTAGTTCTCTCCACGAGCTCCACACTGGTGATTTTCTCATATCGTTTTGGTCATTTTATCTTTGATCCTCTTAAACAAATCATTCTATCATGAACAACAAGCAGCTGCCAGAGTAGCCTGTGAAACACCAAACTAATCTGAGGTAAAACAAGAGTAAGACAGGCCACATTCTCTCCCCATACCTCTAAACAGATTTGCAGAAAATGTTATGAAAAATGTCAAAAATGACCAGTGACAATTTTGATCCATTCATAATTGGAGGAAATCAATCAGATATGAGGTTGACAAGGTCTCAAATAGTGCTGAGGAATTAGAAGAGTTAATCCTTTCTGTCAAAAGACACAGTGAAAAACAAAATCTTTTTTCTGAACGTAAAAAAAAAAACATTAAAAAATGATGTCCATATACAAAACTACACGTCAACCAAGAATTATAATGTCCATATACAAAACTATCGTCAACCAAGAGTTATAATCAATGAAAAATTATAAACAATGAAAACATTGAAAACGTCACAAAACCCGAATATTCTGGCTTCATAATCAACAACAATGGGATTATTCACAAGAAGTCAGAGGCTGGCCTCAACAATGCACAGGTTACATAGGATGGAGAGCCTTTGGTGCCACACCAGCAGATACATGCAAGTAGCAGTGTTTAGAACATGCATCTTTCTGGATGCTACATGCAGATTTTAGTCATGGAATATTCTGTAATCACTTCAGAAAAAGAAATTGAGACTTTGCAATTACTAAAGAAAAACATTGGTGCTTTTCAACTTACTAGTTACAGAAATATTCGCAGAAACACTGACATTCTACAAGTCTTTGACTACCACAGACCAGGAGAATTCAAACACTGACATTCTACAAGTCTTTGACTACCACAGACTGGAAGATTACAAACACAGACATTCTACAAGTCTTTGACTACCACAGACTGGAAGAATACAAACACTGACATTCTGCAAGTCTTTGACTACCACAGACCAGGAAGAATTCAAACACTGACATTCTACAAGTCTTTGACTACCACACACCAGGAAGAATTCAAACACTGACATTCTACAAGTCTTTGACTACCACACACCAGGAAGAATTCAAACACTGACATTCTACAAGTCTTTGACTACCACACACCAGGAAGAATACAAACACTGACATTCTACAAATCTTTGACTACCACAGACTGGAAGAATACAAACACTGACACTCTACAAGTCTTTGACTACCACAGACTGGAAGAATACAAACACTGACATTCTACAAGTCTTTGACTACCACAGACTGGAAGATTTCAAACACTGACATTCTACAAGTCTTTGACTACCACAGACCAGGAAGAATTCAAACACTGACATTCTACAAGTCTTTGACTACCACAGACTGGAAGAATACAAACACTGACATTCTACAAGTCTTTGACTACCACAGACTGGAAGACTACAAACACTGACATTCTACAAGTCTTTGACTACCACAGACAGGAAGAATTCAAACACTGACATTCTACAAGTCTTTGACTACCACAGACCAGGAAGAATTCAAACACTGACATTCTACAAGTCTTTGACTACCACACACCAGGAAGAATTCAAACACTGACATTCTACAAGTCTTTGACTACCACAGACCAGGAAGAATTCAAACACTGACATTCTACAAGTCTTTGACTACCACAGACCAGGAAGAATTCAAACACTGACATTCTACAAGTCTTTGACTACCACAGACCAGGAACAATTCAAACACTGACATTCTACAAGTCTTTGACTACCACAGACCAGGAAGAATACAAACACTGACATTCTACAAGTCTTTGACTACCACAGACCAGGAAGAATTCAAACACTGACATTCTACAAGTCTTTGACTACCACACATCAGGAACAATTCAAACACTGACATTCTACAAGTCTTTGACTACCACAGACTGGAAGAATACAAACACTGACATTCTACAAGTCTTTGACTACCACAGACCAGGAAGAATTCAAACACTGACACACTACAAGTCTTTGACTACCACACACCAGGAACAATTCAAACACTGACATTATACAAGTATTTGACTATCACAGACCAGGAAGAATTCAAACACTGACATTCTACAAGTCTTTGACTACCACAGACCAGGAAGAATTCAAACACTGACATTCTATAAGTCTTTGACTACCACAGAGCAGGAACAATTCAAACACTGACATTATACAAGTCTTTGACTACCACACACCAGGAAGAATTCAAACACTGACATTCTACAAGTCTTTGACTACCACAGACCAGGAAGAATTCAAACACTGACATTCTACAAGTCTTTGACTACCACAGACCAGGAAGAATTCAAACACTGACATTCTACAAGTCTTTGACTACCACAGACTGGAAGAATACAAACACTGACATTCTACAAGTCTTTGACTACCACAGACCAGGAAGAATACAAACACTGACATTCTACAAGTCTTTGACTACCACAGACCAGGAACAATTCAAACACTGACATTATACAAGTCTTTGACTACCACAGACCAGGAAGAATTCAAACACTGACATTCTACAAGTCTTTGACTACCACAGACCAGGAAGAATTCAAACACTGACATTCTACAAGTCTTTTGACTACCACAGACCAGGAAGAATTCAAACACTGACATTCTACAAGTCTTTGACTACCACAGACCAGGAACAATTCAAACACTGACATTATACAAGTCTTTGACTACCACAGACCAGGAAGAATTCAAACACTGACATTCTACAAGTCTTTGACTACCACACACCAGGAACAATTCAAACACTGACATTCTACAAGTCTTTGACTACCACAGACCAGGAAGAATTCAAACACTGACATTCTACAAGTCTTTGACTACCCACAGACCAGGAACAATCAAACACTGACATTCTACAAGTCTTTGACTACCACAGACCAGGAAGAATTCAAACACTGACATTCTACAAGTCTTTGACTACCAAGACTGGAAGAATAAAACACATTCTACAAGTCTTTGATACCCAGACCAGAAAAACAAACACTGACATTCTAATCTTTGACTACCAACAGGAAAATTAAACCATTTACAAGTTTTGACTACCACACACCAGGAAGAATTAAACACTGACACTACAATTTTACTACCACACCAGGAAAATCAAAACTGACATTCAAAGTCTTTGACTACCACAGACAGAAAATTCAACACTACATTCTACAAGTCTTTGACACAACAGAATTCAACTGACATCACAAGCTTCAAACGAATCAAACTGACTTCACAAGTTGAACCACAGACAGAAAATTCAAACTACACACAAGGACACCACACGGACATTCAAACTGACTTCACAACTTGAACCACACGAATCAACAGCTTCTACAAGCTGAACACAACAGAAATTCAACTGACACACAGCTTGAACAACAGGACATTCAAACTGACATAACAAGTTTAACACGACAGAATTACCACAGACAGGAAGAATACAAACACTGACATTCTACAAGTCTTTGACTACCACAGACCAGGAAGAATTACAAACACTGACATCTTACAAGTCTTTGACTACCACAGACCCAGGAACAATTCAAACACTGACATTCTACAAGTCTTTGACTACCACAGACCAGGAACAATTCAAACACTGACATTCTACAAGTCTTTGACTACCACAGACCAGGAACAATTCAAACACTGACATTCTACAAGTCTTTGACTACCACAGACCAGGAAGAATTCAAACACTGACATTCTACAAGTCTTTGACTACCACACGACCAGGAACAATACAAACACTGACATTCTACAAGTCTTTGACTACCACACACCAGGAACAATTCAAAGACTGACATTCTACAGTCTTTGACTACCACAGACCAGGAAGAATTCAAACACTGACATTCTACAAGTCTTTGACTACCACACACCAGGAACATTCAAACACTGACATTCTACAAGTCTTTGACTACCACACACCAGGAACAATTCAAACACTGACATTCTACAAGTCTTTGACTACCACAGACTGGAAGAATACAAACACTGACATTCTACAAGTCTTTGACTACCACAGACCAGGAAGAATTCAAACACTGACATTCTACAAGTCTTGACTACCACAGACCAGGAAGAATTCAAACACTGACATTCTACAAGTCTTTGACTACCACACACCAGAACAATTCAAACACTGACATTCTACAAGTCTTTGACTACCACAGACCAGGAACAATTCAAACACTGACATTATACAAGTCTTTGACTACCACCACACCAGGAACAATTCAAACACTGACATTCTACAAGTCTTTGACTACCAAACACGGAACATTCAAACACTGACTTCTACAAGTCTTTGACTATCAAGACGGAACAATTCAAACACTGACATTCACAACTGAACAACCACACACGACAATTAAACATGACATCTACAAGTCTTGAATACCAAACCGACATTCAAACACTGACATCTACAGCTTGATATCAACCAGGAAAATTAACAATCTTACTATACACAGCAGGAAAATTCAAACACTGACATTACAGTCTTTACACACCCAGGAAGAATTCAAACAGACATTCTACAAGTCTTTGACACCACAGACCAGGAAGAATTCAAACACTGACATTCTACAAGTCTTTGACACCACACAAGAAACAAACACTGACATTCTAAAGTTTTGACTACCACAACAGGAAGAATACAACACGAACTACAATTACACGACACACAATCAAAAGAATAACACTGACACACAACAAGCTTACAACACGACATGAAAGACAATTCAAACACTGACATTATACAAGTCTTTGACTACCACAGACCAGGAAGAATTCAAACACTGACATTCTACAAGTCTTTGACTACCACACACCAGGAACAATTCAAACACTGACATTCTACAAGTCTTTGACTACCACAGACCAGGAACAATTCAAACACTGACATTCTACAAGTCTTTGACTACCACACACCAGGAAGAATACAAACACTGACATTCTACAAGTCTTTGACTACCACACACCAGGAACAATTCAAAGACTGACATTCTACAAGTCTTTGACTACCACAGACCAGGAAGAATTCAAACACTGACATTCTACAAGTCTTTGACTACCACACACCAGGAACAATTCAAACACTGACATTCTACAAGTCTTTGACTACCACACACCAGGAACAATTCAAACACTGACATTCTACAAGTCTTTGGCTACCACAGACTGGAAGAATACAAACACTGATATTCTACAAGTCTTTGACTACCACAGACCAGGAAGAATTCAAAACACTGACATTCTACAAGTCTTTGACTACCACAGACCAGGAAGAATTCAAACACTGACATTCTACAAGTCTTTGACTACCACACACCAGGAACAATTCAAACACTGACATTCTACAAGTCTTTGACTACCACAGACCAGGAAGAATTCAAACACTGACATTCTACAAGTCTTTGACTACCACACACCAGGAACAATTCAAACACTGACATTCTACAAGTCTTTGACTACCACAGACCAGGAACAATTCAAACACTGACATTCTACAAGTCTTTGACTATCACAGACCAGGAACAATTCAAACACTGACATTCTACAAGTCTTTGACTACCACACACCAGGAACAATTCAAACACTGACATTCTACAAGTCTTTGACTACCACACACCAGGAACAATTCAAACACTGACATTCTACAAGTCTTTGACTACCACACACCAGGAAGAATTCAAACACTGACATTCTACAAGTCTTTGACTATCACAGACCAGGAACAATTCAAACACTGACATTCTACAAGTCTTTGACTACCACAGACCAGGAAGAATTCAAACACTGACATTCTACAAGTCTTTGACTACCACAGACCAGGAAGAATTCAAACACTGACATTCTACAAGTCTTTGACTATCACAGACCAGGAAGAATTCAAACACTGACATTCTACAAGTCTTTGACTACTGTAGCAGAATGTGTATGTTAGGTGGGCAAAGCTACAGCACGCTTGAGCATCAGGATGGAATGGGAAGAAAGATGCTCAAGTCGTGACGTAGTTTGTTGTTAGGAGGCAGTAAACATCTGGGACTGGAGGAGAGAGGTCACCATAATGTCGGAATTGAAATAAGATTGTTGTAGTGGTCATCAATGTGAAATAAAACTCCATTTATAATTAACCAGAGATCTCGTTGGTCCTCTATGTGTCTGCTTTGTTATAGAGGACTAAATGGTGCCCACGACTCAGGATCGGAACCTGGAGTGTCGCAGAATCTCAATACGCTGTCCATGTAAAACATCGAAGTAACTACAAAGTTTTGAAGATCTTGTTCTGCTTGCATCAATTACCCAGAGACAGAATTACGGCACGGTTCTATACTTGTATTGAACGTTAAAACGAAGTTGATAAATGGCCACTACGTCGTCTGTGAGAGTTACAGCAGCCAAAAGCCCGGCTAGGGGTGGTTGTCTGTAAATATTCTTCAGAATCCTCGCTGTACGGACCTCTTGTCAAGAATCCTCGCTGTACAGGCAGTCGTTATCAGCTGAGATATGAAAACCGGCTTGCCAGGACGGGTTGCTGTACAATGGTTATCATCTTGCTGAGCAAAAGAGTGAGGAAAACTAGCACGTTTTTTCTGGATCCTTTGTAATAAGAGGCTCAGGAAAAAGAAACTTCAAGGCAAATCGAATCAAGTAGCAGTTATCTACTTCGCATCAAGATTGTCTGGAGCGAACTGAAAACTGTTGAATCGTGACCTTGAGAGTTTGAAGAAACAAGTCAATCACTCATTTGAAGAATAAGAAGAAATGAGAAGGTCATCAACAGCAGCGATATCGTTAGGGAACTCTCGGAAGTGGGAGGGGCAGACTGGGCTGCCGACCTACTGAAGAGGGGACCCAAATTATCGCTTTAGTGAGCTACAGCTTTCAAGACGTCGCTTTGATGTGCCCTGTTATCGGGTGAAGAGAAGGTCAAGTCTGGTAGGGACCCAACCAGGGGCTGAAGTTACTGAAATGTTGGAAGAAGAAACTACCTGAAGTGCGTGATCGGTTGGAGGAGCATTTCAACTAACACAGACTCCTAGCGTTTGAGTTCTACCTGACAGCGAACATAGAGGAATCCGTCTTTCTTGGATCGGGAGCAGAGATTAGGGTAATTAGTAAACCTTAAATATCATTTTAAGTACTATTGACTGGTTGAACAATTCTTAGTGTGTAAAGTAAAAACGCTCATATCTTTAAATTAGCTGGTGACAAATGTGAATTTGATTTTATTAGTATATACAAATATTTCAGCATGGCAGACTCATCACAGCACAGTAGAGAAACAGGCATAGTTGAGAATTATTTCGGCTGAGCTCAAGACGAGTTTTTTTTTCCAGGTACCAAGGAATATGCAGAGGAAGAAGTAGGAATATTGTTTCAAGCTTGATAGAAATTACAAAGAAGTTAATATGAATTACCTATATGTAGAATTACAACGTATTAGTACATGGTTGGGAGAGTTAAAGGTAGCAGTTAATGAAGTAGAGAATTTTGTAGAAACGTTGAAGAACAGAACGACTAGACAAGACCCTTATAGATTTAAGGTAGACTACAATAGAGTAGGAAAGAATAACAGGAGACAGCCACTGCTTAATAAAGACAGAAGACAATATGGCTATTATGAACCAAGACCTGATGTATGTGGGGTAAAAGACGGTGAGAACAGACGTAATGGTGAAAAGTCGGACTGGGATAGGTGTTATAGATACAAGAATGGTCCTGAGAGAGACTTTTCCAAGAAATTATGGAAATGGCCATCCCATGGCAAGACTGCTAGGAAAAAACGTGACGACTGGTTTGAACAAAGACGGAAACAGTATTTGAGGTCAGGGTCAAAGAACAGAGTAGGAAATGTAAGTGAAAATTCAACTATTCCTAAGGTGGCTGCCAATATGACTGTTAGACAGGAAAAGAACACGACGGTGTTAATAAAGAGAATAGACCGAGAGACACAGACGCAGACAAGTAATACGATAAATGATAGTACGCAGACACATATGGATACTGTAGAGAAGACAACCCAGGTACAGTCAATTAAGAAAATAGAAAAGGGAACGCAAACTATTAAGACGGTGGAAATTGCGGAACCACCTCAGGTGAAATTAGAAAAAGAAGACACAGTTGAAGTTAAGAAAGATAGACAGACGAGAACCAAAGACGAAAGGAAACCAAAGAGGAAAAGTATTGAAGAAAGAAATAGTAGTATGATAGTTAATAGAGGTACTGCCATGTCAAGTTCCTCAGGTATAGACATTAAATTAATCCCTAAATGGTGTAGAAATATTAGGTGTGAGAGTTCAGGTTACGGAGAAGATGTTTCTGCCGCCGCATGTTATAGTACGTGCCGTGATGCTGAGACAACTGTGAATACTGATGATTCGGAGAATGAGAGAATTGCACTACGAGCAGATCCTGACTCGAAGCGTGATGTTCCCTCATACGGTATAGTTGCTGGTGGACAGACGGACAGAGTTTTGGTTGGTGACTCTTTAGAACTAGATACCAGTTTATATGACAGGAAAGTAGGGAAGGCTAAGAGACGAATACCAAGAAAGAGAAAGAAAGTCAGACGTTCTAAAGCCGACTATGGGAATAGGGTCGAGGTGTCGTCAGTAAACTATTATGAGTCTGATGAAGGGAACTATTATAAGTGTGTCATCTGAAGACGAGATGGGGAAATATAAACGTTACGTAAGGTATACAGGAAACAGTGAGCAGACCGACGCAAATAAAGGAAATAGAAAGAAATCATTTAAGAAGAAGAATAATAATAGACAGATAGCGGGAATTTACTCAACGACAGAAAGTGACTTAAGAAAAATAGAAGAATATATGACCTTAAGACCTGAGTACTTTAACAACAGGTTAACAACAGATAGTGAAGATGACATAATTAAAGAAAGACGTACTAATGTACTGAGAGACAATGAAATATTTAGGCTTGGATGCGCTCTATGGACTGTTAAAATTCTTTGGGTGACGAAGGACATATGGCATTGTTTTGGCTTATGAGAGGAATTGCGGTTTGAGCAAATACATATGGGCTGTCTAAAATAGGCAGATGAATTTTTTTTGGTGTAGCATCACATGGTACAGGGTAGGCAATAGTGTTGTTGAGGATAGAGAGTTACGGCAAATGATATTCTACGTGGATACGTAATACAGGATATCTTGTGTTTGGTTGTGATGTAGGGAGAGTAAACAAGGTAAAAATAGTCCCTTGTCCGGAATGGATAGATACAGAGAGTTAATCACGTTCGAGTGATGTATAACTGGTGTGATTAAAGTAGAGTAGATTCAGCACAGAATTAGTAAAGAGAGAGATAAACTAAGTATGAATGTTCGTACTAGAAATGGTTCGACTCAGAGCTATGACGTGATGTCTGAGATAGTTTCGCTTGGTGGTTTGAGAAGTAAGTATAGTATTCGTTGACAGGTGAACTGAGAGTGTCTGATGAGGAGATATAGATTGAGTAGAAATTGAGTATCATGTGTAAAATAGCCAGTTGAACGCGAGAATATTAAGAGTAAAAGACTGTAGAAGTTGATGCTTGAAGAATAAGAGTTCTTGGTGAGGGGGATGACGTAATATGATGCTTGTAGAGAAAGCAGAGGTGATTAAATCTGAGAAAGTTGTTGTGTAGAGAAGTATAGAATGATAGTTACGAGGTTAGTGGCTCAGCGGAATGAGGTTTGTTCTGAGAGATAGTAGATAGTGCTGGTTAGTGTATAAAAGAGATATAGTTTGCGAGAGATAATGTATAGGTTCTGACCTTCAGTAAAGGAGTGAATGATTGAGAAAAGTAGACATAAGAAAGCAGTGAATTGTGAAAGTCCTGTGGAGTAATTCGTCTGGTTATGCGTTGTTCGTACGTGAGTATAACTGTAGACAAACAGGTGTTCGTCGCGATGAGTGAAGTAGGAGTGAGGTTTGGATGACGTCGTCTAAGTGAAGTACATAGATAAAATGTAATAGTTGCGCGTGATATATCTTGTGTCAATGTGTGTAGGAGGAGATCGATACGCTTAGATTGTGGTGAGTGATTGCTGGAATGTTGAATTGGCGTCTAAATTGTTTTTTTTTTGAAGTAATAGTATAGGACACGTTAGGTTGTCGCGATGCGAGAGTAGTCGTGAGATGAGAGCGAGGTTGTGTATCACTGTCCGTGTGAATATGCGAAGTGTGGTTAATAAGTGACGTTGATAAAACGTGGAACATAGAGTATGCGAAAATTGAGAGATAGAAAGAACATGATTAGAGAATTGTGATCTCTTTTGGTTAGAAGGTCTGACGTTAGACAGAGTTTAATAAAAAATTGTATGACAGAAAGAGAGTTAACATTATGAATGGACGTTTCATAAAACATGTTTAGTATTCTTGACAGGGATATGTCGAAGCATGAATGCCTGATAGAGAGAATTGAGAGAATATGGGTTGCCCAGTCGAAGTGAGAATTCTCGTTAGTCAGGTGTGGTGTTGTTTATTGTGGTTGATAGAGTCCCGACAAATAAGAATAGCGGTGAAAGATGAGTGAGGCAAGCAAGAGAATGTGATTAGATATATGAATGTCAGAGTAGTATAAATAGAGTACTAGAGAAGGTGTTCCAATAAGTGTGACTGGTTTGACTATCGTCATGGTGTGAGAATACTAGGAGAGACCTGAGGATAGCTTAGAGTAGTTGTGGTGAGATGTTGGAAAGTAATGATAAGTTAGTGAATTGCGTCGGGTAGACGAGAAACTTAAAAGTTGAATTAGTTATTGGTACAGTAAGTAGATGTATTGGTGAGAGGTCTATAGTAAATGGACACAAATTTTTTGCTGGTCGTAGTAGGGTGGAGATACCGTAGTTAACGGTGATGATTGTAGTAATACTTGGAACAAATCCAGGGGAAACAATTGGTGTGCCGAGCCACAGATTCTATTAGTAGATAGATGACTGGTAGGTGACATTGAGATAGCCGTCACACTGGTAATAGATAAAATGAGTTGACCTGTAGTTTACAGTGGTTATATTCCAGATATTGTGATGTGTTAGGAGTTAGTTTGTAAAAGATAGAATATTGTGAGGGGAGAGAATCAATGATTGACTTCTAGAAAAAGTACGGTCATTTATTGATTAGTGACTTTTATTGAGAGAACAGATATTGTTCTAAGTTATGAGAATAGTCTGTAGGTAACAGATATATATATATATGTATATACGTATTTTGGCATTAATGCTTGGCATTGAGTTGTTTTGTTTTATAACAAAATAGGCATGACTTGGGTCATTGGTTCGTATAGGAGGCCAATGTTGCTTGGTCACTTTAAGTAGTTAATTCTATGTGAATTATTTTTTTGAAAACCTTCTCTTTAGCGAGAAGACAGTTGTTTTTATTGAAATTGAGCTTTCAATGCCTCATATATAAAAATTTTTTTGCTTGATTTGGTCCTGTAAAATGATTGTCACTATGTGATTTTAGAATAGGATTATTGTGTTTTTTAGTCTTTTGCGTACAAACTATTGGTCCGTAAAAGAGACCAGTAGTGTTAGGTAACACTAGAATATTTTCTTATAATTTGACAGAATGCATGTTGTATTATTTTAATATATGTTTTTCCTTGAATGAGTTGATATCTTTAGTTAATATGAGGGGAAACATAAATATGTATAAAAAACTTGGGGGGTATGATGTCCTGTTGTGATTTTATTTCGCTTCACTCATGATTTAAGTAAATTGTCTTGTGTGTTAAGTTACCTTGTTAATAAATATGTTACAAATTTAATTAAGTAAGTTTAATTTACAAATAGCTATGGTGTTGGCTAGAATAAAGACAATACATGGGGCTTTATTTAAGACCCTTCGTTCAGAAAAGAGTTAATAAAACTACTGAGAGCTAATAGAGAGACACATTCTCTTTGTGAAGAATAAGTTCATGGGTATTCTGTTGCTGCGATAATCAGCGTAGAGAGGTTGATATGGCTATGAAGTGTTGGAAACATATGACGGGGTTACTACACAAGTAAAATGGTTATGGGGAATTTAAGTGAGCATTGATTGGAAATATATGGATTGGAAGCCATATGGGGGAAGAAAAGATTAATGAATATAGCAGTGGGGTAAATGAGGGAAAAGTTTTGAATATAGTTTCCATGGGGTCAGAAGAGCCATGATATACATTCATAAGAGACACGGGATTGCTGGTTTATAGAATAAGAAGTGGGTACCCCAGACAAATAGTAAAACATGAATTGAATCCATGTTTGATTAGACACTGTGGATAGCAGTACAATAGTAAAGGGTTGTAAGTGTGAGAAATGAACATTGTGGAGACATAATGACATGGGGTTTTTGAGGGTCCGTGATATATGGACTGAGATAGAATAAAGTTGATTGCAAGTAGTCACAGACAGGAGTTAGGGGTAGTATATTGTTGCTGTTGATAACGGCATAAGTGGAGGTTTTAGTAGATATGCCCATAATAAATGGACAGTAAGGGGTCGCTGAAAATTTCGGCAAGATTAAAAGAGAGGTATATTATGTGAGGTGATGTGTAGAGATAATGGACCTTTTTAATTGTGTCCTCGGGATGTGTTTTGTGGTTGACATTACAATGCGAGGTTGAGATAAGGTTCAGAGCTATAAAATTAGTAGTGTCTGTAATATATAGACACTTGGGAGTGAATAATATTTTTGATGGTTGGTATGTGATGCTGTAGATAGCAGCGTAAACTGTTACCATAATAAGTGGTACTGTAGAGGATATAATTGTTTTAGACTTTATTACATAAAGTCTCAAATGACATAGGGGGGTAAAGGTGTGTGTGATTTAGCTAAGTGTGGTTTTTGTGAGAAAGAGTTCTACTTCTTTGAATCTCCGGTGCGCACCGATTCTTTGTCTTTCTATCATGTGCGAGTGTTCTCAAGTTGATTGAAAGTAGAGAATTAGTAAGTAATGTTGGTGATGACAATAGGGAGTTGGTATCAGAAGAGTACAGCGTTTGAAATTTTAAGCGGATTGCTTATGAAGAGGAGAAGAAGTATTTAAGAAGATGTGTTATGATGTATTGTATAAAGTTGAGATTTAAATGTTATTAAGGATATGTAAATAATATGTGTTATATTTGAAGGGCCAAGAACGAAGAAGAAGTTCATAGTGGTGGCAGGGAAAGAGTTACGAATAGATTATTTACTTAAAATAGAATTGGTTTGGGAAAGATTAGAGGAGTTGTGGGAGGTAAGGAAAGAGAGGGAATAGAATAGAGGGATTAGGAGTAAAGACTTTTTAAGGGAAAAAGTCTTTCTGAAACATAGGAAGGTGTAGCAGAATGTATATGTTAGGTGGGCAAAGCTACAGCACGCTTGAGCATCAGGATGGAATGGGAAGAAAGATGCTCAAGTCGTGACGTAGTTTGTTGTTAGGAGGCAGTCAACATCTGGGACTGGAGGAGAGAGGTCACCATAATGTCGGAATTGAAATAAGATTGTTGTAGTGGTCATCAATGTGAAATAAAACTCCATTTATAATTAACCAGAGATCTCGTTGGTCCTCTATGTGTCCGCTTTGTTATACTACCACAGACCAGGAAGAATTCAAACACTGACACTCTACAAGTCTTTGACTACCACACACCAGGAACAATTCAAACACTGACATTATACAAGTCTTTGACTACCACAGACCAGGAAGAATTCAAACACTGACATTCTACAAGTCTTTGACTATCACAGACCAGGAACAATTCAAACACTGACATTATACAAGTCTTTGACTACCACAGACCAGGAAGAATACAAACACTGACATTATACAAGTCTTTGACTACCACAGACCAGGAAGAATACAAACACTGACATTCTACAAGTCTTTGACTACCACAGACTGGAAGAATTCAAACACTGACATTCTACAAGTCTGAACAAGGAAGAGCATTGGCTCATAAACAGCATCATGTCTCAGCGGCTGAAATACTCTGGACACTGCCACAGTGGTGGGAAAGCTCAGTGATAACAGGCATTCCTGGAAGAAGGGGCATACAGATCAGCACATTGCTGACATGATGCTAACCAGTGCCTTCATTACCATGTGTTCTATTCTTGTTGTCCCTTCACTAGAACTCATGTGCCAATAGTACAGGTCCTCCTCAGTTGTGTGTAGAGCACATGAGTAAGTCAAGAGAAGGACGCTTTTACATGCCTCCAGGCATATCTAGCATTTGGTGCTAGACTCACATTGATATAGTTCAATGAGCACTCATTAGGTGGTGTGTCCAGCACCATGCTGGCCATATATGTATAGATCAATGGGCACTCATTAGGTGGTGTGTCCAGCACCATGTTGGCCATATATGTATAGATCAATGGGCACTCATTAGGTGATGTGTACAGCACCATGCTGGCCATATATGTATAGATCAATGGGCACTCATTAGGTGGTGTGTTCAGCACCATGCTGGCCATATATGTATAGATCAATGGGCACTCATTAGGTGGTGTGTCCAGCACCATGTTGGCCATATATGTATAGTTCAATGAGCACTCATTAGGTGGTGTGTCCAGCACCATGTTGGCCATATATGTATAGTTCAATGAGCACTCATTAGGTGATGTGTACAGCACCATGCTGGCCATATATGTATAGTTCAATGGGCACTCATTAGGTGGTGTGTCCAGCACCATGCTGGCCATATTTGTGTAGATCAATGAGCACTCATTAGGTGATGTGTCCAGCACCATGCTGGCCATATATGTATAGTTCAATGAGCACTCATTAGGTGATGTGTACAGCACCATGCTGGCCATATATGTATAGATCAATGAGCACTCATTAGGTGGTGTGTCCAGCACCATGCTGGCCATATATGTATAGATCTATGGGCACTCATTAGGTGGTGTGTCCAGCACCATGCTGGCCATATATGTATAGATCAATGGGCACTCATTAGGTGATGTGTACAGCACCATGCTGGCCATATTTGTGTAGATCAATGGGCACTCATTAGGTGGTGCTGACCATATTTGTATAGATCTATGGGCACTCATTAGGTGGTGCTGGCCATATTTGTATAGATCTATGGGCACTCATTAGGTGGTGCTGGCCATATTTGTGTAGATCAATGGGCACTCATTAGGTGGTGTGTCCAGCACCATGCTGGCCATATTTGTGTAGATCAATGGGCACTCATTAGGTGGTGTGTCCAGCACCATGCTGGCCATATTTGTGTAGATCAATGGGCACTCATTAGGTGGTGTGTCCAGCACCATGCTGGCCATATATGTATAGATCTATGGGCACTCATTAGGTGGTGTGTCCAGCACCATGCTGGCCATATTTGTGTAGATCAATGGGCACTCATTAGGTGATGTGTCCAGCACCATGCTGGCCATATTTGTGTAGATCTATGGGCACTCATTAGGTGGTGTGTCCAGCACCATGCTGGCCATATTTGTGTAGATCTATGGGCACTCATTAGGTGGTGTGTCCAGCACCATGCTGGCCATATTTGTATAGATCTATGGGCACTCATTAGGTGATGTGTCCAGCACCACGCTGGCCACCTGGACTTCCCAAGTCATTATTGGCACTCGTGAGAGGCTGGGATGATTGAGGAGCCCACGTCAATTGTCACATGACATCCTGATGCAGATTTAAACCCACGATTACCAGGCTGGCAGGCAGGTGTCTAGCCACTAAACTACTGCAGCTCCCTAACCACTTCAGTAGCACATACAAATATCTGTCAAGGCCAGGGTAATGATTACATCAGATGGCAACTGTATTTCTATTTGATACTAAAAATCCATGAATACCAATTTTGTCATTCGGTATATGTATGCTGTAACTCTCTATTTGCCCAATATAGTTGTCCATTAAAGCAATAATTCCTCACAGCCAATCACTGGAGCAACTTTACCAGGCATGTCTAACAGGCAATGATCTTGTATCAGAAACCATCAACTTTACTTTTAGCAATCTGTTACTTTACTAAAGCAGATCCCATTTAGTGATTTTTAATACATTCGTAAACATGACTGCAGCAGGTAAGGTAAACCCGAGATCAATTTCTACTAATGTTAAGTGTAGTCTATTGATTACAGCTTGCATATATGTAATAAGGGAGCCACGATGGCACAGTGATTAGCACGCTTGCCTGCCAGTCCTGTGGTAATGTGTTTGAACCCCCATCATGGGCTGATGCAATGGGAAAGATACATGCTCTTAAGTTGATTCAGACTACAATATGTACCAGAGAATGTTCTGGGAAGTAAAGGTGGCTGACACGACAATGACCACATTGAGTTGTGAGTGGTCTATAAATATATGGGGCTAGAGCCATGTAGCTAATATCCTTCCAGGCACTGAAACTGGTCCTGTACTCTTACTAACATAAGTAAGCAGGGGGTCACAGTGGTGATGTGTCTGGCACTATGGAAGTCATGGGTTCGTTTTTGGACTCTGTCATTCAGTTCATGAGTGCAAACTTTTCTTAGACTCCTGGGGGTCATCGCTGGAGCTACAGAGTTCGTATGATGCTTTTGGCAGGCTACGCAGCAGAAACAAGACCCAGCCATAAGGGATAGAACGTGGCGCAATGAAGTCAATCTCCTTGCCTTTAAATCCCCCCCCCCCCCCCCTCAACCCTTTTTTAAACAGATTTATGTCATTAAACAAAAAGCAGAGATTTTATGCAGATTCAGTGTACTCACGGTTCCTGTCCAAACTGTGTTTCAGTATTTGGATCATATCCATAACCTTGGTTGTCATAATAATTAGACGGGAAAAAGCCCTCGTTTTCAAATTCAGACATCTTGTTATGTATACTGCTGCAGCCCCTGCTTTATGTCTGCAGACAGAATGACATAAAATGTTTGCTTATTCTTCTTCTGCCGATGTCCCCCAATTACCCAACTAACTCACGCATCTGTTATTATCTCATGCAGGCCCCTCCATGTCCTCCCCATGTCAACTGTCTCTAACTCTCTTCCCCGTGTGGTTTTAGTTGCCTTTTGTTTGCCTGTGGGTTCCACATAAAGCACTTTCTAGTTAAACTATTCACAGGTTACTCAATGTGTTGTATCCAGAGGCAGTGTCTTTTCCTCAACTCTTGAATCACTAGAATTTGTTTAGTTATCTAGACCAACAAGCAGCAGTTAGAATAAATAGCGAAACATCAGATTGGTTTGACATCAAGCAAGGAGTCCGTTAGGGCTGTGTGTTGTCACCCTATATGTTTAACCTGTACGCTGAAAATATAATGAGAAATGTCAGAGATGATATAACCAGGGAACAATATGTTGCCCTAAATATCGGTGGTCATGAAATACCAGAGATTCGATATGCTGATGATACAGTATTGCTATCCACATCACAGAATGGTATAGAAAACTTAATAACCTCAACCCAAAGAAATAGTGAAAATCACAACTTATATCTTAACATTGCAAAACCAAAGATAATGCATACAGATAAAACTACTATGGAGAAATAAATATACAAGTAATGAGGGAAGATTAGAGATGGTGGAAAATGTTGAATATCTTGGGTCATTGATTACCAACAATGGTGACACAATGAAAGAAGTTAAACGACGACTATCAACTGCTCTTCAAAGACTAAAACTACTGAATAAATCATGGAGTGGAACAGATAGATCTATAAAAATTAGATTTTTAAGAGCATGTATCTTTCCCATTGCAACAAACGCCCACGAGACCTGGACACTTACTAAACACGCTGAACAGCGCATAAATGCCTTTAAATACAAATGTTATAGACGGGTTCTAAGAATATCTTGGGTAAAGATAAGAACAAATGAATCCATACTTCAGAAGCTAAATATTGAAGAGGGTTGATATTAAAGACGATAAAACAGAGAAAAGTGAAATATTTTGGTCACTTGAAATGTCATGAAAGTTTGGAGAGAATAATAATGGAGGGGTATATGCCTGGGAAGAGAGGAAGAGGAAGGCCAAAGAGAATATGGGTGCAGGATGTGGCGGATGATCTCCAGATGAGGAGTGTATCGGACGCGGGACATCTTGCTTGTGATCAAGAGGTTTTCCGGAAGGTTGTTATGGGAGCAAGGTTCTGCAAAGGACATGCTACTGAATGAATTAATCTCCATATGAGTGATTTTGCCTGATCATTTTGTTCTTGTATTCTATGCAGGCACCAGTTTATTAATGTTTGTAAGTTATTAGTAATCATTTTAGTCATTTTTCATGTTTCTAATCTATGCAGCAGTACTCATTTGACATAAAATATACTAAGTTGTTACTATATTTAACACAACTGTGGCATAAAGGATATGCAACAACTACTATATTTCATGTCTTTTGACCTTCACAAATTTGAAGTGCAATGAAAATACTCTTGCCTTTTGTATTCATATTTTAATATCTTAATCTGTTTCCTCATCTTTCAAAATAAGTGCATGATTCCATCTTTTGAAGTGAGGTTTCATCAAGGAAAATTGTGTTATCATTTGCTTGATTTACTCTCATCTATCTTTTCCCTATGAATTTATGGATCTAACTGTTGTCATGTCTCAACAAGTATGCTAAAATTAGTTTGCATTTGATTTCAAATGTGAGATAAGTTATCAAGCTGCTCTGTTAGACTCCATTAAATTTAATTTATGATAGGAATTATTATTGACTTCATAATCCAGTCTATTGTCAGCGAGAATAATAAAGTGCCAAAAGGCACCCCTGTAGCACTCATGTTCTTATTTCAAATGTAATCTTTTAGTTTTGTCTCATGGTGTCTTTTGGAACTGGCTTAATGAAAAGCTCCTCAAAGTGTTCAGCCAGTCTGTTCATCTGATCTTTAATGTTGGTGAGAACTACATTTATTCTAGAATTCAATGATTCCCAACTTTATTAATGTTTTCATTGGCTCTTCAAATAGTATTAGGACCACTCCTCTACAGTGAGGGACATTTTCCTCTGTATGGATGGGGAACAGTATTGTTTTATCTGAGTTTTTAAGCTTTTTGCTTGCTAAGTTCCATCTTATTTTGCACAATTCCAGATTGCTTATCTTGTGCTGTCTTTCCCAATTTGTGCATAATTCTAACCTTCCAGGTGTCACTTCTGGAGATTTTCCTAGGTGAAAACAGGTAAGTTGGTGATTTAGACTTTTTCTGCAGTGTGTCATAAGTCTTCTGGGAGAAGAGCCTCTTTCATCTTAGTTGGCTGAGTTATGGTGCTTTCTTTTTCTGCAGACTTGTCCATAGTTGGTTGGATTCTGCAGTTAAACTTTCCTCTAGAATGGGGCAGCCAGTCCCATGTCAACCCTCCTTAGTCGCCTCTTATAACATGCATGGCAAGTTACAGTATTACTATTTGTTGCTTTCCTTATGGGATCAGAACTCTTACAGGATGTAGCAGGCGCGCTAGCATAGTTGACAGTGAACCACGCTAATAATGTCACAAGCACGGTCGGACACAGGTTCGTGCCTGGACTCATCATCTGCTAAAGTGAGGGGAAGACTGGCCACCTATTCCTCCATGCATTCAGGCCTACAAAATATGATGGCCCTATCACATCACAGACTCATAGCAGGAAACTGCTATGGCACAATTTAATGTGTAAAGGATTAATATTTAGGAAAAAAAGGGAAAATATCAATAATTATATGTTTGTGTGCCATATCTGTCTATCCCTGTTAGTTTTCAGTTACTGTTTCAGCTTAAAGTTCAATTGCTTGAAAACTATATCGATGTTATACATCAATACGGGATATTTCTGAATTACAACAAGAACAAACAAGAGATCTAAAAACAGAGAATTAGAGACAAAGACAAATAATATGGAGAGGGGCTGCAGGAGACAGCAACAAAATAGGATGGCTTGGTGAGACTTGAGAGGGGCTGCAGGAGACAGCAACAAAATAGGATGGCTTGGTGAGACTTGAGAGGGGCTGCAGGAGACAGCAACAAAATAGGATGGCTTGGTGAGACTTGGGAGGGGCTGCAGGAGACAGCAACAAAATAGGATGGCTTGGTGAGACTTGAGAGGGGCTGCAGGAGACAGCAACAAAATAGGATGGCTTGGTGAGACTTGAGAGGGGCTGCAGGAGACAGCAACAAAATAGGATGGCTTGGTGAGACTTGAGAGGGGCTGCAGGAGACAGCAACAAAATAGGATGGCTTGGTGAGACTTGAGAGGGGCTGCAGGAGACAGCAACAAAATAGGATGGCTTGGTGAGACTTGAGAGGGGCTGCAGGAGACAGCAACAAAATAGGATGGCTTGGTGAGACTTGGGAGGGGCTGCAGGAGACAGCAACAAAATAGGATGGCTTGGTGAGACTTGAGAGGGGCTGCAGGAGACAGCAACAAAATAGGATGGCTTAGTGAGACTTGAGAGGGGCTGCAGGAGACAGCAACAAAATAGGATGGCTTGGTGAGACTTGAGAGGGGCTGCAGGAGACAGCAACAAAATAGGATGGCTTGGTGAGACTTGGTTGAGAGGGGCTGCAGGAGACAGCAACAAAATAGGATGGCTTGGTGAGACTTGAGAGGGGCTGCAGGAGACAGCAACAAAATAGGATGGCTTGGTGAGACTTGGTTGAGAGGGGCTGCAGGAGACAGCAACAAAATAGGATGGCTTGGTGAGACTTGAGAGGGGCTGCAGGAGACAGCAAAAAAATAGGATGGCTTGGTGAGACTTGAGAGGGGCTGCAGGAGACAGCAACAAAATAGGATGGCTTGGTGAGACTTGAGAGGGGCTGCAGGAGACAGCAACAAAATAGGATGGCTTGGTGAGACTTGGTTGAGAGGGGCTGCAGGAGACAGCAACAAAATAGGATGGCTTGGTGAGACACTTGAGAGGGGCTGCAGGAGACAGCAACAAAATAGGATGGCTTGGTGAGACTTGGTTGAGAGGGGCTGCAGGAGACAGCAACAAAATAGGATGGCTTGGTGAGACACTTGAGAGGGGCTGCAGGAGACAGCAACAAAATAGGATGGCTTGGTGAGACTTGAGAGGGGCTGCAGGAGACAGCAACAAAATAGGATGGCTTGGTGAGACTTGAGAGGGGCTGCCGGAGACAGCAACAAAATAGGATGGCTTGGTGAGACTTGAGAGGGGCTGCAGGAGACAGCAACAAAATAGGATGGCTTGGTGAGACTTGAGAGGGGCTGCAGGAGACAGCAACAAAATAGGATGGCTTGGTGAGACTTGGTTGAGAGGGGCTGCAGGAGACAGCAACAAAATAGGATGGCTTGGTGAGACTTGAGAGGGGCTGCAGGAGACAGCAACAAAATAGGATGGCTTGGTGAGACTTGGTTGAGAGGGGCTGCAGGAGACAGCAACAAAATAGGATGGCTTGGTGAGACTTGAGAGGGGCTGCAGGAGACAGCAACAAAATAGGATGGCTTGGTGAGACTTGAGAGGGGCTGCAGGAGACAGCAACAAAAATAGGATGGCTTGGTGAGACTTGAGAGGGGCTGCAGGAGACAGCAACAAAATAGGATGGCTTGGTGAGACTTGGTTGAGAGGGGCTGCAGGAGACAGCAACAAAATAGGATGGCTTGGTGAGACACTTGAGAGGGGCTGCAGGAGACAGCAACAAAATAGGATGGCTTGGTGAGACTTGAGAGGGGCTGCAGGAGACAGCAACAAAATAGGATGGCTTGGTGAGACTTGAGAGGGGCTGCAGGAGACAGCAACAAAATAGGATGGCTTGGTGAGACTTGAGAGGGGCTGCCGGAGACAGCAACAAAATAGGATGGCTTGGTGAGACTTGAGAGGGCCTGCAGGAGACAGCAACAAAATAGGATGGCTTGGTGAGACACTTGAGAGGGGCTGCAGGAGACAGCAACAAAATAGGATGGCTTAGGAGACTTGAGAGGGGCTGCAGGAGACAGCAACAAAATAGGATGGCTTGGTGACACTTGAGAGGGGCTGCAGGAGACAGCAACAAAATAGGATGGCTTGGTGACACTTGAGAGGGGCTGCAGGAGACAGCAACAAAATAGGATGGCTTGGTGAGACTTGGTTGAGAGGGGCTGCAGGAGACAGCAACAAAATAGGATGGCTTGGTGAGACTTGAGAGGGCCTGCAGGAGACAGCAACAAAATAGGATGGCTTGGTGAGACACTTGAGAGGGGCTGCAGGAGACAGCAACAAAATAGGATGGCTTAGGAGACTTGAGAGGGGCTGCAGGAGACAGCAACAAAATAGGATGGCTTGGTGACACTTGAGAGGGGCTGCAGGAGACAGCAATAAAATAGGATGGCTTGGTGAGACTTGAGAGGGGCTGCAGGAGACAGCAACAAAATAGGATGGCTTGGTGAGACTTGGTTGAGAGGGGCTGCAGGAGACAGCAACAAAATAGGATGGCTTGGTGAGACTTGAGAGGGGCTGCAGGAGACAGCAACAAAATAGGATGGCTTGGTGAGACTTGAGAGGGGCTGCAGGAGACAGTAACAAAATAGGATGGCTTGGTGAGACTTGAGAGGGGCTGCAGGAGACAGCAACAAAATAGGATGGCTTGGTGAGACTTGAGAGGGGCTGCAGGAGACAGTAACAAAATAGGATGGCTTGGTGAGACTTGGTTGAGGGCCTATGCCTCAAAGAGTGATAAAGGGCAAAAGAAGGAGAGGGTATATAATATTACATTAAACCTGTTCAGTTCTTCTTGACTCCATTCCCCACTGTATAATTTGGATCCTGCAACAATGCTGCTTCATGTTTCTGTTTTTATTGTTACTGGCATCTTCATAGCAATGTATTCATTCTTTAAATTGGGATTCTTTCCTTCACTCCCTTCTGCCACCACCTACCCTTCCCTTAGTGTGCTGGATTTTCAAAAGTGATCAAGAGACTATAACTATAACAATGATAGGCTGAATAATACTATCTAAGCCATCTTAAAATTAAACCCCAACAGATTTTAAGCAGCTTCTCCCCCCCCCCCCCCAGGTCATGTTAATAAATTATATACCTTTTCCTTTTCATGATTTTCCTCTATTTTAACCCTTTACAGGGCAGAACTGCCATTTGCGGCCGATGCCTTTAACGAGCAAATCGCCCGATCGCGGCCGATACTATTATACATGGTAAAAAAGCGATTTCTCGGCCTTGCGATACTTCTGACGGCTACTTTCGCCGATAGCTTGACAACGTGGCCGCCATTTGTAAACGCCGACTATGAATTTGAACGGACTTTTACGGACTTTTTTTGATAGTTTTCGGGGTTTTTACGCTTAGTTTTTCAAAACGGATTTCAGCGATTCTTCAAGTGATAGCCGAGATTTCGCTAGGTTCAATTTAAGTGACATTAAAGGGCACGAAGTTGACTATTAATCGAAGCTAGATATCAGTGAAAAGCGTTACTTTGCATTAGCAGTCTGAGTTGGACTTTAAAGAAAGTGATTATGATTCTGAAAATGTGTTTGTAAATTGCCGTATAGATGATGGAAAATCACAAACAACATGCTGTATTTCGTAAATATTTGTGTTCATATATGGATTACCACCAACAATCATGTGAGTAACATATTCTGCATGCTTTTCCCTTCATTGTGTTGTTTATTTAACTAAAATCGGTTGACTAACACCAATCATTATTTATGATGCTTTTACTAACGCAACCCGAAATTTTACAGAACCTGTAAAATTCTTGCCCATTCAGGGCTAAAAAAACGGACAAGCATCTGCCCTGTAAAGGGTTAAACTAATCTGTGTTGAATTGTCATTCTATTTATTTTATATATATATAAACTATGTTTCTATATGAAAACACTAACACTACTAACAGTAGCAATGTCAGAATTATCGCCCTTTCCGGCGCTCTCCGTTTTTTTTTTACTTTCGCGAACTTTTTGTCGCGACGTCGAACGATCACTTCAGGTAGGACCATGTCCAGGAAAAAAATTAATTAAACGATAGCAGTGTGGTACGATGAAAGGAGAAGTTATTCTTATATATTCAGCATTGGGCTTTCTGTTAGGCGTCAACTTATTTAGCCGAAGAAACGATTTATCTGGATTTTATTTGGTTCTGTTCATGATTAGTAAGGTAATTTGTCTTATAACTCCTTGTAGATTAAAGAAAGGTAACTTTTTATTGCATTTTTGAGTTCCCCGTTCAATTTTACATAAATGTGCAGAGTTGCAACATCCCCCTATTTGTTCTTCGTTAGGAAAAATTTTTTTTTAGTATACCAGCATAGCCAGTCATATTGAGAATGAATAGACTGAATAGCGCATCCATGTAATTTGACTTATAACTCCTTGTAGATTAAAGAAAAGTGAACTTTTTATTGCATTTTTGAGATCCCCGTTCAATTTTACATAAATGTGCAGAGTTGCAACATCCCCCTATTTGTTCTTCGTTAGGAAAAAAATTTTTTAGTATACCAGCATAGCCAGTCATATTGAGAATGAATAGACTCTTAACAGCGCATCCATGTAATTTGTCTTATAACTCCTTGTAGATTAAAGAAAAGTAACTTTTTATTGCATTTTTGAGTTCCCCGTTCAATTTTACATAAATGTGCAGAGTTGCAACATATCCCCTATTTGTTTTTCGTTAGGAAATATTTTTTTAGTATTCCAGCATAGCCAGTCATATTGAGAATGAATAGACTGAATAGCGCATCCATGTAATTTGACTTACAGTATGTCCCACAAAGAATGCCTTCATTCACGATCAATTATTTTGAAAACTGTCTGTTGCATCGTTATGAAATTTTTCCAGCCGTCTTATATTTACCCCCTCCCAAGGAATATGTCTTTGATAGGTCCAAAAGCAACTTAAATCATTGAAAGCGGCAACATTTCTTTGATGTTTTGGGGGACATGTAGTGAATTCACGCTAACAAACTAGTCTTACAGCAAACCACGTTATTTCTGGTAAGGACACAAGTACAAGGCGTAGCCAGATTCGTATGGGAGTGGGTGCAATAAAAAAGTAGCTTAAAGTAGGATTGCGCCGGGTTTTTATCCCATATGGCTCAGTCTCTTTCCGCAGGGCGGAAATCATGGCACACAGCATGAACTCCTTATCTCCAGTGACGACCCTCTGGAGTCTCCGAAAAAATGCACTCGTGAAATGAAGGAATCGAACATACAACCTTCGGAGCCCGAGTCAGATGGCTTGACCACTTCACCACGGAGACTCCCGAGAGGGGTGTAATGTGTAATATTAATAAAGACAGAGAATTTACAGAGGTATGGGGTAAATAATGTGTAAATTGACAGGAAAGTAGAAGGAATATATTTCTTACCTTATTTTTCATTTCCTTCTTGTTTCTTCAGCTGCTGGTTAATAATTGTATACAAGTATTCATGTTACTAGGATGCATTTAGCTTTTTATATTGAGTTCGCGAAAGCTTCCAAATAGCTGTGCGTTAATGTGCGTATGGAGTGACCAGAAACGATACCGCAATTTAGTCATATGTTTCCATTTTTAAGGATCTGTTCAGCTGTCTGTGTAGTTTGTTCACACGTACACATGGGTGACAGACCCGCTTTGAGTCTTCGTGAAAGACTGTCTACTCTGCTGTTTACCGTTCAGAGACGGAACATGATTACCTGTTTTGCACTATGAAAATAGTTGTCAGTGTCTCTGTAGTGGGCTTTCTTCTTAACGACGAAGATGTTGGTCCTCTTTTCATTGAAGTTTATAGATTGATTCGTATGCATGTGTGTTGTCCCCTAATTTGACGTGTTTACTCTCACGTTTCTTGTTATGCCACAATATGTCAGTTTCCACCGCAACATTACTCTTCTGTTGGTATTCAATGCGTTTAGTGTGTGTGTGTGTGTTTTTTGTTTTTTTTTCAATACAGTTGTTTGTCACCGCTGAGGGCTTGCGGAATTGAAAATTCATCACTGTGGAATACAAACTGTTGCCATTGACATTATGCTGATGCTGTAATGTTTAGGGCCTGCAATTCGCCTGAATAGTTGCAGCAAAATATCCCAGTAAGTGTGTACGTAGATTAAGGTATGCGATCTGCTCAGACCTTAATCTGTGTCGGACGATTCCAGTAGGTTGATGATTGCTCTTGGTTGCATAAAATTCAATCCATCCTTTCTCCAATAGTCCTCTTCCTCTTACAACACATGGTCCTCACATTTTTTCCAGTAACTTTTATCAATATTTAATAGCGCGGACTGGGTTAGTATCTTGACGTCAGACAATTTGAATATAGTATTGGCAGCTGCCACTTGTCCTTTAATTTTAGCCCACACAAGTTCTATAGGGTTTAAATGAGAATGATCCTGCGGAAGTCTCAAGCACCTATGGCCATGCTCTTCTATCAACTTGTTGATTTGAAATTTCTTGCTATTTTTGCGCCTGTTTTACAAGGGACAACAACTGTAGCTTGAAATATGTTTCTGGAAATGGTATATTTTCCCTTCGGAGCCATATCTTTATTGCTTCCTTTGTGTCCGATGCCGTAGGTATTTTGTCTTCTTGGGCAACAACATTGTGATATGATGCATTGTCCATGATTAGACAAGACGGTCTATCAAGGGATGGAAGTACTGTATTCTCGAGCCAATCTCTAAATACATTACCATTGATCTCATTATCATAATCCCTATTGCCTGTATGCTTTGATACGAACACGAGCCCAGCATTCTGTAGTAAGCCATTATGAGTACTACCAGCATAGGCTATGACCAAACGCTGTCCTTTACTACTGGGCACATAACGCTTTATCTTTCCAGCCACTGATTGCCATTCCTTTTCACTTGTGTGGTGCGCATTGATCCACGTCTCATTCAAATACACTATGTCATAATTTTCTTTGCGCATTTCCCTTATTGCACGTAGGTATCTGCTTCTCAAGGCTCCTAAATGCGGTTGCTCGCAAAGAATATTTCTACCGCCCTTGTACTTTCAAAAAGTGAAGATAATGTCCTTATAATTTCCCACAAAATTGTTTTGGATAGCTCTATGTTATTGTTCTTTCTCAATCAAACCCTAAGTTTTCTTACAGTCACTGTTTCTTTGGCATCCAGCATTTTTATAATGCTGGATAATCCTGGATATAAAATCCTAAATTTTTATAATTTTAGGAATCTCCGTGGTGAAGTGGTCAAGCCTTTTGACTCGGCTCCAAAGATCATGGGTTCGATTCCGGGCCGCATCCTTCGGTTCACGAGTTAATTTTTTCGGAGACTTCTGTGGGTCGTCGCTAGAGCTGCGGAGTTCGTGCTTTGTGCGATGCTTTCCGCGCTGTGGAAAGAGACCAAGCCATATGGGATAGAACCCGGTGCAATGAAGTCGACCCTGTCGACTTTTAAAAGCATTGTTATAATAGCTCGCCTTATGACATCTTTGTCAAAGCTGTCTACAATAATCTTTCTACCTACTGTTTTGTTATTGCGTGGTGGTTTAATTTCAGATTCTTGCACCCATCGACTCAAACCCAATGCATGCACTGTTCTTTTTTCGGAATTTGTAATAGTATAAAACAGTTTCCTGCGATCAGCTTTATGACAAAAATATGTGTACAACTTCATAGCGATTCTTGAAGTGTACAATTTCGCATTAAATCCCATTGAAAAATATTCACACATTTCAATGCTAGCTATAAGTGGTAAGATTAAAAAAAACAAAAAAACATGTTAATCAGGTTTCATGAAATAACCCACATTTTGAGACACCTCTGAACAGTCCTTTTTTTGAACAACGCGGGTAGTTGGCATCAGGCCAATCCCTTCAAAGCACGTACAATATTCTAAATTGAGCGCTGATTGTCTGGCTATGCTGTAATACATTTAAAATTATGAATTTCATCTCAGACCCGTAAATTATATACCGCATATAAACAAACTTTGAAATCTGCTGTAAAATCTCCAGAACAAAATTTATTTTGTTGGGTGAACATAATGATAAGGTTATATACTAAATCTCATAATTTTCACTCAGTTGGTTACTGAGATATGGATGTTTATATTGCGGCAAACAAATGTGGACATACTATATAACTCCTTGTAGATTAAAGAAAAATGAACTTTTTATTGCATTTTTGAGATCCCCGTTCAATTTTACATAAATGTGCAGAGTTGCAACATCCCCCTATTCATTCTTCGTTAGGAAATTTTTTTTTAGTATACCAGCATAGCCAGTCATATTGAGAATGAATAGACTCTGAATAGCGCATCCACTTCGCAAAATTCTATCTATGGCAACACCCACGCTATAGTATAGTAATACTATTATAGGCAATCCTTTGTTTATTTTATAATTTGAACAGTCAGTTTAATTACTAAAATTAAACAGAATAGATTAGAATTAGAAGTTTAATTCATAGTAGTAGTAGTTACGTGTGTAAAGTCTTCTCTTCACCATTTGACATGTCTGAAAATTATTTTAACAGTCAGTTTTCGGACGTCTATACAAACCTGTAAGGATTACTTCAATACTTTTTATTTCAAGCAGAGCAGTACATAAATAATCAGATTTAAATAAAATACTGTGAGACAGTTGTTTTTTTTCCCCCCATTTTTTGGGGGTTTAAATCTAACCCCAGAATAAATGATAGAATCAGAATCAATTTTACTTTTACCTTTGACAATCATGGCCACATTTCCTGAACTTTTAGAATAACTAGATGATGTTGCACATATATATTAAATCAATCATCCGTGCTGTCTCTCATTCACACCTATCTGTTCTTTATCTCTTGCAATGAGCAGCAACGAGAGAAGCTGTGGTTGACACAACCGCAGTATATCCATCATCCGTGCAAGAGAAAACCTGAGTGTTACACATCAGTGCCACACAGTATAATAATCTTGCTGTGCCAACCCATATTGTGTGGATTACCGGTGGTCTGATCTTAAACAACCCCAATAACACAATGCATTGGGATTCGGAGGATAAGCAAAAAACTTGTTTTCCAATTTTCATTTTCTCTTCATTGCTCCCATTTTTTCAGCTTCCTATCCTTCTCATTCCATTCTTATGCCTTAATGTAGTCACTGTAGTCTTCTCCATGGTTATATGTTGTGTTTTGTGTATGTATTTGTTTGTAGATGAAGGCTAGTCGCAGCAACGTCCTGTTCGTTTCATAATTTTTTTCTGTAAAGCTGGATTACTTTGTGTTATTTTCTATTTTTTATATTCTTGTGTATTGTGCTATATGTATATATCTATTTCTAGGTTATTTTATGATTTATATTTTTCAGTTCAAGGGAGACCCTGCGTAGAACCATCATCAGAGAAGGCTCATTGAACGGCCAAGTAAACATCCAAGACCTGCAACAGGTAGCAGCGAACAGCCAGATCAAGGAAATGTAAGTACATTTAAATTTTGTTTGGACATAGAGAAGCTGTGAAGCCATTTTAAATTGTTAATTAGGTCACGGCACATCCTATCGAAAAATAAATAATACGTCAAGTTAGGCCTCGCCGCCCCGGACGCAATGATATATGGCACAACGTTGTCCGTTTACAAATAAACAAGCCACGGTAATAGAAGGCAAATAATAAACAATTGGCGGCCATTTTAAATTGTTAATTAGGTCACGGCACATCCTATCGAAAAATAAAAAATACGTCAAGTTAGGCCTCGCCGCCCCGGACGCAATGATATATGGCACAACGTTGTCCGTTTACAAATAAACAAGCCACGGTAATAGAAGGCAAATAATAAACAATTGGCGGCCATTTTAAATTGTTAATTAGGTCACGGCACATCCTATCGAAAAATAAAAATACGTCAAGTTAGGCCTCACCGCCCCGGACGCAATGATATATGGCACAACGTTGTCCGTTTAAAAATAAACAAGCCACGGTAATAGAAGGCAGAATTTCTCAGCTTCCAATCTTAGGGCCGCGATAAATACTGACTTATCTGTTAGGTTCATCATTGCACTTCCTGGTATTAAATTACGTCACCAGAAAATTCATAACTCCGCTTAGAATTAACGCACACTCTTCGTTGAGATACCGTTGGATTCGTCTTGTCAAGCTCTATCTAACTGGTATGATTTCATAAGTAAAAACCCAATTTTTAAATATTGACCAAAATTGCTACTAACAGCATATCAATATCATATCCAAATGGCAGTGAGTTTGTTGTTTATCAGTTTGAATTTGTGAGTACATTTCTCATAATGTCTTTTTATTTTGTCAACTGGAAATATATTAACATAATGTATCATTATATCCACTGAATAAATCATTCTAGTACGTCCTATTTACTAACTAGGGGTGAAGTGTAGAACACAAGTGAAGTCAAATCAAAAGTAAGGAGAGAGAGAGAGGGGGGAGGGGGGGGGGACTCCAGAAAAGGGTGAGTTAATCATGAGATACCGTTTGAAGGTATGAATTAGAGATGCGATCACAAGAATAACAAGTATTTTCAGAGGAGATTAATAAATATGAAACACCGCAATGGTTTGACATATAGACTTGTCCCTTACTAGTCAAATGTAAGTTCCTCCGCAGTTCTGTGTACTCAACTGTCAACTGTTTACGTCAGCTACAGCTCATTGTGACAGTTACCTCCCTTCCCCCTCTTCATTCGTGCGAATTAACATTCGTGTAATATCCAGAATTAATAAATCATCATTGGTCGTATGCGAAAAATAAAGGATACACATTTATTGGCAGCAGCCATATGAATCAACAGCCGGATAGGAACATTTCAGTGTAAAAATAAGGGCGTCAGACAATGTTGCATAATGTCTCCTGATTTTTTCTCTCATTGAACAGTGAACATGTAATGAGATCTACAGTAAATATGTCAGTGATCCTGGTTGGTGGACATAATAAATATATAATATAAATAACTACGTTATGCTGACGACACCGTCTTGATAGCAACAAGGCAGAATGAACTACAGGAAAAGATAGAAAAAGTCGACAGGGACGACTTCATTGCACCGGGATTTTATCCCACATGGCTCGGTCTCTTTCCGCAGCGCAGAAAGCGTCGCACAGAGCACGCGAACTCCGTAGCTTTAGCGACGACCCACAGGAGTCTCCGAAAAATTTCACTCGTGAACCGAAGGACGCGGCCCGAAATCGAATCCACAACCTTCGGAGCCCGAGTCAAACGGCTTGACCACTTCGCCACGGAGACTTCCCACAGGAAAAGATGGATACAGTTGTAGAAAGTTTTAAAAAATGTGCCTGTCTGAATAATAGAAAGGTAGAAGTCATGGGGATATCAAAGAAGCAGAGTTGTGTTGAGTCACTGCACTCAGGACATTCCCTACGCGCCCCGTCCCCTCGTTCAACAGCCAGCGAAGAGTCAAACTACTAATCATTCACATCGCTATGATTGAAAGATCTCCGGGTCTTCCCTCTCAGTTTTGAGATTCTATCAGAAGCCCTGCCAACCCCCCGAAATCATATACTTTCCATATCCTTTCCATATACGGGTTCAGTTTGTTCCCCCACCTTCTCCACCTGGTCCCACAGGCGCACGACCACCCCCTCCCGTCCATAAGTAATCTAACACCAAGAGGAGGCGCATTCCCTGCCAGCCTATCAGCCTGTTCATTCCCCCTCACTCCAGCATCCATCCATCATGTGCCATGCCGGTAAGCGTGGGCGGTCATGTTCTGCCATCTCACTCGATCATCAGAGTCGTGGATCAGCTCCGTGTTTCTGTCTCGACCATGCCACAAGACCAAGCCATCCAGGTACTTGCTTCTAGATCTTCCCCTTGGTCTGTTCCCCTCGATCATACCAGTTGTCACCAAGTTCTCCAAAAAATTGTGACTGTCTACGTCTAATGTCTGTAATCAGTTTACGATCTTCATTTGTTTCTTGAAGGACGTGTTCATTGGTCTTTCTGGCGGTCCATGGTATTCTTTGCATTTTCCTCAGAAACCACATTTCTACAGCCATCAGATGTTTTTCAGCCTGACTGCTTGTTGTCCATGCTTCACGTCCATATACAAGTACAGGTTCTATGTAGCATCTCAACACTCTTTTACTTGTTTCAATTGACATCTTTTTATTGGTCAGTATGTTTTTCATCTTGCTAAAGACTACTTTTGCCACGGCGATTCTTGTTCTAATCTCTTCAAGGCATCTCCCATCAGATGTTATTACTGTTCCGAGATAATTGTACCTGTTCACTTGTTGAAGAATATTCCCATTTACTTGTATATTACATTGTGGTATTTCGTTCTTCCTAGTGACGACCATAATCCGTGTCTTTTTACAATTTAATTCTAACCCTCGTTGTTCACTGTGTGTAACAACCGCATCTACTAAATGTTGAAGGTCCTGTTCATTGTCTGCAATCAAGACTGTATCATCTGCATATCTAATGTTATTGATGCATCGTCCCCCAATGTTGATTTCGACTCCAGCATGGTCAGGACAAAAATTCAATACAATTCTCACAATCTGTGACCACCGAAGCAAAATGAACACTTCCTCACGAAATACTCCTTTCTCCACCTTACTAATCATACTACTTGAGTCCGCTATGAAGACAATGTGTGTTGCAGTTATCTCCTCTAACCAACGGAATGCCGCTGTCACTGCTCCCACTTCCATTCTCATCATCATCATCATCATCATCATCATCATCATCATCATCATCATCATCATCATCATCATCATCATCATCATCATCATCATCATCATGTGCCATGCCGGTAAGCGTAAGGCGATCATGTTTTGCCAGCTCACTCGATCACAAGAGTCGTGGACCAGCTCTTGTTCTTGTCTCGACCATACAACGTGGCGAAGCCATCCAGATATTTACTTCTCTGCCCCCTCCCCCTTGTTTTCTCCCCCCCCCCCCCGATCTTGCCAGCTGTCACCAAGTGCTCCAATGTATATCTTCCTATAACTTGACCAAAACATTGTGACTGTCTACGTTTAATTTCTCTAATCCGTTTACGGTTTTCATTTGTTTCTCGTAGGACTTGGTCATTTTTTTCTGTCTCTCCAAGGTATTCTTTGCATTTTCCTCAGAAACCACATTGCCACAGCCATCTGATGTTTTTGCAGCTTGTCAAATCCCGAAACAACCAAATAAATCAATATTTTATTGGTCAATATGTTTTTCATCTTGCAAAAGGTGGCCTCGCCTTGACGATTCTTGTTTTAATCTCTTTAAGGCATCTCCCATCAGATGGTATGACTGTTCCGAGATAATTGTACCGATTCAATTGTTTAAGAATATTCCCATTTATTCGTCATGGTACGAAAGAGAGTCAACAGACGAAGTGATTCATGCCGTCGGAGATCACAATTTGTGGAGAGACATGATCGCCCTCGCCAGCCGGAAAGGCATTGTATTATGATGAGTGCAGTAATAGTGTTGGTCGTTATGTTGGTCGTTATGTTGGTCGTTATGTTGGTCGTTATGTTGGTCGTCATTTTTGCCCCGGTCTCGTGTCAAGCATGTGTCAACCATTGCAAGTAATAAATGTTTCTCTATGCCACCGTGTCCTCCCCCCCCCCCCCCCCACGCTGTTTTCCCCATCTCGCATTTCTATTGTCACAATTTAATTCTAACCATAGTTGTTCACTGTATATCAAAGGTTCCCAAATCACGGCCCACAGGCTACTTGTGGCCCGCCAGCTGTAAAAAAGTGGCACGCGAAGCCTCGTTAAATACAATATATTTTAATAATTAAAAAGAAAATGCACTCGGAGCGCCCCATTAGCGTGCGATAATTTACTCTGCTCGTGGTTGTTATGCTTAGATATTATCGAATGCGCCTGCTCAGTTCACAACAAAATGTTATGAAGTTCCCATATCCCAGCAAGGCGCCAAGTTGTCGTCTGTTACAACTATTTAGCAGAGTCGGTAGTATTGTGTTGAAATTATTATTATTATTTTTTTTCAAATAAATATTTACCTTAAAAGCCTATAAACATAATGTGGAAAATCTAAAATCAAACAATGGTAAAATGAGAAAATGTGAAGATGTTGCTTATCTTGAATTCAACGAAGATTGGACGGAAAATTTTATGTTTATGCCTAGCCGTAGTGGTAAAACAGTTTGCTTAATCTGGGGATTTTGTGTTTCTGTTACAAAAAAATTAATCTGGAACGACACGTCACGACCACACATTCAGACATAAATTCTCAATATCCGATCAATTCGGAGTTAAGAAAAGATTTCATAGACAAAGTTCTCTGACCAGGCAGCACTAATTTTTCACCAAGGCTAACGAACAGAGCAAGAGTGCTGTTGTTGCGTCGTACAAAGTCGCCTTTCTGTTGGCTCGCAAAAAGAAGCTGTTCACCGATGTAAAAAAAAAATAATCAAGCCTTCCCTAAAAATTGCTTCTAGAATGCTTGGCGATAAAATTTGTGACAAAAAATTTGATCAGATTCCTCTGTCTAATAATACTATGACCAGGCGAGTTAAAGAATTAGCCAATGATATTCATCGTCAAGTAGCAGCACATGAGTAGTAAGGTTAGGGACGTAGGTTTCAGGTAGGATTTTGAGGAATCTCCTCCAAATGACCTTTACCTCGGCTGATTTTCACTCCTCCTCGGTCTTGCAGTTGGGGTGGTATGTAGTGGTGATATCTAGGTCATATCTAAGGGCCATAATTCTAAGAATTATGTTTCTAAGGGCAGATAACTATTGAGTGGGTGTATAATATTTTAATTAATTATAAAAAAATAAATAAAAATTTTAAAACTCAGAAGACCGGGCACGGGGTGGCGGCGTTGGGGTGGGGCGCGTGGGAAAAATTAGTGAAACTTATTGTTAAGGGGTGTGGTGGTTATTAGTGATCCATAGAGGGTCGTAGTGGTTTGTTCACTATCATCATACGGGTTACAAATGAAAACCTTAAAAAGTACAGGTGGTCGGTATTATTGAATCAACGAATTTCACTAAACCGTAACCAACTACAATCAATAATACCGGCCATCTTTACTTTTTAAGGTTTTCATTTGCAACCCATATAATGATAGTGTATAGGCCATTACATCCCTCTAGAGATCACTAATAACCACTACCCACCCCTTAACACTGAATATCTAAACCATACCCACTACATTCAATAATACCGGCCATCTGTACTTTTTAAGGTTTTCATTTGTAACCCATATGATGATAGTGAACAAGCCACTACGACCCTCTATGGATCACTAATAACCGCTACAATCTCTTAACAACGAGTTTCACTAAGCCATATCCACTACGACCGATAATACAGGCCATCTTTACATTTTTAAGGTTTTCATTTGTAACCCGTATGATAATAGTGTTTAAATCTTGAACCGCCTTGCCCCACCCCACGCGCCCCACCCTCACGCCGCCACCCCGTGCCCGGTCTTCTGAGTTTTAAAATTTTTTTTTTTTTTTTTATAATTAATTAAAATATTATACACCCACTCAATAGTTATCTGCCCTTAGAAACATAATTTTTAGAATTATCACCCTTAGATATAACCTAGATATCACCCCTACATACCACCCCAACTACAAGACCGAAGAGGAGCGGAAATCAGCCGAGGTCAACGTCATTTGGAGGAGGCTCCTCCAAATCCTACCTGAAACTTACGTCTCTAACTACTCACATGTCAAAAATTGTATTTATTTCCATTGGCTCTTCATAAATCCGTTCGTATTTCCTATTGCCAGGCTCAATTACAGCAAAACCTTCAGCACGAAGTAATTGATTTGAAATGCAATTCTGCACTCAGATGTACATTTCTGGAGCTGCCTGCTTCACCTTCAGCTGATCATATGAATTCATTCTGGCGAATATTGTCTGTCGATCAATTTGAACACTTGCGTTCATTCGCCCAGAGATACATTTGTTGTTTTGGCTCGACTTACAGATGCCAGCAGTCATTTTCCGCATTGACCGTTATAAAAAAAAAAAAACAAGTAACGTTCCAGACTCACCGACAGTATTCTAGCTGCGCTTATGATTTTGGACAGATTTGTGTCCAGACATTGATAAACTGGCATGTGAATTTATGTAACTGGTTATGAATAACAGTTACAATTGTAAATTAGTTACAATAATAGCGATTTTCGCCGGCTCCCTGGCCGAGGAGATAGCAGCTTTCTCCGTAACCCCGAATACTCTCATGGTTGACGTGAGTGCACGAGAACTGGAAGCAGTTCTAGTCGCACCAGTGACTTATACGAGTATGGAGCCGGTGGCTCAGAAAGTCGTGGCGTGCTGATAAGCGTAATCTAGCCTAGAAATCAACATACAGCTGAAAGATACTGATGTTGACCGCAATATCCTGAAACAGGATAGAAACGCGAAAAAAAAAAAAAAATAACGATTTTCGAAACTGATTAAAATTTCTTGTTAAATGAAATGTTGATTGTAAACCAAAAAATATGACCGCAGTGTAGTACTGAAATTGACTGCATTTAAAGGTTTAGAAATTTGTTGACCAAAGTTAAGAAAGGTAAGAGTGATATTGCACGACTTTTATAATTTTATAAAGTTGTTGTCCGCTTAACTACCTAAAATAGTAGATATGGCCCCCTGCTTGAAAAGCTTGGGAACCACTGCTGTATATAATAAACAGCGTTTACTAAATCTTGCAGATCATGTTCGTTGTAGAACGCAGAGGTGTTTCCAAGGCACCAGGGCCAGGTTTTATACTGGCCAAGACCTACTAACACGTCCTAGTCGTGCGTCCTGGCAACAGGTCCCTTTGGGTCCTGGCTAGATTCTCCCGAAGTCGGAGAGTATCTGCCTGCACAGCGAGGAACCACCAGTCTGTACACCAATAAGCCAGACATGGGACAACGGAAACTCACGCAAGCCTCAGTCCGGTATGCCATCACATTGATGTTGAACAACTGGATGTCTTCATCCGACATACAGGACTTCACGCTGGAGTTCACAGCCAGCGAACGCAAGCAAGCAAGCAATCATGTTCGTTGTCAGAAACCAATACTGTATAATCTGCTTATCGTATACTATCATGATTTTCCCCCCCCCCCCCCCCCCCCCTCTCCCCCAAGGCAATTCGTGTAGTCAATTCTTTACTTTTATCTTGTATCTATTGCCCCATTAATTTTCTAAGTAAGTACACAACATTTTCTGTATCCTTGCCATCTATAAACCCATATTGTTCTTGCCCTATTTCGGGTTGCAATTTCACTCTCTTTGCATGATTATTCTTAGCAACATTTTTGTGACGTGCCTAATTATGCTAATTGTTATAATATGTTGTTCACATTCCAAAGTTTCTGATTTCTTCGGGATTGTTATAATATGTTCTTCACATACCAAAATTTCTGATTTCTTCGGGATTACAACAAATATAGATTTACATAATTTTGGAGGTAATATCTCCAGTATCATATATTGTGTTCAGCAGTCTGGTGACCTAGTCTAGTCCATATTCTTCCAAGGCATTGATTATTTCTGTTGTTATGTTGTCTGGACCCGAGGGTCTTGCCAGTTTTCATATGATTAAGAGCATTTTGAACTTTCATCAACAAAATTAGTGGTACTTCATAACTATGCGGGGTATCATACTGTTCCTCTTATTTATCGTTATAAAGGCCTTTCACATAATCTGACCATGTACTTGAAATATGATCTTTTTCAATTATGATTATGTCTTCTTTCCTTTTCATGCAACCGTTGATGTATGTGTTCTTTTCTTAGCGATGTCATGAATTCTTTTCTTCATTAATTTGGTATTCGGGATGTTGTTTGAGGGTTTCAATTACCCTACAATTTCTCTCTCTCTCTCTCTCTCTCTCTCTCTCTCTCTCTCTCTCTCTCTCTCTCTCTCTCTCTCTCTCTCTCTCTCTCTCTCTCTCTCACTCTCTCTCTCTCTCTCTCTCTCTCTTCCCTTCTCCAAGAAAAGCTTTTCTTACCTTATTGCACAATTAATCTCTCTTAATATTTTTCATTAAAAAAAAAATCTTATTTCCATTAGTTTTAAGGTGTTTTCAGTCATCCATTTCTTACGTCCTATCATCTTAAATTTTGGGATATTTTTTTTTTTTTTTTCAGTCCTAGTTAGTCAGTATTTCTTATTCGTTATTGACATCTTGAAATAGAATTTCTAGATCAGGCAATGAATCATATCTGTTCTTTACTTCTACGTTGAATTTATTTTTGATCTCTTCCTCCTTCAGTGCACATAGATCACACTTTGTGTTTCTTGGTGTATATTTGACCTTTTATATGTATATGGCCTATAAATAATATATGATCACTGTAGCAGTCTACATTTGGTATAGTTTTTGTGAATTTTAAGATATTTCGAAATCGCCTTTTGATGAGTATGTAATGATTGATAGATTTATTTAAGAACCGACATCACAGCATTCGGGGCATTCCCATAAGCGCTCCGTCCCCATCCTCAGCAGCCAGCGAAGAGTCCCAACACTAATAGTGCCAGTAGCAATCTGATTATATGTCCATCTGGCCTTTCTTCTGAGCGTCAAGAATCGGCCAGAACCCCTCGTCACTCCTCGCTGCCTCATTCTTGCCAGGCCACGGTGATCCATTTGCTCCTCCGAGGTGTACACGTGCTCCCACAAGGCCGCAACCACGCCTGCCTTGTCATGTATTCCACCAAGTTTTGCAGAGCCAGCCAGTCTGTTCGCTTGTTAATTTCCCAGCACACCGGCATGCCCCGGAGAAATGATCCAGGCGAAGCTTGCCACCCGTGTCCTCCGAAGCGAGGCAAGCCACTCTGCACGAAGCATGCCTGTCCTCACCTCACCTTCCTCAGCATGCTTTCTGAGTCGGTTACAATCACGATGTGTGTGTGTGTGTGTGTGTGTGTGTGTGTGTGTGTGTGTGTGTGTGTGTGTGTATCGTATTCTCCATCCAGCGGAAAGTTGCAGTGACCGCCTCCACCTCCATTCTATAGCTAGATGTTGTGGTATCATATGCCAGGCTCTCCTGCACAAAATGTCGACCATTAGCTTTTGCTACGAACACCCAGGCACTTCTCCTACCTCTTGACACCAAACCATATGTGTAGATGATCACATCACCCGAGTGAGCATTATCTTGAATTAGTTGCTGAATTTTCACTTCCGTGGCTCCTGCTGGCCACTCCCGGCTCAATGTTATTATGACTCTGCATAAGTATGACTGCTCCACTGCCACTCTGACCCACTCCTCTCCTCGCATAATGTTCTCCAAGATGCACACGTGTCTGATCGTATCCTCCGCCTGAGCCATACATGATTTCCCTCTTATCAGTCGCTGACCCTTTAGGCGTCCAGCGCCTCATGCAACGGATGATCTGTGTCTGCAGCTACTCTGAGGTATGCCTTCGCCTGCATCACCTTGAGCCTACCAGTAACAGTCGGCAAACCAAGGATGTAACGCATACACACTGCTGGGGTGTCTCTGATACATCCCAGAAGGACCCGCATAGCTTCGTTCTGTATGCGCTCCAATTTCACCAGCTGACTATTTGAGACAGTGAGCAGTCCTAGTCCATAATCAGTCACTGAGAGGATCAAGTGCTGGTATAGTGTGAAAAGCATTCTCTGCTCTGTGGCCATTGCAGCCACAGTTTTAAGAGCATTAAGTCCCTTTTGAGATCTTGTCTCAACCGTCTCCACATGGACCTTGAAGGATAGGCTCCTGTCAAATGCGATTCCTAGATACTTCAGTTTGTTCTCTCTGTTGACATTTCTAACATCTATCGTGAGGCTTGGGACATCAGCACTCACAATCCTGTTGTCCACAGAGCACCATAAAACATCCGCCTTTTCCGGGTGGATGACAGCACTCATGTCAGTGCACCAGTCAATCACTTTGTCTACTGTCGTCTGTAGCTCCTGGGCTGTTTGTACCCTATCTCTCCCCTGCCTATACGCAAGAATATCATTTGCAAATGTTAGTATCCTGGTACTTCTAGGTTTGCAATCTTACTCGTATACACGTTAAAGAGCGCAGGTGAGATTGCAGATCCCTGTGGCAGTCCCTGGGTTAGAATATGTGGCTCTGAGGTCCATGCACCCAGACGGAGAGCAACCTGGCGAGAATACAGGACAGCTGCTATCCAGTTCACCAGCCAGGGGTTGACCCCCTTCTCCACTAGTGTGGTCATCAAAATAGCATATCTAACTCTATTGTACGCATCCTCGAAATCAAGCGCTGCCGCCATCGTTTCCTGTCTACTCTGGAACCCTTCATAAACGTCAAAGGAAAAAGTGGCTGCATTTGACCAGGTATCTTTTCCTGGCCTGTAGCTCCCCAGGCCTCTTGGAAGAAGCTTCCCCCTTTCCAAAAACTCTTGCAGCTTGACAGCGACTATCTTCTCTAGAACCTTCCCAAATGTATTTTGAAGAGTGATGATCCTAAAGCCGCTAAGCTTTGAATGATCCTTGAAAGGTTTTAGGAGAGAGATTAGATAGCTGTGTACCCAATCAACTAGTTAGATGGCCAAACAATTTGACTTGCTGCTTTTTAATAAAATCTAGCGCTGCTATAACCCCATCTTTAGTCCTGATTTCTTTATTTCTGATTTTCTCTCTTCTTGATACATTGAGTATTCTTCTCAGGAATCTCAATCTGTTGTTGTGATGTTTCTTTTCTCTTTTTCTGTCATTGTCCGGGTTTGGCATTGGTAGCATAGAGTTTTTAGGAAGATTATGTTGTAGAGTGCTTTCTTTGTAGCTATTGATACGTTTGTTCTTTAGTATTTGTGCCATTTGTCCAATGAGTTGGTTTGCCTTATTGCATCTATTTTCGGTCTCCTTGTTTGCTTTGCCATTTGATGATATTATACTTCCTAGGTACTTGAAGCTCTTTACTTGTTTCAGGTGGTATTCTTGTAGGTGAATCGTTGTTGTTTTTCTCTCTTTGGTTATAGTCATTACCTCTGGTTTACTTGTGCTAATTTTCATGTTATGTTCCCTACACACTTCGTTTAGACTATTCATGTAGTCTTGTAATTCTGCTTCTGATTTTGCTATTAATGCTTGATCGTCCACAATAAGAGTTCTTTAATAGTGTAATGTGCCGATTGTACTTCTTCTGTGTTCTGTTCGTAATGCGGTGTTCTTGCGGTCTCAGTTTGGCTGGTTTCTTGACATATGCTGTCTATATAGGTTATGAACAAGAGAGGGGACAGGACACAACCTTGTACTCCGAATCTTATTGTGAAGGGGTCTGAATGTTTTCCATTTGTTGTCACAATGCATTTACTGATGTATAAGCGTCTACATAAGTTTGTTAGATGTGTATTCACTCCATATCGTTTAAGGATTTCCCACAGCTTGTTTTTATCACTACTATCAAGTGCATTTTCTTAGTCGACAAAGGCTAAGTAAAATGTTTCAATAAATTCGATTGATTGAGTTTTCCGGTCTACACCACAGGGAGGTGAGGCGGACTTGTGTAGTCTGCGGGTCATCGGCAGGTTACTAACTTTAACTTTTCACCCTCCTGGGAGAGGCTAGCCGATCCTAACCCTTCTGGCTGCAGGGCCAGGCGCAGTCCACACTTTGTAGACTGTGTATTCATCTTGGTGATTTCCAACTTTAGCATTAAAACCCATTATGATATTCATTTCTGAGTATTTGCACTTCTTGAGGAAATTATCCACCATCCATCCATCATGTGCCATGCCGATAAGCGTGGGCGGTCATGTTCTGCCATCTCACTCGACCACCAGAGTCGTGGATCAGCTCCGTGTTCCTGTCTCGACCATGCCACATGGCCAAGCCATCCAGGTATTTACTTGTCGGTCTTCCCCTTGGTCTCTTCCCTTCGATCTTGCCAATTGTCACCAAGTCATTTCTTCTCATAACATGCCCAATAAATTTTGACTGTCCACGTCTAATGACTAATCAGTTTACGATCTTCATTTGTTTTTTGATCGTAAACTGATCGGAGTCATTAGACATAGACAGTCAAAATATTATGGGCATGTTATGAGAAGAAATGACTTGGAGAACTTGGTGACGACTGGCAAGATCGAAGGGAAGAGACCAAGGGGAAGACCGAGAAGAAGTAAATACCTGGATGGCTTGGCCACGTAGCATCGTCATGACAGGAACACGGAGCTGATCCACAACTCTGGTGATCGAGTGAGATGGCAAAACATGACCGCCCACGCTTATCGGCATAGCACACGATGGCTGGATGGTTATTATGTCCGCCCCCTCCATCGGGACTCACATATACATAAGATGTTGATATTCATTCTTGATGATTCTACACTCACAGGTCGAACGTTTCACTTTCCCATATTAAGTGCACTCGCATGCTGACAGCCTGGAGTCACCCAGTGCGCACGACTAACCCTCTACCGGGCAAACTGTCATCATTGTTATTTTTAAAAAAAATGTCATTTACTGCCAATATAGTACCTTGCGGTGTATGGCCCGGGGTGGGGGGGGGGGGGGGGTCTTTGAGCCTCTATAGCTCAGTGGATAGAGCACTGGTCTTGTAAACCAGGGGGTCGTGAGTTAGCTCCTCATTGGGGGGGGGGGGCAAACATACATGCATAATACAAACACACATGCATGCATCTGCACGCAAATACAAATTATAAGTCACGAGGTACTACGTATTAGATCCAGGATGTTTAATTAACCCAACTGAAATGTAAGCCTTCCGTGTTACTTTATACAGTTCTCCGTTATCTACATTTCTTTAGTTGCTGTCTGGGTGTTAGAAGTTAGAGCGCACCACATTCAATGAACTCCAGAATCTACACAATCAAAGATGGCCACACGAAGATATCCTGTTCTCAACAAGCTTTCTCGGCATCTCGTGTGGTTTTTATCTAAAGGGGTTATTGGCGAGAGCTGTTACAGCTTTCTATGTCGTCTTGTGCAAGTGTCCGCACGTCGTTTAGCACCCGAAGAATAATGACCATGAAGTCGAACATTATCAGCTGTTCCGCGATTTCGATGGTATTCGCGACCATTTGTTGTGTTACGTTTGTTGGACTTTGTTGTTGTTACGAAGTACTTCACGTTTGCGCGTATTCTTCCTGGCTGCTAAAGTGCTTCGTGTAGTTTCTGCTGAATCTGTTGTCCTTTTTCGTGGGTTCATCTTACAAATTAATGATCTGGTTTGTTTTCGAGCTATTTTTGTGGTTCTTCGTGACATCAGTTTAACGCTTGTTCGAGTTACAGGTTTGTTTCTGTTTAGTTTACGACTTGGCTTTTTTCTTCTTATGCGTTTTCTAATTTTGGTATTTTCATGTTTGTTCTTTATTTTCTTACGTTGTTGTTTTGAACTGGTTATTGCCATCATGGCGTGTCTTTGATGGGTGTTAACTGTTTGAGTGTGTTGCTTGTTGTCATGAACCCCAGGTAGATTACTCACCATTGCTCGGCAAACTTAGCTCATTCTGAGAGGATCATCTTTAATCTCATCCAGACCTTTATCGAGGTTCTCTGAAATTACTACAGGTTGCGGGCCGAACATGTTATTGTTTTCGCAACGAAGGTTGACATCGGAAGTTTTTCCTTCTAGGAGTACGCTTATCACGATCATCACGCTGGCCCGAACGTGGCTCTTTTTTGCTGTGCTGAGGTTTGTTTTCTCTTGGTTGTGTCTCTTCGTGAAGTCCTGTCACGCGCCATTCTGCGGCGCTGCCTGCTATAACTCTTTGCACGTCTGCGTGATTTATTTCGACGATACCGTGACTGTCGATATCATATGTTTTTTGGTGATATTTTAAGTCTTGGCCGTCTTCCATTTCTTTTAGTCCTGTTATCCTTACTTTTGCTGCGTCTATTCGACTGTCCATGGTTTCTTATTTGCCGTCTTTCTCTTCTCTTATTTCTCGTAAACGTGACAAGTTAAATAACAGAGCGCAGCTTAGACTTCTTTCCTTTGTTTCGTTTTGAACCTGAAGCCGCCTTACACGGGCAAACTGATTGGCAGCGCCTCTTTTTTGTTCTCTAGCTCTCGCAGCAGGGGCCAACAATGGGGATGCTGAACTGGCTTTGTTCTGTGCATAACAGACCCCAGTCTCAGCCGTGTTCTGTAGGCTATGGCATCTCTTACACGGCTTGATTTCTTTGGTCGCCTCTTCGGCATTTTGAGTCAGTTCCGCCTGCAGATTTTACACATCAAGAATGTCAACATTTTGAGGTCCACTGGCAGCTGTTGAGAATACGAAGCTAGTTTTTATATCTGAAGCAAGGCAGAGTGACAGCACATCACTAACATACTTAAGTGTTAAGTTAGAAACTGTGGTACGGGTATGAAGTGTTAGGAATTCGTATATTCTAGGTCACGGCAAAATAAAGTGGGGTGATTAGTTCCCTTCTTCTCTGTGTTTCCGTCCCAGACACGCCCCCCCCCCCCCACAATTATGAAACATTATCCAATGCTCATTTTATTTAGGGCCACAGTGGCAGTGTGGTTAGTATGATAATCTGCCAAGACAGTGAACAGGGTTCAGTCAAAACAGAGACGAGAATTTTTCCGACCAGTACATACGACACTTTAGTCGACTCAGCCTCAGAAAAGTGGGTACCAGACAAAGTGAAGAGTTTTATGTGGATCGTTTTAGAAAAAAAGAAAGTCGACGAGGCAGGGGACAATATCTGCTGTGGTGCCATCTCTACTTTCTACCCAGTTTATTACAATGTAAGGGAACAATGTCTGCTGTAGTACCATCTCTACTTTCTACCCAGTTTATTACAATGTAAGGGAACAATGTCTGCTGTGGTACCATCTCTACTTTCTACCCAGTTTATTACAATGTAAGGGAACAATATCTGCTGTGGTACCATCTCTACTTTCTACCCAGTTTATTACAATGTAAGGGAACAATGTCTGCTGTGGTACCATCTGTCCTGTTAAATTCCCGAGAGAAGACTGGACTCAACAAGCACATCTTTAAACTTATTATCTGTTGGGATTATTGACTGACTTTGGTCTACACTCCTCTCTTCTGTCTTCCCTTCCATATATCTATTTCTTTCTCTCTCTCTATTATTCCCTCAACACATACTCCGACAACAGTTCCTTTCAACGATAAGATAAAAGATTTATTAATAAAAACTATGTCTGGTGTATGTATGGATATTGTCTATGTAGTTGGTATGTTCTTCTAGTGTGGTTGCCAGTTATGAACTCTGAATGTCTATCAGCGTGGTTGCTTCTCGCCCTTTCATTCTTCAAGATCACAGGACAGCACATCAAACAGGACAGAGCTCACCCGGATGATCCGTATGCTTGCATCTAATGGTAAATCCGTGATTGTTTGACACAAAAACTGTTCACCACAGAGTCAAGGTACCGTAATAAAAGTCCCGTAAGTTTATGAATGCACCTGAATCTGTTTCATGACGGTAAGTATCCATCATCGAAAAAACCACCACATTGTCACAGTTCTTCTTATAGTCTTTTAGTAATAGCACTGTTCTTACTTGTCTATTCTTTCTTCATTATACATATAAGATGTATGTAGTTTTAAGTATCCCTGCTTGCCACAGGTTAACCTCTCTTCCCTTTCAGGGCCTTAGTGGTATATTCGGTTGAGCATACAGTGTTCTGTATTTTATTTAACTTATTTCTTTCTTCATCGTAAATATGTTCATATTCTGTTTGGTTCCATGTAAGTACTTTATTTGTTCAAGGGTATTCCTCTTCATCTCTTCTCTGCTTTCACTAGGAGAGTGGAACCTTATTTAGGCATCTATGTTCCTGGAATCGAAAAAACACTTAGCGAATAACACACTATTATCCCCTCTTTCCATCATTAGGGACGTGTATTTCTATTCCCACTCAAGAACATATCTCCTTCAGGTCAGTTTGGAACACACACTAAACTTACACAAAGAATTGACCCTCTTTATATCGGTCATTTTTGCCGCATAGTCCTTGACATTGCTGGACACCTCACATCCAGACTGCATTATCATTGTTAGTGGAAAATTACCAGCTCGGGACCGTTTCCCATCCATACTGCAATATGCTTGTCCCATAATACTGTCGGCCTTTGTCCCAAACCAATCTTTCCACTCGACCGTTTTACCTGCGCGGTTAGCCGGCCCCTTCTGTGTCTTGACCTATAAACACATGCGCCTTGTCTCTCCTTTGTTAACCCTTCTCCTACCTGGGTAGTCGGTGTATGCAGTCGTCCATCTGGGAATCGTTAACTCTTCAGTATTTCATGACAGAGGCCCCCTCTTAAGAGATTAGACCGCGTCGAATCTTTCTCACTGTAGGTTTGATTCCCATGATCCACAACCCTAGTCTTCTTCCTCCGGAGCTGGATGTCTGGATATCAAATCCGCTCCTACATTCTCCTTACCAAGGATGTATTCCATTGTGAAGTCCAGTTGCAGCAACAACGTCCATCACATCCACCGTGCGTTGAGCTTCTGCTAAGTAGCTATTAACATCACGTGTTGATGATATGATTGGATCCTCACATTGCTCATCTCATTATCCAGTAGGCGCTCTAATTGACACCCTACTATACTACTAACGACTGAAACTAGTGTTGGCTCCTCGCTCCTGTACGTCCGGTCGACCTACTTTCGACTTGCGTCAGCGACGGCTCACAATACAGACGGATTGTCCCATCCTGATTGTAACACTGCTTCCATGTCCTCTTGGTTTCCCCCGGCTTTGCCTCTGGGGATGTTCCGCCTCGTCCTCGTCGGACCGAGTCGTCTTTCCCAAACCTCCTGGACTTTTGCTTCCAGGACCATCTTGGGCGATATTGTATCTGGTCAGCCAATCTTTCGGTTGGAGTCCTGGGTAATTCTCGCTTTTCCCGACGTTACCCACCCCTTCTGAACTTGGTTACCGGTGAAACTTTCACTCTTGTCCTTTCCCTGACTTGTGATTTCCCTCCTCCTGTCGTTGGGTAAATCTGACCTATCACGTACTGTCCCATAGGCCCTCCTATGTTGTACTGGCGATCTCTGGTCTTCGTCTGGACTGGTAACCTTTGTCCCAATGGCTGCCATCACCATAAAGTGCGAAGCTTTGCTCCCGGATCTCTCCTCATATTTCCTAATGAGATGTCTAGGGAGATTTTTCTTCTCTTCCCCGATCCGTATTTTGTAGATGTTCTTGGACACCACCTTTTCCACAGGATAAGGTCCTTTCCATCCTACTTGGAGTATATTGGTCTCTGCTGGACTCCACACTTCCACTTTGTCTTCCACTTTAAGAGCTAGTTTCCTCTTAATTCGCTTGTTGGGTGGTGCTTTCTGGCACTCCGAACAAGACTTCACCCACCGGCGTACATCTCCGGTCATTCCTGGCCAGCAATAATGGCCGGATATTTGCTGCAAGGTCTCTCTGACACCCATATGTCGATTCTCGCCTATGATGTGTCCACTCTGAAGAATGTGAGGACGGTGGGTCTCTGGAACCACCCACTGCTCATGCAGGTTATCTCCCCTCCCAGCTCTCCGATAGAGTAGTTGATTCTTCAGAAAGTACTGTCCCCGTTCTGGTGGCTCAGCACTTCTTTGCAGCTTCCTGTAGCAAGGATGCAACGTAGTATCCTTCCTCTGGGCAGTATGCAATTCTCCTATCCCTGAGTTGTCGCATAGTGTCTCTGCCTCTTTTTCCTTCCCTTGAGATCCACTGACTACTGTTCCCTTGTGGGCTTGCTGTTTGGGCATCCCCAAAAAGACATATTTCGTGCCAATGATCATTGGAAATAAGGAGTCAGATAATACAGCAGCTGGAATAATGCCCGTGACGTACCTGGATTTAATCTCCACCTTGGCGATTGGCAGCGTCATGGTAACAGCACTCCTCATTGCCGGCTGTATTTCTATGGTCTCCCCTGTAAATTGGTCTGGGCTTACCAAGCTGGCGTCCACCACCGCTTCCCCATCCAAACCGGTATCGTAGAGACAAGCAACCTGTTGGCCATTTACTTCAATCAGTTCAACCACAGGTGGTCTCTCTTGGTCCTGAGTGTCTTTCATCTCCTTGACCGTTTCCTTGCCTTCCTCTTTTGATTCCTCGAGGTTGGTTATGCAATTGGCGTGTTTGGCCTTGCATCTGCAGTCCACAGTATTATGTGTTGTCGACTGGCAGTGAGTGCACTCTGTTCCCTTCCTAGGTTTCCCTGTGTCCTTTTTGTTCCTTTCTCCTTCGCCGACCTCAGCCTTGTCTGTGATCACCGATGTAGGAATCACTTTGCATGCTGCGAAGTAAGAACTTTTAGGTTTCGATCTGCAGTCTTTGGTGTTGTGGGAGGCCGCCTTACAAAATGAACACCACTTTTCAGACCACTGTCGTTTCGCTTGAGAATTCGAGGTGCTCTGGTTTCCTACCTTCACCTTCTCTGAACTCTCCTCTGTGTGCTTTATATAAGGTTCCCCTTTTTCTCCTTCCCAGTTTTTAGGTTTCTTTTTCTCTGGTTTCTCCTGACCTTTGGTTTGTGTACTTAGTTCCTCAGTTTCACCATGTACTTCCACGAATCGTTCCGCCAGCTTATTCACAACATCAATCCGTTCCGCCCCTTGTTCTCCTAAGAAGGTTCTGAGAGGTTTCGACATTTGCTTTCGCATTTGGTCTACCACCATCATCTCTTCGAGACTCTCATAATCCCTCTTGAATTCTGCCAAGTCCATCCATTTCTGGAGATAGGATTTCAGCCTTAGACTGTAGGCGGCGAATAGTTCTCCCGGCTCTCGTCTAGACGATCTAAACTTCTTCCGATACGTTTGTGCTGTGACTTCATAATGTTTCATCAAAGCTGCTTTCAATTCCTCATACTGATTTTCCTGTCCTGGTGGTAGGCGTGTGTAGACCTCGTAGCCCGAACCACGTAAAGACTGGGATACTTTAAGAGCCCATCTGGTTCTATCCTAGTCCCATAGCGACTGCCATAGCCTCGAACCGATCCAAAAACTGGTATATCTTCTCTTTACTTTCATCATAGACCGCCAAGGGAAACTTCATGGCATGGTAACCCTGTCCACTCATGTGGGTTGCCCCAGGTGAAGATGAACTTCCTTCTGCTGCATCTATTTCACCCTTAGTTTGTGTCTTGAGTTCTAACTCTTTCAAGCGGTATTCATGTTCCATTTCTTGTCTCCTGGCATTCTGTTCCATTTCCAGTTTCTTGGTCTCCTGTTCCATTTCCAGTCGCTTGGTCTCCTGGTCCATTTTCTTGGCTTCTTGTTCCATTTCCAGTCGCTTGGTCTCCACCTCTATTCTTCTCACTTCCAACTCAGTCTTTCGATCTTCTCGTTCCGCCTGACGAATCTCTCGCTCTCTTTCTTGGATGTAATCAGTTAAGTCTGAACCAGCCAACCCAATTTCCTCTCCGTTTGCCCTCAGTTCGGCTGTAGTTAGTTTGGGAGTGGCCATAGTTAAAGCAGGTAAGTCAGCACGTTGAGTAAAGACACCTCAAGGCAGTAAAGAATACTCACTATAAACCGATAATCTACCTAGAACCTATATCATTTATCTATGTCATTTAAATATTATAAATCTCCAACCCCACACAGTACATCACAACCACTCTCTCATCCACAAGAGGAGATATAGGATAAAGACTTATGTAGACGTGTGACCGTGTGACTAGGTATGTAATGTGTCTTACCACCTATCCACATTCACTCTGTCTGGAACTTTCTCACTGCAAAGTCACCAGCATTAATGAAATGTTTCTACCATAAATGTAATGGCACCATATATCCAATGGACGTCCTTCCATTAAAAGTCATCAATATATACTTCTATTTATTCCAATCAGTATGTCCCAACATGTAGGTACTCCGCTATGCCTGTGCCAATATGCAAGTACCCCTTTATTCATATGCCATGTTATGCATTCAGGTCATATGGGTATAATGTATGTTACCCCGCTGCTCCACCAATTATGTCCTGTTAAATTCCCGAGAGAAGACTGGACTCAACAAGCACATCTTTAAACTTATTATCTGTTGGGATTATTGACTGACTTTGGTCTACACTCCTCTCTTCTGTCTTCCCTTCCATATATCTATTTCTTTCTCTCTCTCTATTATTCCCTCAACACATACTCCGACAACAGTTCCTTTCAACGATAAGATAAAAGATTTATTAATAAAACTATGTCTGGTGTATGTATGGATATTGTCTATGTAGTTGGTATGTTCTTCTAGTGTGGTTGCCAGTTATGAACTCTGAATGTCTATCAGCGTGGTTGCTTCTCGCCCTTTCATTCTTCAAGATCACAGGACAGCACATCAAACAGGACAGAGCTCACCCGGATGATCCGTATGCTTGCATCTAATGGTAAATCCGTGATTGTTTGACACAAAAACTGTTCACCACAGAGTCAAGGTACCGTAATAAAAGTCCCGTAAGTTTATGAATGCACCTGAATCTGTTTCATGACGGTAAGTATCCATCATCGAAAAACCACCACATTGTCACAGTTCTTCTTATAGTCTTTTAGTAATAGCACTGTTCTTACTTGTCTATTCTTTCTTCATTATACATATAAGATGTATGTAGTTTTAAGTATCCCTGCTTGCCACAGGTTAACCTCTCTTCCCTTTCAGGGCCTTAGTGGTATATTCGGTTGAGCATACAGTGTTCTGTATTTTATTTAACTTATTTCTTTCTTCATCGTAAATATGTTCATATTCTGTTTGGTTCCATGTAAGTACTTTATTTGTTCAAGGGTATTCCTCTTCATCTCTTCTCTGCTTTCACTAGGAGAGTGGAACCTTATTTAGGCATCTATGTTCCTGGAATCGAAAAAACACTTAGCGAATAACACACTATTATCCCCTCTTTCCATCATTAGGGACGTGTATTTCTATTCCCACTCAAGAACATATCTCCTTCAGGTCAGTTTGGAACACACACTCCTTACACAAAGAATTGACCCTCTTTATATCGGTCATTTATGCCGCATAGTCCTTGACATTGCTGGAAACCTCACATCCAGACTGCATTATCATTGTTAGCGGAAAATTACCGCTCGGGACCGTCTCCCATCCATACTGCAATATGCTTGTCCCATAATACTGTCGGCCTTTGTCCCAAACAAATCTTTCCACTCGACCGTTTTACCTGCGCGGTTAGCCGGCCCCTTCTGTGTCTTGACCTATAAACACATGCGCCTTGTCTCTCCTTTGTTAACCCTTCTCCTACCTGGGTAGTCGGTGTATGCAGTCGTCCATCTGGGAATCATTAACTCTTCAGTATTTCACTGCACCATCTCTACTTTCTACCGAGTTTATTACAATATAAGGCAACACTATCTGCTGTGGTACCATCTCTACTTTCTACCCAGTTCATTACAATGTAAGGGAACAATGTCTGCTGTAGTACCATCTCTACTTTCTACCCAGTTTATTACAATGTAAGGGAACAATGTCTGCTGTGGTACCATCTCTACTTTCTACCCAGTTTATTACAATGTAAGGCAACACTGTCTGCTGTAGTACCATCTCTACTTTCTACCCAGTTTATTACAATGTAAGGCAACACTATCTGCTGTAGTACCATCTCTACTTTCTACCCAGTTTATTACAATGTAAGGCAACAATATCTGCTGTGGTACCATCTCTACTTTCTACCCAGTTTATTACAATGTAAGGCAACACTATCTGCTGTGGTACCATCTCTACTTTCTACTCAGTTTATTACAATGTTCAGAATTGTCTGGGGATTGTCTGAGAA